>JAJEJO010004132.1:822955-843884 GCA_020662805.1 Glaucomys volans
TACCTTCTAATCTTAGAAGTAAACTTAGTTTACTAAGTCCTCTTTTTATAAATTATGAGTGAAATTGACCAAATTTTTATGTGCACGTTCAAATATGTAACAAATCCCATTAATTATAATGTACCAATAAAATAAATAAAATAATGAATGGATGATAGATTTTATCTAATGTTTTTGTTTCACAATCTACTAATGTGTTGAATTACATTAGATCATCTAATGTTAAAACACTTTTACATTCTTAAAACTGGCTTTATTATTTTATACATTGCAGGATTTGATATACTAACACTTTAGTTATTAAGTCTATATTTATTAGTAAAATTGGACTGTAATTTTCTCTTGCTGTTCTTGTCTGGTTTCAATATTGAGAATATTTATACTTTTGTAAGACAAGTTGGGGAAATTTCTCTTTTTTTTTTCTATTTTCTAAAACAGACTATGTAATGGAGATGATCTGTTCCAAAATGTTTGTTTTAACCACTATCTAGACCTAATGCATCTATATCTGTATCTATATCTATCCATTAGCCCAAGCTTGTCAATTGTTTTATTCAAATCATCTGTGTCCTTAGGACTTTGTCTTTTTAGGACTCTTAAATTTGTCTTTTTAAATTTCAAATTTAGTTTTCTACACTGCTACTGCTCCTCCATAGTGCCTTCGTAAGTACTTTGGTTGTGGTTTTACTATTGTTTCATCCATTTCATGCAATTTTATTTTTAGCTCAACCTGCATTGTTTTATCTTTATAGGTTTCTGTCATATCACAAGCCCAAAAAGTTGATTTGGGGCTCCTGGTTTCAGAGGTTCAGTTCTTGGTTGGCTAGCTTTATTGCTCTGGGCCTGAGGTGAAGCAGAACATGACCCAGGGTGTGGAGGAGAAACTGCTCAACTCATGGCTACCAACTTGTGGGGAGTGGGAAAATGGAGAGGGAGGGAAGGGAGAGGAAATAAGATGAAGAAGAAACAGCCTAAAGTTAATATTTTCTTATAATTGAGATCACAAAGAAGTTACTTTCCAAGGTCAACTTCCATTTCTTATACTGTAAATCAAAGTATGCATTTGTTCTGCATCTTTAAGGATATGCTTATTTATTTTTTGAGCTTTTAGGTTCCTATAATTTTGTTCAATTTATTCATTTTTAAATAAGAAAGTGTGGCTGGGTGTTGTGACACATGCCTATAATCCCAGCTACTGGGAAGGCTGAGGCAGGAGAATCACAAGTTTGAAACCAGCCTCGGCAATTTAATGAGACCCTGTCGCAAAATAAAATTAAAAAGGGCTGGGAATGTGGCTCAATGCTTGCCTATCATGTGCGAGCCTGAGTTCAATCCCTAGTTCTGAAAAAGAAAAAGAAAAAGAATTCTATTGGAAAACAACTGGCTATCTACAAGATATCTATTACCTTCAAGGTTATAGAGGTTATAGAAAAATACCAGGAAGATCACTTATCTGTGTCAGTTGGCTTCCGGTATTAACACATACCTGAGATAACCAACTTACAAAGTAGGAAATGTTTATTCTGGCTTAGGATTTCAGACCATGGTTGCTAGGCCCTGTTGGTCTGCATCCTGTGGTAAAGCAGAAGATCAAGGCAAGAAGCACATGGTGGAGCAAAGCCACTCACCTCATGTTGTCCAGAGAGAGAGAGAGAGAGAGAAGGAGAGAGAGAGAGAGGCCTTTCACATCTCCTTCAAGGGCACACCCCCATTGACCTAAGACCTCCACTTCTTAAAGGTTTCTACCACTTTCTGATAGTGCCACGCGAAGGACCAACCTTTAGCACATGTGCCTTCGGGGGACATTCCAGATCCAGACTGTATAAAGTAATGCGCATCATCACCATAGGAGAGCGTGCGTATTTTGCACACTGTCTTCATAAGATGGGCATTTTTCACAATGCTCAGTGCTCACCACAGCTCCAAGGAGCACAGGCCCACACTGGTTTTTTCAATCTTGTGAAAGTTTCATGCAATTTTATCAAGGAGAATTTTACATAGGTTCTCCCTCTGCAGATTAGCCAAGGCATAAAAAACAAACAAAACAAAACAAACGAAACAGGGAGAGAAAGAGATCGTCAGTTAATTGTGACATCCTAGCTCTGAGATAACTAGGTCTCATCTCACATACCAACTCCAGTTGGTCAGGAGGGGCTGCCTGAAGATTGTTGACAATGATCGTGATGCCCTTTCTGGCTCAGTGGGAAAGAGTGCTTTGATTAGTTATATCGGCTAAGGGCCTGGGAGTGGGCATGGCTGAATGAATACCACAGATCTGCTGCCCCAATGACTGTCAATGGGTGTGACATAAAACACAACAATTAACAGCAAGCAATGTTAAAGCTTATAAGGGACTCATTTCCCCATGAACCAGTGGACTTGGCTTGTGAAGTGCTTGCCCCAGACATCAGTGATCTGAAACTGGCCCCAGATCCAGAGCCTGGCAGACTCAATCCAGTGAACTGCATGAGCCCGGATGTGTCTAGATGTGAACTCACCTGACTCCACAGCGATATCAGGGTGGGTCTACTGAAGGGGCATCTGCTGTCAGACCTGCGAGGATCTCCATCCCCCACACCCCCATCCTCTTATTACCATCCTTTAGGGGAGCTTAATCTCCCTCATGCCATGTGGAAGTGGTGAGGTCATCAGTGCAGAGGATTAGGCACATGACCCCTTACCCACCTAGTATTAGTTCAGAAAGTGGTCCCCAAATGGGCATGTGGCCTAAGCTGGAACCAAGAGTCCCTCTCTTCGATTTTATGTCTGAACACTTGAAGGAAACCACTTTCTCTCAGCTAGAGTAGTGAGCTAGGGTGGTAGAAGCCTGGAGCTCTCTGATGTCCATCACGGCAAAGACACCCATATGCAGAGATGGAGAAGGAAGCTAAGAAGAAAAGCAGAGGCAGAGACACAGAAAAGCAGAGCGAACACCTGCTGACACCATCCGAGCTTCCTGAGCCCTTTATTTATATTACACCCTAGACTTTGATTTTTTTTTTTTTTTTTTGTATCAGGGATGGAACACCCAGGGGTGCTTAAACCCGGAGCCACATCCCCAGCCCTTTTTTATATTTTATTTAGAGACAGGGTCTCACTGAGTTGCTTAGGGCCTTGCTAAGTTGCTGAGACTGGCTTTGAACTTGCGATCCTCCTGCTTTAGCCTCCTAAGTCCTGGCTTAGCCTCCCACTGTGCCTGGCTTGGACTTTGATTATTGAGTCAATAAATTCACTTTTAAGGGAACTATTTTGATTTGGGTTTGTGTCTCTTATCTCAGTCTTGATAAATACAGTACTTATTCCTTCCATTAACTGTCCATGGAGGTTGGGACTGGTTGGTTTATCTCTTTATTTTAGAAGGGATTAGTGAGCAAAGGCTCCGTCACTTGTATTGCCACCACTGAAGCCTTCCAGGTGCCCCAGGCATTCACCCCCTCCACCCTCAGCCATATGGCCAGCAGGGGATGGGTAAATGTGGTAGGAGGAGTCCTGTAGGCAGGAGGCACAATTTTTGTGCCTGAGGGTTCCATATAGTGTGGCAAGGCCATCTGGTCTCTGGTTATTACACCCTCCCTATGCCAGGAAAAGAAAAGGTTGTGGCAAGACCCTTAACCTTTTCCTGCTTCTGTATTGCCCTTTCTCTTTCTTCAATGCAAAACCCAGAGTGTACACAGAATAGACATTTCTCACTCCAACCCATCAAAGATACTGTTTCCCAGAATTTAGCATTTGGCTGTCAGTCTGTAATGTTGCCAGTGAATCTGGGGCTCTCCATGAATGATTCCATTAGAAAGCAAGAACAGTAATCCTTGCACTTGGGAGGCTGAGGCAGGAGGAACGCAAGTTCAAAGCCAGCCTCAGCAACTTAGGGAGGCCCTAAGCAACTCAGTGAGACCCTGTCTCTAAATAAAATACAAAATAGGGCTGGGGATGTGGCTCAGTGGTGGAGTGCCCCTGGGTTCAATCCCCAGTACCAAAAAAAAAGCAAGAAGAGATGAATGGGGTAGTGTGGGTTTGCAGCACTAAGACTTTGGAAATTCCCAGGCAGGTATGTTTGGATGGTATTATGGGGATTCAGGGAGGACCAGAGCTTTGGCACTGGAGATGACTGCCAGAGGCAGCTGGGAAGTAGCCTGAAAGGTGTTAAAACAAGAAAAAGAGTGGGCGGAGCTAGAGGCAAACTTAAACCGCTTCATCTCTTTGGCTTTAGCCTGCCCTGACTGGCTGAGGCTTGTTAACTAAAACACGCTTCCTATCTTTCTCCTACCTAGTTTGGAATGATGATAGCATTGTTGATAAGATGCATCCACAACATTTAACCACAAATGGCACCAATTAGTTATTTCATAAAGTTTAGCTTGCACCAGTACAATGTCTTGTCTTAGCTATCTGGGGTTGGTAGGGGCAGACCAGAGGGATCAGAGTGGAATGTGTGTCTCTAGCCTGAAGAAAAGTTGTCAACAAGTCAGCTCTTTGTCTAATTTGAGGTGACAAGTGGGGATGACATATTCTAACAAAAGAATTCTTGACTCCATATGACTTTGTAAAGATACTAAAATGTGTTCAAGTTTGTATGTTCATCAGTGTCTCTACTACTGGACTTGGCTGTTTTTCAGATGCAAAATTTTTCTTCTTATTATTCCCCTCCTCTCCCCCTGAAACATGAGATATCTGTGGGAAAAATTCTCCCAATAATATACAACATAATCTTATGCAGTTCTGGAGGTGAGCGGTCTGTTGGCTTAGCCACGCTCCCTCCAAAACCTCTAAGGGAGCACCCATCCTTGCCTCTTGCAGCTCCTCATGACTCCAGGATTGTGGCTGCATTTCTCCATTCTCTACCTCCATCTTCACATGCCTTCTCCTCTTCTCCCCTGTGCCTCCCCTCTGTATCTCTCTCTTTTTTTGGTGGGGAGTACTGGGGATTGCACTCAACCACTGAGCTACATCCCCAGCCCTATTTTGCATTTTATTTAGAGACAGGGTCTCACTGAATTGCTTAGCACCTTGCTTTTGCTGAGGCTGGCTTTGAACTCAAGATCCTCCTGCCTCAGCCTCTGAGCCACTGGGATTATAGGCAAGTGCCAGCGCACCTGACTGTATGTCTTATCAGAACACTTGTCATTGGATTTAGGGCCTTCTAAAATAATTCAGAATGATATCATCCTGAGATCCTTCATTTAATTAATGTACAAAACCCTCTTTCTGAAGTGAAGACACATTCACAGGTTCTGGAGGTTAAGACATGGATATATCTCTTTGAGGGCCACTGCTCAACCAAACTCTCTCAGCTTTTGGTAAATTTTCCCATGAACGCAGCACTCCATAATCCATGGTGATTAATCTGAGGCTAAGATCAAATTTGCTCAATTTGCCTCAAACAGACCTTAATTAAAGCGATATGAAGAGGACTCTAAGGATGAGTTCAGTTTACAGTGTTGACCTCACCCCACACCTCTCCGGAGTCCCAGGATTGTGTGGAAAACAATTCTAGGGTCCACCGTGGAAATCCAAGTGTCTTGCTTTTTCCGTTTTGACCTTTGGTGGGAGGCATTACAATTCTACCATCAATAATGATCCTGAGGGCTGGGGATATAGCACAGTTGGTAGAGCGCCTGCCTTGCAAGCACCAGCCCTGGGTTCAATTCCCAGCACTGAAAAATAATAATAATAATAATAATAATAATAATAATAATAATAATCCTGGCCAGTGAACTGAAGTTATCTGAATCCTTTCCAAGGCTGAAGTTTACCTTTCTTAAACACCAGGAGATCTTGTATGACTATACATACCATTATGTTTCTAGAAGGAAAACTGGTTTCCACATAAGAATTATAGTTTCTGAGATGCAAAGATACCTTGAGGGAAAATGTTTCCAGTTGTCAATACCCCTCAAGTGGAACTTCATGAGGACCCCAGATCTAAGGTAACTCAAACAGGTTTTGCTGACTGGCTGGTACAAATTTGGGTTTCCAGTGCAGGAGAACAATGGATCCTAAAAAAATGCTTGTTTTTTGAGAGACTGCCTAAGAGCACTCTCCAAAATGTCCTTTTTGTCTGTGGCACCAGCTGGGTACCTTCTTTGCTCCATGGGATGACTCACTGGGAATAGGAAAGACACCCAGAGGAGTTGGCCAGTATGTTGCTTGGGAAGCAAGAACTGGGGCTATTCCTATAGCTTCGATCAGATTTCTTGCAATGTTAAGGGGAATGGAGATCAGATCATGGTTAGAGTTGCCTGGTGGGGAATGGCAGGCCCAGCAGTCAAGAGGCCAGGTATTCAATGCAACAGTGCATTTTCTTTTGTGGGAAAAATTTTAGGGTGATTCTGAAAGACAGTCATTTTCTTTTCTTTTTTTTTAATTTAATTTTGATTCATTGAACACAAATGGAGTACAGCTATTGTTTCTCTGGTTATACAAAAAAGTGGCATTCATACATGTATACAGGGCAATGATGTCTGTCACACATTCTGTTATTATTACCCCCCACCCTGATCCAACCCCTCCCTTCCCTCTATGCTTTATATCCTTCCTCCATTCTTGCCACCCTTCCACCCCGCATTATGAATCATCATTCACTTATCAGAGAGACCATTCAGCCTTTGGATTTTTGGGATTGGCTAATCTCACTTAGCATAACAGCCTCCATCCATTTACCTGCAAATGCCATAATTTTAGTCTTCTTTATGGCTGAATAATACTCCATTGTGTATATATACCACAGTTTCTTTATCTATTCATCTATTGAAAGGCATCTAGATTGGTTCCACAATATAGCTATTGTGAATTGGGCAGCCATGAACATTGATGTGGCTGCATCACTGTAGTAATCTGATTTTAAGTCCTTTGGGTATAAACCAAGGAGTGGGATAACTGGGTCAAATGGTGAATTCATTCCAAGTTTTCTAAGGAATCTCCACACTGCTTTCCAGAGTGGCTGCACCAACAAGACAGCCATTTTCTTTTCTTTTTTTTTTTTTTTTGGAACCGGGGATTGAACTCAGGGACACTCAGCCACTGAGCCACAACCCCAGCCCTATTTTGTATTTTATTTAGAGACAGGGTCTCACTGAGTTGCTTAGGGCCTCGCTAAGTTGCTGAGGTTGGCTTTGAACTCGAGATCCTCCTGACTCAGCCTCCCAAGTCGCTTGGATTACAGGCGTGCGCCACCACACCCAGCAAGACAGCCATTTTCAATGTCCCTACCTCCTTATGTTTTCCAGGGTGTGAGTTATGCCAGGTTCCACCATCACAAAATAAGTGTATCCATTTCAGTAGTTAAAACTTGGTTCTAAGTATCTCCTACTTGTACCCAGACCTTGTGTCTAGATCGATTAGGTGCAAGGGGGACAAAGGTGATTATCTAAAACTTACAGAGAACTATTATATCTTTCATTTTGACCCTTGTGAGCCAGTACAGAGAGACTCAGTGGGCAATGTACTCAACCAGTGGTCACTATCCTGGTCATCTAGGGCACATCAATCCAAGAAGAGAATCCACAATTCCCAAAGCCGCATTTTAGACGGTTGTCACACCCACACATTAGCAATGGAATTCACAACAATAGTACATTAAATTGTCCCAAAGTGTCCTGGCACAAGACTCCTCTAGCTTCCCTTCACCTCTGCAAACCTTGCCCAAACTCCGTCATTTGAATTGGGAGCCTCTTACTCTCACAGGACCAGTTAGGATAGGAACTTTGGTACTCAGGTTCAATGGAATGATACAAATTTAACTCCTCCTCCCTCCCCCCAGTCACCCCCACAAACTCCAGCAGGTGAGTATCACCTGTAATTCCTCTTGTGGGCAGGAAACTTCAGTTTCATGTTTGTTTTCCTTCTTAAGTGGTTGGATGAGGGTAGAGGAAGAGGGAGGGTAGAGGGAGACACTCTAGCCTCCAAGGCTCCCTGAAGAGTTAGTCCAGAACAAAGGACAGGCAGTGCCTCATTTTCAAGATGTGCAGACATGTAAGAGGCCCATGAGGAATCACCTCCCAACAATGCCTGTTCTCATTTTACAGAATACTGTGGCAAGTGCTCATAGTTATTCTGAAACGCATTTTTGTGCCATAAACAATTACAGACAATGCAACGAAAATTTTTGCCATTAAAACCATTAGGAGAGAATGTTAAACATTTGCCTCCAGAATGACTTTGACATGGACAAGGATGAAGCCTCTCTGCCAGTAATGCACCTAAGAAATGGCAGGGAAGTATCTTTCAGGGATTTTTTATTTATTTATTTATTTATTTTTTATTTTTTTTTGAACCGGGGATTGAACTCAGGGACACTCGGCCACTGAGCCACATCCCCAGCCCTATTTTGTATTTTATTTAGAGACAGGGTCTCACTGAGTTGCTTAGTGCCTCGCTGAGTTGATGAGGCTGGCTTTGAACTCACGATCCTCCTGACTCAGCCTCCCAAGTCAGTTGGATTACAGGCATGCGCCACCGCGCCCAACTGGGATTTTTTAAATAAAAAATTTTAGAACTGGGGCTGCCTCTCAGTGATAGAGTGCTTATGTAGCATGTGAGAGGCCCTGAATTCAATCCCCAGTACCGAAAAAAAAAGTAATTTTGAGATAAGTCTGGATTCACATGTAGTCATAAGAAACAATACAGAGAGATCCTGTTTACCCTTTCCTCCACCTTCCCTAGTGGTAACATCTTGCAAAATCATAGAACAATACCATAATTGGGATATTGGCATTGGCGTAATCACAATGCAGAACATTTTTATCATTGCCAGGATCCTGCATGCTGTCTTCTTAGAGTCAGCAATAGAGTTTAAACCTTCCCAGTTCTTTCTAAATATTATTTTCTTGGATAATCCAAACCTTCATTTAATCTGTGAAGCACAGAGTCTTAAGCAAGCCATCTGTCTGGTTTTAAGGTAAAGTAGCACATTAGCTAATTAGACTGATGGCCACAGACCAAAAGGATAGAATGTTTTATTCCTATAGTAGAAAATTATTGTATATATTCTTTTTGAAAACATGAAGTAATTTACTATAGAGCAATTAGAATGCATGGAAACAAAAAAGTAGTAAAAACTAGCTTCCAATTATCCTTTTTCTTTGCTGAGAGTGAAAGAACTATATTTATGTGTCTATATATCTATCTATGCATAAATATATTTTGCTACTGCTATGCTTTGAATGTCTGCATTGAAATTTAATCCCCAATGTGAGGCATTAAGAGAGTGGAAATTTAGCTGGGTGCAATGGCACATGCCTTTATCCCAGCAACTCAGGAGGCTAAGGCAGGAGGACTACAAGTTTGAGGTCAGTCTCAGCAATTTAACGAGGCCCTAAGTAACTTAGCAAGACCCTGTTTCAAAATAAAAAATAAAGTGGACTGGGTATGTAATTCAATAATAAAACACCCCTGGTTTCAATGCCTAGTAGAAAAAATAAAAAAATAAAAAACTGGAAGCTTAATTTGACTATATTTGGAGATGGAGCTTTAGGGAGATAATTAAGGTAAAATGAGGCCATAAGGGTGGGACCCTAATCCAAAGGGACTGGGACTTTCTGAGAAGAGGAAGAGAGACCTGAGCTAGGGCATTCTGCTTTTCTTTTTTCTTTTTTTTTCTTTTCTTTTCTTTCCTTTTCTTTTCTTTTCTTTTCTCTTTCTTTTTCTTTTTCTTTTTTTTTTTTTTTTTTTACAAGGGATTGAATCTAGGAGCACTCTACCGTCGAGCTACATCCCCCCATCTTTAAATTTTGAAGTAGGGCCTTGTTAAGTTGCTCAGGCTGGCCTCAAACTTGCAATCCTTCTGCCTCTGCTTCCCGAGTAGATGGAATGACAGGCCTGTACCACTGTGTCTTGCCATGTGATGGCCCACACTGCTTTGGACTTGGTGAAGTCTTCACTAGCAAGGAGGATCTCTCGGGGTGCAGCTGTCAGACCTTGAAGTGCTCAGCCTTCAGACCCATGAACCAAAAAAACCTCTATTCTTTATAAATTGCAGTCTCTGGTATTTATGTATAGTAACAAAATGTATAGAAACAGTTATGTTCTTGAAATCGGTAACATTACATGAAGAGGACAGAACATTCTTATACCCTTTTCCTCTGGTCTTCACTATAGAGAGACAATGGATGGGGCAGCAGGTTCTACAGGCAGTATTTCAGACCTCCCTGACTACGAGGAATTCCCCTTACCTTACAGACACAACCTGTCAGCGGGCAGATGGCCAGTGGCTTCTGAATAAGCTGAACAAAGAGCAAGCCCACTGGCTCGTGGGTTTGGTCAGTGACAAAAAGGAAACTGGACAGATGAGGAAGTGGTTGTCCTCCAGAGAGGCACATTTTTCAATCACTATTTAGGTTCATGATAAAAAGATGGTAGAAGCAATGGTGAAAAATGCGTGACTCTCTCCTTGGAGGTTAGAGCATGAGTCACTGCGAATTAGGCAGTCAAAGGGGTGGCTCTTTTTTAAAGCGCTCAACCCAGCCATCAGCCGCTGACATTGTTCTCTGAGTACCCCTCCCCCTTCAATGCCAAGCCCTAACCACAGATCTGGTGGCGCTGAGGGAATTCTGCCAACAGTATCGCAAATGCCAGTGGGCTGATTGGTCAGTGCTTACTCAAACGAGCCGTCCCAGTGAAACCATAATTACCTCCCACTCCCCGAATAGGATTTACAAATGCAGTTATTTATGTATGATCCTTTTACACATGATCTCATGCATTTGACTCCTGCTAATGAATATTTCCCATGAGATTTCATGTTTCTTAGGAGACTTTACTCTCAGAAAAATCCTCTTATATGAATGCCATTATAAATAACTTATTGGCATAAAAAAGAACCTTGTTAACCACAGATTGCCACGAGGGTAAAAGTGCTTATCCCTTCATGCAATAATACATTTCTCTTATTTTAAGAATGCTTTCTTTCATTTGAGTCATGAATGAGGCTGGGAATCAATTAAGTTTCAAGTGCTGAGACACCGGATATGATTTCTAAAAATAAAACAAAATCATTTGGATGTGCTTTAGAAGTAAATCTAATAGGATTTTATTCAAAAGCTCCCAAATATAACTATGTGACCTTATAAAAATCTATCTGAACATCTATTTCATCATCTATAAACTGGAGGTAATTCATGCCAATGTCACAGGGATGCTTAGATTCAATAGTGAGGCGGATCTTGTGTGGTGGTTCCAGAAGTCCCCAAGACAGATGCTTCGCAGTGTTCTGATTTAGCCTAGAGAAGCCCTGATGGTAAAAGTCTCAAGATCACATACTGGCCCTCGTCCTTATCAGGAAAAAGGGGCTAAATTGATGCTTTGAACTTAATGTCATTAATCAGCTGATGCTTGTGAGCAAGACACAAACTCCCCAGGTCTCATTCCATCTACAAAATGAATGTGGAGTAGGGTTGGGGGAGCGGATAGCAGCTAGACCGGATCAGAGGTATTTAATCTTGACAGTGTATTAGAGTCATCTGGGGATATTTTAAAAACGCTAATACCCAGACCACACCTGAGAGCAATTAAATTAGAATCTGTGGGGTTAAATCACGTCAATGATTTTTAAAACTCCCTAGGTAATTATACAATACAGCCAAGACTGAGAACCACTAGACACCACTCAACTAAAAAACTCAATGATTCTAAATAAAACATTTAGTACTCTGAAAAATAAGACCTTATTAATGTTGTCATTGGCCCATAACATTCCAATTCAAGGATCACAGTATTTTCCCTGGGTTAAGGATGTTAGAGGCGGACACAGTGGTTACAAGAGATCAAGACTCTTCATAGGGGGATTGGGCCCCACACAGTCCTCACACCTGCTTCGACCATTATTGTCTTAGACCCTATATTAGCCTTTTGTCGCTGTGACCAAAATACCTGACAAGAACAACGTAGAGGAAGGAAAGCTTATTTTGGCTCACAGTTTCAGATGTTCAGTCCATGGTTGGCCGACTTCATTGCGCTGGGCCCAAGATGGAGCAGAACATCATGGTAGAAAGGACATGGCCAAGGAACGCTGCTCCACTCTTGGCAGCCAGGAAACAGATAGATAGGAAGGGACCACAGGAAGATGAACCTTTCCAGGGCTTGCCCCCAGGGATCCATCTCCTCCAGCCACGTCCCACCTGCCTTCAGTTACCACTCAGTCGGTCAGTTCACACAAGGATGGATTGACTAGGTTGTAGCTCTTATAACCCAATCATCTGACCTCTGACTATTTCTGCACTAACACAGGAGCTTTGGGCGTAATGCTTCCTATCCAAACCAGAACAGATCCTGATTTTGAGAGGAGTCTATCATAGGATTTGTAAGTAATGGTGGTTGCTGATGCCACAGCATGGCCTTGGGCAATCAGTCTCATCTTATTGACCCTGGCCCTCCTCTGTAATTGGGTCAGTGTTGGACTAGATTATATATACTGTAGTTCACTCCAGCTTTAACTTTTAGGAATTCTCATGCAGCATTTTTTCTTATTTCTTTTTATTTTTTATTTAGAGATAGGGTCTTGCTAAGTTGCTCAGGGCCTTCTTAAGTTGCTAAGGCTGGCTTTGAACTTTCGATCTTCCTGCCTCAGCCTCCCAAGACACTGGGGTAACAGGTGTGAACTACCACACTCAGCAGCTATTTTCTCTTATAGTAGGAAATTAAATGTTTGTGCCAAAATACTTTTCTAGGGGTAAGGCATGGAAACGTGGCTGGTAATTCTAGTACCATATAAGGAAGTCAGAAGCCTATTATATTAGATTATGGAAAGAATGTTCAAGAGGAAATTTTACTTTGCACACTTAGAGAGGGATGTTTGCTATTTTTTTCAAAGTAGCCAGGTACCTTAGAGATAGATGTCATATATGTGACTTTTATATTTCAAAAAGTTATCATGTATGCAAATTAACCATAGCTTTATGCTGCATTTTGAACACATGATGCTGGAAACTGCTTATTGAAATTTTATATGCAAAACATAGGCAAGACTGTATAATTAAATCACCAAGAATAATGAGGTCATAAATTCCAATAAAACCTAACATTCTGTTAAGAGCAAGCTGCAGTTCAGACTTGTAAAATCACAGCCATATTTGCATTACTACCAAGATGTAACCCAGGAGACAAAGTTTTGAAGTCTGTTTTTACGTGTGCACAAACTAATGGAACACAAGGGTTATATATTGATTAAAATTTCTCTAGCTTGATGGATAGTTTTTCTGTAGAATATATAAGATTGATAGCGCTGCTTTTTGGCTGCATGTTATACATTTTGGCTAAGTGGAAAGTTTCTCTGTTGCCTACATTACCGCATATAAGGTGTGTTATCGATTGTGAAACATGGATAGGACACAGATCATGCATCAAAGTTTTGCCTGAACTGGAGTGGGAGAGAGCCTGTCTGCAGCGATTGATGAAATTGAGTTATATCACATTAGGGAGAGGCTAAATGTATTTCCTTGCTGTGTGTTTTGGTTATATTTTCACCCTTTTATTTTAAAATTTTTTATTGGTTCTTTTTAATTATACATGACAGTAGAACCTGTTTTGATATAATTATATAGCAGGGAATATATCTTTTTTTCACAATGTAGATTCACACGATTCGTATAATCCTACATATACATAGGGTAATACCGTCTGTCTCAGTCTACTATCTTTCCTTACCCCACCCCCTCCCATCCCATTTTCCTCTACAGCATCCATATTTCCTCCATTCTTTTCTTATCCTCCCATAATTCCTCCTTGCCCCCATTATGTATCATCATCCACTGATCAGAGAAAATATTCAGCCTTTGGGATTTTGGGCTTGGCTTATTTCACTTAGCATGATATTCTCCAACTCCATCCATTTACCAGCAAATGCCATAATTTTATTCTTCTTTATGACTGAGTGATATTCCATTGGGTATATGTACCACAGTTTCTTTATCCATTCTTCAATTGAAGGGCATCTAGGTTGGTTCCACAATCTAGCTATTGTGAATTGAGCAGCTATGAACATAGATGTGGCTGTTCCTTAAAGTATAGGGAACATAGATCCCTATACTTTACTGATTTTAAGACCTTGGGTATAAATTGAGGAGTGGGATAGTTTTGGTTATATTTTCACCCTTTTTAAAAATATAAGTATGTAAAAAAGAAGGTGTGTGTGTGTGTGTGTGTACTTTGCCTGTTAGGATCTGACTGAAGCTTCTTCCTGTATTTGGGAAATTCTTCCCTGGATGAGTTTGGAAAGGAGTGAAACTTTTTTTTTTTTCATTATAAAAAGTTGAAAGGCTGGGCGCGGAGGCGCACGCCTGTAATCCAACTGACTTGGGAGGCTGAGTCAGGAGGATCACGAGTTCAAAGCCAGCCTCAGCAACTTAGCAAGGCCCTTAGCAACTTAGTGAGACCCTGTCTCTAAATAAAATACAAAATAGGGCTGGGGATGTGGCTCAGTGGCTGTCGCTGAGTTCAATCCCCGGTTCCAAAAAAAAAAAAAAAAAGTTGAAAATATTAGATGAGAAAATTTGAGACAATGTCAATATGGCAGCCATTTTCCAGTCTCCCCCTGCAACAAGGCAGGGATCCTGTGACCTGAGCAGAGCCCCTGAGAGGATTCTACCCACAACTTTGAATCATACTCCGTGATGCAGAGATAAGGAGGCCAGGGGAATCTATCTGTGGGCAGCAGTTGCAGCCACACCCCATTTGCCGAGGCAGCAGGGACAGCGTCTTGTGCTGCTGGGGGACAAGACACCCACGAGGTGCCCACTATGGTGCCCCCGTAGTGGCAGCTGACTGCTCTACCTGAGATTTCCCCAGTTCTCCAGTACCCCTGGTGATTTTGTAACCTACCCAGTATCCTTTAAGTAAATTCCTTCTCTACTTGTAATCAAAAGCCCAGAATAGTAAGGCTGTATAAACAACTTTGATGAGTATACTTTGGGTGGAAAATAACACAGAGAACAAGGAAATCCTTCATCCTTAGGTATTGTCAAAGGAAATGGACAAGATGCTTTGTTCTTTTGTTTTTGTTTTAACTTTCTTTTCCAAATGATATATGAAAATAAATGAACTTTCCTTTCCAACTGGTGTGCGTGTGTGTGTATCTATTACATATACATATATGTATGCTTTTCCATAGGATTTAAGACACCTTATAAAAATATTATAAAAATATATCAAGATCCCATTAAATGTAGATAAAAATGTTTCAAAGGGGGAAAATTGATAGAGACGTAAAATAGAGCCCAGCATGAAGTTCATGGCCAAAGACATACAATGAAGTCCTATGTACTTGTTAAACATTAAGCAACAAATTTGATTCTAAGTTTTCTACCAGCCGAAAGGAAGAGAGAGAAGCGATCAATCACAATTCCTAGCTAGAACACTAGGTAGTCGCTTGTAAGAAATGCATCCCTTTTTAGGACAGCTGGCCCCTATCACCCCCTGCGTTCCTCCGTTTTAGTCACCCATAATCAACTGCAGTCTAAACATATTAAATGAGAAATTCCAGAAATAAACACTTTTAAATTGCATGCTGTTCAGAGTCGTCTGATGAAATCTCACACTGTCCTGCTCTGCCCTGGGGCGCCTGGTCCCTTTGCCCACGCTCTACAGGCTACCTACTGTCGGCCACTTGGTAGCCGTCTTGGTACCCTGTCGCTGAAGAGGTGCAGTTGTTTGTGGTCAACTCTCTCAGCACCCTCGCCTAATGCCACGTCACAATGCCTGTGTCCTTTGCCTCACTTCATCTCACTGTGTCTACACTTTATAACCGCATATCATCACAAGAAGCAGGTTGGGGACAGCACAGTAAGACATTGTGAGAGAGACAGATTCACATAGCTTTTATTTATTTTTATTTTTTTATTTTTTTGGAACCAGGGATTGAACTCAGGGACACTCGGCCACTGAGCCACATCCCCAGCCCTATTTTGTATTTTATTTAGAGACAGGGTCTCACTGAGTTGCTTAGAGCCTCGCTAAGTTGCTGAGGCTGGCTTTGAACTCATGATCCTCCTGACTCAGCCTCCCAAGTCGCTTGGATTACAGGCGTGCGCCACCACGCCCGGCTCACATAGGTTTTATTACAGTATATTTGTCCTATTTTATTAGTTGTTGTTAATCTCTTACTCTGTCCAATTTAAAAGTTAGATTGTCTCACAGATACATAAGTAGAGGAAAAGACAGAGTATATTATAGGGCTCAGTACTGTCTAGGTTAAGCATCCCCAGACTGGGGGCTTATGCCAGTGGGTGAGGGGAATTTATGAAGACTGGGTCATGGGATGGGATTGTAGCTCAGTGGTGGAGCGCTAGCCTAAGGTGTGAAGCCCTGGGTCCGATCCTCAGCACCGCATCAAAATAAAGAACAGGAGCCGGGCGTGGTGGCGCACACCTGTAATCCAAGCGACTTGGGAGGCTGAGTCAGGAGGATCGCAAGTTCAAAGCCAGCCTCAGCAACTTAGCGAGGCCCTTAGCAACTCAGTGAGACCCTGTCTCTAAATAAAACACAAAATAGGGCTGGGGATGTGGCTCAGCGGCTGAGTGTCCCTGAGTTCAATCCCTGGTTCCAAAAAAAAGACAAAACAAACAAACAAACAAACAAAAAAACAAAATAAAGAACAGGTATTGTGTCCAGCTACAACTAAAAAATAAAAATTTAAAAAAGGGACTGGATCATAGTTTTTCCCAAGGGTCTTAACTAGCAGGGTATAGTATAATAAAATGAACACAAATCTCAACAAAGAAGAGTTGTAGGATATTTTTAGTGCAGTAAGTAGCTGTTTTGAGTAACCAAGTTAGGGAATCTCTTTCACTCTTTTTTATTTTGCTGACGTATTTGCAACCATGTCATTTCTGCACCAGGGCTATTCCAGATGAAATTTGGAAAAAAAAAAAAAAGGAAAAACATCTGTTGATTGTTCACTGTGGGCCAGACACTATGCAAGGTATACTCAGGGGTGGTCCCATTTTATAGATACACAGACTGAGAGGTAATTTGGGTTAGGGCACCAGGCTTGAATTCACTTCTCTTGAGAGCAAACTTTCTCAGTCTAAGGGATTTCCTTAGGGTACACTTTTGCTTTTATGTAAAAGTTGATGACCTGAGAACCCTCTTATTTGTATCAACTACTTCAAGAATATTAATAAAACTTGAACAAGTTTATGAAGCTCCATGCTGAAAACTTCAGGAAAACACAAGGGAACTATTTATAGTCCCTTCCCCCCACCAGGGAGCTCATGATTTCGTGTGTTAATCTTTCTGATATTTTGAATAGGTAAGTATATATTTCAAATAAACAGGAGAAGTCTGCTACAAATTTCTGTGCCCACAATTCTTTATCCTGCATTTTCTGACTTATTTTGAACACTATTTTGTTTTGTTGTGCCTCTTGGTTAAAATATTGAATTGGTTGACTCTTTAAATTTTAAATCTGCAAAGGAGCAAAAAGACTCTGTGTTGGAAATTGATTCCCAGATAGAGGGCTGGAGATGGGCATAAGACCTAAACCACTTATGCTGGGGCCTAAACCACTATTGAGGGGCCTTTCCAACTAACCCTCCCAGGGTCTCTCCCCGACCGTCTGCAACAGGGCAGGGAATCTAGAGTTGCTTCCTTAAGCAACTTTAAGACGTCTTCAGAAAGGCTGCCCACTAATCAGTTTACGTAGATAGGAGATTCCAAACTGCCTGGACATCACTTTGAGAAAGAGAAACATGATTTTCATAAGTAGAAAACAAGATGAAGACCTGGAAGAGTAGCTCAGTGAGGCCCTGGGTTCTGTGCTGTTCCCTAACACAGAAAAAAATTTAAAAATCAAACAAAACACGCCCCCCAAAACAAAACAAAACAAAACAAAAACAGGACATGCAGGACTACTTGAGGGTGGGATTTGGGGCCTGAGCAGGCGAGGGCTAGTGTGAAGGTGCTCACTATTCAGAAAAATAGTCAGAGATGTGAGTAGAAGAGCCTAGAAGACAGATTCCACTTTTGTGAGAAAGAAACAGTAGGTCGTATGTGGGGGAACAACAGACAGCATTGCTGGGAGAGCAGAGTTACGGGGAGAAGCCAAACTCTGAGAGGCAGAAGTTTTCCCATGTCTGATCTAGAGAAAAAGCCAAAAGCATGCACGTTTTTTCTGCTTTCCTGAGATCTGTAGGTCACCTTTAATCAGGTATATTGCATGATAATTGTCCTAAATCTCGAGTGTTCTAAGAAGCATTTCGGTGCCATCAATAAACAATTGGTTTTAAGTCACTGTGATTCCGTGAGCCTGCATGACTGGGTGCTTGGAAGCAATCGCGGCCACGGGTGTGTGCAGCTCGTTAGCCCATGACCTCTTGGAGTGACGTCAAGGAAGGGCATAACCGAGCCCCGGAGCCTGCATTTGGCAGGGCGGAGAGGCATGACTGCCAAAAGGTGCTGTTTGTTGAAGCGTGAAACGAAACCAAGGCAAGATAAAAGGAGCTTAGTCCTTATAAAAATAGTATTGTTTTTCCTTAATGAGCTCTTTTTAATCAAGCGGTCTTAATCAAGCAAGCTTTTTCTCAACTGGAGTTTTGAATTTCCATTTTCAGGTGAGACCCTTTCTGTGCCAAATGTAAAAGGCACCTGATGAGGCACAATCACAGTTAAGGGCATGCTGGAGGGACTTTATCATTTTAATTGCTTTTGTCTAATTAATAAAAGATACAACTTCATACTGAAGGCAAATTTTCTTTTCCAGAATTTCCACAGGTTATTAAAAAAAGCCTTTATTCATCTAGTCAATAAACATTTATTGAATACTTACTGTTAACAACACATTTTGCTCTAGAAATACAGAGGTGAACGACAGTCCTCATGCAAAGAAGTTCATGAATCAGAGATTTTTAGGTGGTATAAGAAGTGCAAAAAACCTCAGTGTGTATAAATTGTGGAGGGTTCCCAGAGAAATGGGGAATTAGCATTATCTCAGAATAATCAGATGGCGGGGAAAATGTCAAAGCAGACCAAAGTGACATCATCAAACGACCTGTTGAAATGAAAATGAATATGCAAACCAGCATGTACCAAAACTCACTCATCTTTGTACTGATTTAATAGTTTGTGTCTTATCTGCATGTCATTTACACCACACTATGTACTTGATATTGTTCTTTAAAATGACTCACTTTAAAAAACTAATTACATTTTTCTTTTTCTTTTTTTTTGAACCAGGGATTGAACTCAAGGACACTCGGCCACTGAGCCACATCCCAGCCCTTTCTTATATTTTATTTAGAGACAGGGTCTCACTGAGTTGCTTAGGGCCTCGCTAAGTTGCTGAGGCTGGCTTTGAACTCACGATTCTCCTGACTCAGCCTCCCAAGTCGCTTGGATTACAGGCGTGTGCCACGACGCCCGGCTCTAATTACATTTTTCTAACAATATTTGCCCTAGGCAATGTTCCCCTTTCTAAATTTTTTTTTAAATTTATTTTTTAATTTTTCATTTTTACAGACTTCATTTTGATTCATTGTACACATGGGGTACAAATTTTCATTTCTATGGTTGTGCATGATGTACATTCGTATCATTCTTGTTAATCACACAAGCACATAGGGTAATGATGTCTGTCTCATTCCACCATTTTTCATACCCCCACCCCCCTCATTTCCCTCTACATAATCTAAAGATCCTCCATTCCTCTCTCACCCCATACCCCACCCCCAACCAGATTCTATATCATCATCACTTATCAGGGAAAACATTCGGCCTTTGTTTTTTTGGGATTGGCTTATTTCACTTAGCATGATAATCTCCAATTCCATCCATTTATCTGCAAATGCCATAATATTATTCTTCTTTATGGCTGAGTAGTATTCCATTGTATATATACCACACCTTCTTTATCCATTCATCTGTTGAAGGGCATCTAGGTGGGTTCCACAGTTTTTAAAAAGATCACTTTTCACATGTTTTTGCACTTTCTCCAGGCTTCAGTGTGCTTTTGCTTCCAGCAGTCAATAGCGGAAACTTTCCTTTCCCCAACTGCCCTCTGCTACTGAAGCTACTTTGCCTCATGTGTGCACAGAGCGCAGAGCCTGAACACCTGGGAATTTAAGTCGTGGGGAGGGCATCTAACCAATGTCTGATGGATTTGGGTTGTGAAAGCTCTGCTCCCTTTCCTTGAGTTTGGTCAATTTGCCAGAGTTCCCTGGGAGTCAAGCGGAAGCTACTCTCACATTGCACCTGTCCTCACTTTACCCCCATTTCCTCTGGACCAGTCTCCTCTGGGGCACTTCCTTAATAGATCACTTGCACATAAATCCTTGCTCGCTATTTGGCTCTGAGGAACTTGATTAAAGGCCATCCTCACCGCTCCCCATCCTGTCTAACACCCACCCTACAAGAAAAGCATTCATCCTTGCATTCATTCACAAAATATCGTGTCTTCCTGACTCAGCGCGACAGCAGCTTGGGAAACTCTAAGCTGACACGAATATATGTAATTCCAGGGAACAGAAAATCCTTATGAGTTCTAGGGCAGATACCTTATATTCCTTTCCAAGGCGGGGCTATTTTAAGAGACTGACTTGTTAGAAAGCAGTCTTACTTTTTAGCTGTATTGTCTATTTATACGCTTGGATCATCAGTCCTTTCACTACCTGCCAGTGTCTTAGCTAGTCCTCAGCCCAAAGGTCCTGCCGGCTCCAAGCCAAATCTCGGATTCTCCTCTCCACCGCTGACTCCCATTTGCATGTGCCTACTAGTCTTTAAACTGGAAAATAAAATAAATTCCCTGCCTCCTCCTTTTAATTAATTAATTAATTAATTAATTTATTTATTTATTTTGGTGGCACTAGGAATTGAACCCCAGTCCTCATGCATGCTAGAAGAGTAGTCCACAACTAAGCTACATCTCCAAACCTTTTTTTTCCTCCTTTTTTTATTGGTTCTTTTTAATTATACATGACAGTAGAACTCAATTTTATATAATTATACA
>JAJEJO010004134.1:0-48407 GCA_020662805.1 Glaucomys volans
AAAAAAAAAAAAAAAAAGAGAGAGAAAGAAAGGAAGTAAGGAAAGGGGTAGGACTGAGGAATATAGTTTAGTTAGAGTACTTACCTCTAACAACCTAGCATATACAAGGTTCAATCCTCAGTACCATAAACAAGTAATTAAAAATAAAAAAGAATTACACTATTAAGTTTGGTTAAAAAAAAATTAGACTAGATAACCCATAAATTAATACTTAGCCTACTGCCTAGAATAGCACATACTGAGTGCTCAGTGTGTTTGTCTTTGACACCCTTTTCAGAACCCTAACTCCCCAGGACAACCTTGATTCACCCCACCTCAGTCCCACCTCTTGTTAAAACTGTTGTTTTGCAATGCTGGAGATTGAACCCAGGGACACACTACCACTGAGCCATATTGCATCCCTTTTTACTTTTTTTCTGGGGGATATACTGGGGATTGAACCCAACGGTGTTTTACCAGTGAGCTACATCCCCATCGTTTTGGGTTTTTTTTGTTTTTTTTTTCTGGTGCTAGGGATCGAACTCAGGGCCTTGTGCTTGCAAGGCAAGCACCCTACCAACTGAGCTATATCCCCAGTGCCCCCCCCCTTTTTTGAGACAGTGTCTTGTTAAATTGACCAGACTGGCCTCCAACTTGCAATTTTCCTGCCTCAGCCTTCTCAGTGGCTGGGATTGCAGGCATCTGCCACCACACCCAGTTTAAAACTGCTCTCTTAAAAGACCTTTGTATCAGGGTACAGTGGTGCATGCCTGTAATCCCAGCAACTCAGGAGGTTTGCAAGTTCAGGGCCAGCCTCAGCAATTTAGTGAGGTCCTTAAGCAACTTAATGAGACTGTCTCAAAGTAAAAAAAGGGCTGAGGATGTAAGCTGCTCAGTGGTGAAGTACCTCTGGGTTCAATCCCAGTACCTCAAAAAAGAAAAAAGAAAGATAAGCTGTTAACATTTCATTTTGTTTTTATTTATTTATGTTTCGATTTTTTGCAGTGCTGAGGGATCAAATCTAGGGCCCCACTGCATTTTAGGCAAGGGTTCTATCACTGAGCTATACCTCCAGGCCAGGAGGTTTTATGATACATGAATAAGTCTGACTATTCTTGGCACATATTAGGTCCTTAATAGGTACACTTCCCTTGCTTGTTGGGTCAATGGCATTCTACCAAACCCAGGGACCCACAGGTCCAAAATCTTGGCATTGTTTCTGGTTCATTGCCCTCTGCTAAATAAGGCAAGACTTCAAGGAGTCGTTTGTTTTTTTGTTTTTTGTTTGTTTTGGTACTGGGGATTGAACCCAGGAGTGGTCTGCCACTGAGCTATATCCCTCATCCTTTATTTATTGTTTTTTACTTTGAGACAGGGTTTTGCTAAATTGCTGAGCCTGACCTTGAACTTTTAAGATTACAGGCATACACCACCACACCCAGTGGAACATCTTTTTAAATTAGAAATGTATAGAGATAGAAATAGGGGCCTTTTTCACTATTCATAAACCAGCATAATTTGGTAAAGCTCTAGTTTTCCTCTACTTAAAAAAACAAACACTGAATTTTTTCAGTGCCTTATGATCACTTTATGATTTCAGTGCCTTTACAATCAACATACATTTAGGGAAAGTCTTTTGTGGCAGGCACTTTTCTGGACTGGGGATACAGAGGTGACCAGGACAGAATCTCATCTTTCCAAGCAAGTTCACCCTTCTCTGAGTTGACCTTATTTATCAGGCTTCCCTAACCATAGTGTGAACTCTGCCAGCCAGTGTCTACTCCAGCCCCCAAACAAAGGTGCATTTATTCGTATCCCTGGTGTCACTTCCCTGCCTGTGCTGTCAGCTCTTTCTCTGGACCCACTCCAAGTCACATCAGCCTGAAAGATTGAAGGCCTATGGAAAGAGTTGCAGTTAAGGGACAAACTAGGAGATATGTAAATTCCTCCTGGCTCTGGGCTTGATTTCTTCTCTGTACAGCACTGGTTGGGAGGGTAACCTGCAATCAGACTGCCTAGGGCCAAATGACTTTGGGCAAGCCATTTAACCTGAATTTTAGTTTTCTTGTTTGTAAAATAAGGATAAAAGGGTATCTAAGTCATAGGGCTCTGTCATGAGAATTGAGAGATATAATCCATATAAAAGGCTTAGCTCAGTGCTTAACATATTTTAAGTGTTTAGTAAAAAATAGCAAATAGGCTGGGAGTCAGTGGTAGAATGTGTGCTTTGCACATAATCCCTAGCCACCCCTCAAAAAAGAGTTAGCAAATACTATTATGACATTTTGTAACTCAGCCTCCACTCATCCTAGAGCCTCCCTTGCTGTGTTAATCCCTTCAGGACTGCTTCCTCTGAACTCCACAATCAGTGACTGTGCATTGACTGTCCTAAGTAGTTTGGTATAGGGGCAGGGCTTAACTTCTACTGCCTGTTTTAGGGCCCAGTGTCTCATAGCAGAAGCTTGATTAGTGGGGTGTTTTTTTTTTTTTTTTTGGTATCAAGGATTATACTCAGCCACTGAGCCACATCCCCAGCCCTGTTTTGCATTTTATTTAGAAACAGGGTTTCAATGAGTTGCTTAGTCTCTCACTTTTGCTGAGGCTGGCTTTGAACTCGTGATCCTCCTGCCTCAGTCTCCCAAGCCACTGGGATTACAGGCGTGCACCACCGCACCTGGCTTGAGTAGTGTTTTTTAAGCTCTAGATCTGTGGTAACAAACCAGCCATGGCTGCTGCAATGCTCCAGCCTTCCTAGAGCACCTAAGGCAGTCATGCCCAGGTGGAGTGTGCCAGGACCATCCCAAGGCAGGGTAAAGGATTTGGGTTGTTCTGAGGTCAATCATCATGTCTGCTTCTGGAGAGTCCAGAAGAGGACCCTCTTCCCCTAGGCTTGCTTGTTCTCTGGAAAGGCAGGTGGCTAGCTGCTTGTTCCCTTCTGTTTCAATAGACCCTCTGCACCCTTCAGAAGGAACAGACCAGACTAAAGATGAGACTGCAGGAGTTGCAGCAGCTAAAAATGGAGCTCAGGAATTCTCCCAAAGACAAGGTAAGCAGGGAGATAACATGCAGTCTGGTAGAAAAGAGCTGGGGAGTTCTTTGAGCCCTGCCATGTCCTTGCTGTGTGACCTCAAATGTGTTACTTGAACTCTCTGAACCTCAGTTTTCTCATCTGTAAAGTAGAATTACCTACCTCTCAGCTTTGTGTGAGAACAAACTAAGATCTTGTATGTAAAGTGCCCAGAATGGGACTGAACCATGTTCATCCACTCATCAATCCAGCTCTTCTCTCAGTAAATGTATTCAGCTCTATCAATCAAATTGAATTGGGGGCATCTTCCACCTAGGAGGGACTGGGGACCTCTCTTACCCTTGCAGGATGTATCAGCCTCCCTTCCTTTACCTCCAGATCCCATTTCCTGTACCAGAAGTTCCCTTGGTATTCCGAGGATACACGAAGCAGGGCAGACAAGTGCCCAAGTCTTTCATTTCCAACATGCGTATCTGCTGCCCTCTGCCTGGAGGCTCTGCTCTGGTCATCTTCGATGACCCCAAAGGTGAACTTGGGGGGAACCTCAGGAGGGAGGCTGGGAGGTTTCCCAGTACTGACCATGTTCTCCCTGTCACCCAGTGGCTGAGCAGGTGCTTCAACAAAAGGAACATAAGATTGACATGGAGGAGTGCTGGCTGCGGGTACAGGTCCAACCCTTGGAGCTACCCATGGTGACCACCATCCAGGTGACAGAATGACAAGGTTCTGGGACATGTAAAGGATGTGGTGTACGTGGGCTCCAAGAAGTGGATTGTGTCTGGGATCACTCCCTCCTCTCTTCCTAGGTGTCCTGCCAGAGGAGTGAACAGAGGGTACTGGTTACTGGATTTCCTGCTGAACTCAGGATGAGTGAGGAGGAGCTGCTGGACAAGCTGGAGATTTTCTTTGGCAAAACCAGGAATGGGGGTGGGGACGTGGAGACTCGGGAACTGCTGCAAGGGAGTGCTGTGCTGGGTTTTGCTAAGAAAGAAGGTAAGGGCCTACTGCAGGGAGATTAGGGTTCAGTGTGCATGAGGTCATGGGAGATGAGAGGGCTTGATGGTAAAGATCTACCCCTCCTGGTTCTCTACAGTGGCCCAGAACCTGTGCCGGATTGGCCAGTTCAGAGTGTCATTGGGAAGGCAGGAGTTTCCTCTGAGAGTCTTTCCCTACGTGAGTGGGGAGATCCAGAAAGCTGAGGTAAGTAGGAAGGTGGAGGATGGGGGCTGGACCAGGTAACCTGTTTGTCTGCCAGAAACCTGCCCAAGGATCAGAGCCTCTAAATGCCAGACCTTACCCACTACCTGACCCTTCCATACTCTCACAGGGTATCTACTGCCCCAGTCTCTGCCCCAGCCCTTTATGAGTCTTTACCATTCTGGCTTATTTTTCAGATCAGATCCCAGCCAGTGTCCCACTCAGTGCTGGTGTTCAACATTCCTGATGTCCTGGATGGCCCAGAGATGCATGATGTCTTGGAGATTCACTTCCAGAAGCCCACTCGTGGGGGTGGAGAGGTGGAGGCCCTGACAGTTGTGCCCCCAGGACAGCAGGGCCTGGTTGTTTTCACCTCTGAGTCAGGCTAGGTTCTCCAACCAGTGTGCCTGGGTATGCATGGAAGAGATCTTTACATTTACCAACAGGGGGCAGGGATTACACGTTGTGAACCTCTGCCAGGGAACAGTAAAAGTGCCTGTTTGGTATCATGTCCTTCCTCATTTCATTCATGAAAGGAAACTTGATTTGGGTATGGAAGGGAGACTGTGGGACAGGGAAGAACCCTGACCTTCTGCCATCAGTGCTGGCCCTCCAGGAGTTTGCTTTCCCCTCCACTCTAAGGCAACATCAAGGACCCAGGGTTTGGCTTTTTATTGACACAAACACAAAGGCAGCTGCGGTAATGGGGTGGGGTACACAAAAGCAGAAATCTGCACTTCCCACATTTAGGCCTCATTTAGACAAGGAAGAGGCTGAACCCCCCCACACCACCTCCCATTAGCAATGACTGGGGCAGTAATCCTCCCTAATGCCAGTTCAGTGAGCAGAGGGAGTTACTCCCCTCCCCAGGAAGTCCCCACTTTGGTTCCTGTGGCCCAGATCCTAACTATCCCCTTTATTTTCCTGCTCCATCTCCCCACCATGTAAACAAAGTTTGGGGTTGAGCTGAAAAGCTGCCTCCCTGCTGGAAGAAGATGGTGGGGCTGCAAAGGGAATGTGCTTTGATTTTTTTCACTTTGGTCCCAGAACAAGACACAACATTGCATCTCCCAGCTCAGCCTGTTAAAGCTTCTCGCCTTGTTCTCCTCTAGGACTGATAGAGACAGGACACAGCACAGACCACGTGGAGGGCAACTACTTTTTGCCCTGACCCCAAGAGGCTAATGGCTTGCCCCCCACCCACTGGCACATACACAGATTTTTGGCAGTGTTGTAGGACTGGGGAGGAGAGAAACCCCAGCTCCACCAGAATAAGGAAGGCACTGGGGAGGACAGGAAGGAGGAAGCCAGAGACAGGGACCCCTCTACACACACATACACAAGCACAGGTTTTCCGATGCTAAGGCACTGAGAACAAATCCAGAGACCTCAGTGAAGGGTAGGGGTGCTCTGTCTCCCTCCCAGAGTCATGACCTAGGGGGGCATGGATCTGATTCCTGTCCTTGCTGTAAGAGGCAGCCTTGGTTAAGGATGGCAGAAAACCTGGAAGTGGAAGGAATCCAACTGTGCTTAAGAAATTGGGGACAGAAAACAAAGTTGGGAACTGATCAAGCCCAGAGGTGGGCGCTGGTCAGCCCTGGGCTGAAGGGACACTAGGGAGCGACAGGTACACGTTGGACTTACACAGACTGGCCCCATATCCTGAGCTGACATTTCAATTCTTTGGGGAGGTGGTGGGGCAGGGGTGGGAGGGAAGATGAGGCAGAAGCGGAAGTACACAGAACAGGATGGGGAGGGATTGGCTAACCTTGGCACAAAAGCAGCACAGCAGGCCCGGGAAAGGGTGGGGGCAGGAAGCAACCAGCCTCCCTCTGACCCTCCCTGTCCCCTTGGCAGGGCCCAGACATCCAAGTGGTCACTTCCCAACCTCTTTGAGGGCAGGAAGGGGGAGGGGGCAGCCCTGACCAAAGAGAAAGAACAGGGCCTGGAAGTGTTCATCACCACAGAGACCCGAGGAAGAGAGGGAAGAGCGTTATGAAAAGAGGATGAAATGTGAGAGTCTGGTGGTCATCAGAATGGGGCTTCCCAACCTTCCCTTCCCTTCCCAGGTCTCAAGGGTCCTCAGTTCCTTGCCCTAGTTCTCCTTCTCTGGCCCAGGAACCAGGAGGACCTTGCCCACATTCTTTTTCTCCTGCATCTGCTTCATAGCATCTGTCACCTGGAAGGGAAGGGAAGACTCTGATCCCATCTGGTCCCCCATTCCACAGGAGGCAGACCAAAGGAGTTGGCCCCCTCCCCCTTCCCTTGAGACCACACCCTTCACAAGGCCTAACAAGGCCCTGCCTCCCTGAAAGGTCACCATACTCACCTTCTCAAAGGGCCAGACGGAGTCAATGTGAGGTTTGATGCGACCCTGGTTGTACAGAGCCAGAAGGCGGGCCACTACATTACTGACCAGTTCCACCTCATCCTCCAGGTAGCCCAGGTGAAAGCCACACACAGCCCGGTTGGCCTGTAGCAGCTGCAGAGCTGTCACGCTGAACTGATTCCACCATGTGCGGGCTAGGGCCATCAGGTTCCGCTTGGGGCCCGTCATTATGTTGGCCATTCCTGAGGGGGAGAGTGACAGGGCCTGTGATCCAGGTGCCAGGTGTATTCCTGAATGTGTAAATCCATGCTCATCTGCCCCTGTATTTCCTTGCTATTCTCCACACCATGGCCAGATAGATAGGATAATTCCTTCTGCTTACTTGGCCCAAACCAACTCTAACTCACTCAAAAACTGCTCTAATCTTTACATTTCCTTTTTTTTTTCCTTCAGTGTTAGGGATCAAATTCAGGGCCCTGTGCACGCTGGGCCAGTGTTCTATCACTGAGCTGCATCCCTGGCCCTATACCTTTTGTGTAGAGTAGTTTTTAAAATGAAAATCTAGCTCGTCCCAGAAGCCCAGAGGGGAAGACAGAAGGAAGGCTGACTCGCTGGCTTTGTATCAGGAATAGTCCCCAAACAGGAGTAAGGAGAGAACACATGATTTACTATGACTCACATGAAAAGTTGCAAAAGAGAATGAAAGGAGCTGGCACCAGCAGGCAGCAATCGGAGTGCAACCCTGATCCTCTCTGTAGAGCCCCCAAGTCTCTGCCCCTTTTTCATTCAAAAGCCCTAAACTCTTATATCTCAATTTCCCACTAATCAGACCCACTCCACCCCATCCTCCTGCCCCTAACACCCTCTCCATCTCTGGCCCACTAACTCACCATAGATGATGACTTTGCCCATGGGCTTGAGGAGGTTGTAGCCCTTGGTAGTATCTGACCCACCCAAAGGGTCCATGACGATGTCCACTCCTGTCACAGAGTAGGGGGATCCAGGAACAGCATTAGGATCCACAGATCTAAAGACCTTCTTTTCTTGTGACATACTACCCACTCCTATACCCTGACCCCCTACCTTTGGGGGAGATCTTCTTGATCTCATTCACGTAGTCAGTTGTGTGGTAGTCAATGGGGTATGTGACCCCATTCTCCTTCAGCACCTCATGCTTGCTGGCTGAGGCTGTTCCGAACACTGTCACATTCTCCACTGTACGGCACAGCTGCACAGCTGCCATACCCACACCACCTGCAGCAAGACACCCAGAAGAGGGCTGGGGTTGTTGCTCAGTGGCAGAGCACTTGCCTAGCATGTGTGAGGCACTAGGTTCAATTCTCAGCACCACATAAAAATAAATAAAATAAAATAAAATAAAATAAAGGTCCACTGACAAAAAAAAAACAAAAAACAAAAAACCAAACACCTAGAAGTGGGTGTCACCTGGCCACTAACTATTCTTCATATTAGTCTCCCAAGGACCCAGTCAGTCCATCATTTTCATTGTGCCTAGATTCACTTTGGGGCCCATGTCCAATATCCATAATTAAGAACTGAGGCGGGTGAGTGGAGAGGAGAAGGTATGGGGTGAGTGCATGTTGCTAAGGACACTAGGCTGGACCTGATGCCTGAATGTTACCATGGTAACTATACTGCAGAGGCCTCTGGGCACCACAGGCCAAGGCAGGCTGGTGTTGCCATGACAACAAACCAGACAGGCTGCAGAAAGAGGCCTGGAAGGAAAATCTGGTAAGGAAAGGGGAAAACAGAAAGGACCTGTCACCTGCAGCCATGTGTACCAAGACGCTGTTGCCAGGCCTTAAATTGCCGAAGTCAAAGAGGACCATGTAGGCTGTGATGTAATTGACCAGCAAGGCAGCTGCTTCCTCAAAGGTCATGGCCTCAGGCATCAGGAAGGTCTGGGCTGAGGGCACAGTCACCTCCTCCTGCCACATCCCAGACCGGTTCAGCACCATCACCCGATCCCCTGCCTTGAAGAATGGTAGAAGAGCAACACTCAGTTGATAATTACTTCACCTAAGGTGACTTACTGACCTTCTACTATGTACCCAGCCATCTTCTTTGAGATGAAACAGCAGTAGAAACAGCAATAGAAGTCATGGTAATAATAACAACATTATCAACAACAATAAGAACCAGTCTTTACTGAATGCTTACTGAGGGTCAGGGCCTATTCCCTGAGTTTTATATATGAGCACCAATTAATCCCTACATCAACTTTGAGGCAGACACTATCCTTATCTACATTTTACAGATCATGCACTTAATTATTGTGTAAGAGCTCTGAATGCAAAGAGGATTACAGTTAGGGCAGCATGAGTATTGTTGAAGAAATCAGACTGTTTTGGTTACAAAAGTGGATTCCACTGTTTACTGATGTGTGATCTTGGGTAAACAAAAATTATTGAACCAGTTTTCTTACTGAAAAGTAAGGGAGTGATAAGAATTAAATGGAAAAAAACTCACTTAGGGACTTTTAGTACAATGTCTAGCACATTGTAAGCACTTGTAATGTTAGCTAATAACAATGATAACAATAATAACAGCAGAAGGGGAAGTCACACAAATAACTGAAGGAAGAGGGCAGCATGTGGTAAGGACCTTGCCAAAGCACAGGTAAATGTCTCTGAGTGTTTAGAGCTGGGTGTGATCCATCAAAAGTTGTATTTAAGCCAGTATTACGGGCTCAGAAAACACCTTCACTCAGAGATCATATGGGAAGGGCAACGCATGAGGAATGACAAGCATCCTAGCCACTAGGAAAAGGTGTTTTCTCCCATTCTCAGCCACGTGCATGAAAGCCTCTTTGTAGGAGAGAAAGGGGACAAAGATAACAATCCTTCCAGCTTACCAACCAGGGCCAAGGGTCAAGGGAAGGGCAAGGACAAGGGGGTAGTCTTCAAGTGAAAGAAGAGCCTCTCCTGGCTCTCTGAAGAGGATGGAGAGGGAGGTGTGGGTATTGTTCCAGGACAATCCAGATCTGTCTTAGTTCCTGCCAGGAATGATGGGAATTTGTACATTAAGAAGACTAAGGAACTATGAAGAAAGGAAATGGGACTCCTATACACACACGAACACACACACACACACACACACACACACACACTTTCTCTTTTCTTTTTAATTATTTTAATTTTTGTGGTATCAGGGATTGAACCTAGGGGTGCTCTATCACTGACATACATTCCCAGTCCATTTTATTTTTTATTTTGACACAAGGTCTTGCTAAGTTGCCCCGATTGGTCTCAAATTTGTGATCCTCCTGCCTCAGCCTCCTGAGTGTCCGAGATTATAGGAAGGCACCACTGGCCACAGGCCCTTTTTCATGTCTTCAAGCCCCCATACTCCACAAGTATGTGACCTGAATGAGGTTTGGGGAACAAAGCCCTCCACCCCAGGACTCAGGTCTAACAAGTCCTAGGAGAGCTGGGAACAGTGTAGCAGCCATTCTGGGTGGTGGCCAGTCCCAGATTTGGCCCAGAACAAGTCTCACTAAGCCTGGTTCATGCCTCATCCTCAAACCATCACAGGTCAGGGCCCTGATCCCTCCCCAGTCCAAACCTCAGGAGGGAGGTAGGGCCCTCCCCACAGAATCCAGGCTCTTACATCAGATTCTGCCCTGGTCAGGATATCCTGTATTTATCAGGCGGAAAGTGGGTAGGGAGGGGAGAATAGGTGTGTTGCTTTCAGCAGTAACAGGAGTGACAAGTCCCCCTCCCCAAATTCCTCTTAGCACTTTCTCAGAAGTGGGATTATTTAGAAGTCAGGGTGAGGGTGGGGCCACAGCTGAATGCAAGAAGAAACCCTTTAAGGGCTTATGTACAATAAACCCAACAAATCTAGGTCAGATAATAGGAAAGGTACATCTACTCCTCACACAAGATTTGAAAAGAAACCCCTAAACAAACACATGATGTGTCACCCCAGGTTTTTCGAAAGGTTGGTCATATGAAAGTCTCTAGTGTCCAGGGTTGTAGCCAAGATTAATGATAAAAAAGGAGAAACAGACCGGCAGAGCTGGGTCAACCTGCTTAAGGTGCCACACCTCCCTACCCTGGTCCAAATGGGTCCCCCCCGGGGCTTTCTAAGGTGGGGGGCCCCAAGAAAGGCAAAAGCGGTTCTGCCTGGAAGTTCCCCAGGGCAGCTCAGGGTCGGGGCCAGCGGGCTGAGTCAGAAGAAGATATTGCAGTCACGAGTCAGGAGAGCTCAAGACAAAGATCCAGAGACCCAATCCCACCTCCTCCACCCAAGACCAGACTGGCAATGGAAAGCTTGCCGGCCGTGGGGAGCAAGGCTCCCACTCCTCCATGATAGGCGTGTCCTCCTCCTTGGCCCCGCTCGGGGAGGGGCCGCCTCACACCCCCACAGACCACGGGGCTGCATGTGACTAGGGCTCTGGCACTGCCACTGCACCCCCGCCCAACCTCGACTACACAGCCTCAAGCTCCCTCTGGAAAAGGGGATGCTAACCGTCACTCAGGGTCACACACCACAATTACCCAGGGAGTATTTGGTGGGCAGGGGTATAGGTGTGGTTTTAGTGTGTATGTGTGCGGGAGTGGGGAGAGCGGGCAGGTCATTGTGCGCATGCGCCTGAGCGCCTTATTGTCTCTCCCCCCACACCCCCCGCCCAACCCCACTTAAAGGCTATGGCAACTAAAAATGGTTGGGGAAGCGGCGATAACTTTGTCTCCCCACCCCCAATAAATTTCTTTCTCCAAGATCATTAAAACATGTTTCTTTCCTACGTCTTTCATGCCTGTCCACCCAGATCCGTGCCAGTTTCCCCCGCCCTGCCACACCCCCGGCGCCCGCCCACTCGTGCCCCACTGCCCAGTGGCCTGCGCAGCCCCTCCCTACCCTTCACTGGCCCGCTCACCTTGCGGTCGTTGACTCCCTCGCCCACCGCGATCACGACGCCCGAACCCTCCATGCCCGGAGTGAGGGGCAGCGGTGGCAGCCGGTCGTACACCCCCTGCCGGGCCATGAGGTCTGCAAAGTTGAGCCCGCAGGCCCGGACGCGCAGCGTCAGCTGACCGGGCCCGGGAGCCGGGGGCGCGGCCGGCCGGCTCTGCAGTTTCACCTTGTCATAGCCGCCGAAGCCGGTGAGCACCAGGTAGCGCAGCGGCGACGGCGAGGCGGCGGCCGCTCCTTCAGAGGCCGCGGGCGGCTGCGGGTCGCTAGTTGCCTCAGCTTTCGGGGGCTGCGAAGAAGCCTCTTCCCTGGCTCCTGCCTCGGCAGCGGCTGCCACCACAGTGGCCGCCTCGGCTACCTCTCTCTCGGCCGACATGGCTGGACTCCCGACGTGCGAGCACAGCTGGACCGAGGGTGCACAGCTGGGGAGGGCGGGGCGCGCGTCGGAATGAGCGGCCGCAGCGGACTCCAGCAGGCGGGGCGGGGCGCCGGGTCTGGGGCGGGGCCTCTCGTTCAGACTTAAAGGGCCAAGGCCTCTGCTGTGGGAGCTGCCAGAGCGGGAAAAAGGGGGACTAGTCGCGTAGGGCCACTGATACGCATGAGGACGTCCTTATAACATTCACAAAATGTGATTTAATTTTTTATTCACAATAAACATTGTGAAATTTTAAAATATGTTAAGGAGCAGTCTGAAGGCAGTCCCAAAATTTGAGTTTACATCAGACACCGGGAACCAGCCACTTTTGGACCAGAACCCAATCAAGTCGTACCTCAGGCTCTGATTCTACCCGTCAATAACCCTGGAAAGAATCAGGCTTCATTCACTGTGGTCTTACAGTGGCAAACTAGAAGCACAGGGACCGAACTTTTAAAACTTTCTGACTTTGGTTGTTAACACTGCATTTCCCCTTCTATAAAATGGTGGTGGTGTCGCGTGCTCTAGTTATATTTATAGGGTTATTTAGAACAAGTAAAAGGAAGCACTTTCAAAAGATAAACGATGGCATGGAGATGCAAAACAGGGGCTTGATTATTGTTAGAATCTGCGTCAAGTCTGAATTGACTTTTGGGCTTGACTCTGGCCCCAGCAGTTCACTCTGGTAGTTCATTTTCCTCTTCCTCCTTTCTTCTTCTTCCCAAGCATCCACCAGAGGACGCAGCTTCCCCAAAACTTTCCACTCAGCACTTGGCTTGAGGAACTGAGTCCACGTTTGTTTCCCTGCTAATCCAGGCCCGCTGATAAATCACTTCAATCCCAGACCCGGCCACCCGTCGCCATGGGGACGGAAAGCTATGATGTCACTACCATCGGGTGGGTGTGTAGGAGTCTATACTCCCATTTCCCCCAAATTCCCTGCCAGGACACAAAAGTGGAGGAGGGAGACGAAACCAAAGACTTTTTCCTTCCCCTGTCATCTCGCGCCCCCTGTGTTCAAGAAGTGGATGGCTGCCACCAAGCGTATCCGCACTGGCACACCTGCGTGCACGCGTGGATCCCAGCCTCGTGCGTGTGATGCTGTCACCCTACCCTTCAGAACTTCGCTCGAACTCTGCCCCGCCCCCATTCCCCAAGGACGTCAAATAAGCGGGGTCTCAGCCAGCTTCAAACCCTCAGGGCCTCTTAGACTACACCAGCGCTCTAGAATTCAACTCGGGTTGCCCAGGCTCCTCCCAGATCCTCTGGGCTCCGCCTCTCCGATGCGCGGGCGGGAGGCGGGGCTGGGGGCGCGGCCCCCAGGCTAGGGGCGGGGCGGAGGGGGCCGCAGCCCCCGGCGGGGGCTCCGCGCGGGCCCGCGAGATGCCGGTGTCGGCGGCCCGGGCGGCTGCAGCTGCAGCGGCGGGGGAGGTGGCGGTAAAGGCGGCGGCGCGGCCCAAGAGGGGGGCGGCGTGGGGGGCCGGCGCGTAGCCGGGACTATGGAGGGGCAGAGCGGCCGCTGCAAGATCGTGGTGGTGGGGGACGCAGAGTGCGGCAAGACGGCGCTGCTGCAGGTGTTCGCCAAGGACGCCTACCCCGGGGTGAGGAATCTGCTTTTTGAGAGAGGGGCTCTGAGGCCGCCGGGGATGGGTGACAGGGGCCCGGGGGACGGATGGAAACGGGTGCCAAGGTAACCAGGGACAAGAGAGAGGGACTTGGAGATGGGGAGGAGACGTTGGGGGCTCTGAAAGGACTGCAGAGGATTGGGGTGGAAGGAATTAGGGATCATACCGAGATGGAGGAGGTTTGGGAGAACCAAAGGATCCGGGAGGGCGCGCGGGGCTAGGGAATGGTCAGAGGTTCTGGGTATCTGAGAGGAGGAGAACTAAGGGCTGAAGGCATCCGCAAGGGGTCTGGAAGCCTAGCAGAGATTCCGTGGAGACAGCAGCTCCCGGGATCTCCTCATTGCCCAACCTCAGACCAACTTCTGTCCAGGGACTGGGCTGGACCCGGTGTGGGAGGGAGGAGGGCATTTGTCTGGGGTGAGGACTGGAGAGAGGATTTCATCTTGACCCATCCGTATCTGCAGAGTTATGTCCCCACCGTGTTTGAAAACTACACCGCGAGCTTCGAGATCGACAAACGCCGCATTGAGCTCAACATGTGGGATACTTCAGGTAGCCAAGTCCCTCGGGGGTCACCCTGACTTCTGAGGCCCCCACCCTGACCTCTCCCATGAATAGATCCTTAGATTCCAGGTCATCCCAGCCCATCCATCCAATTCTAGAAGAAATGAATATCAAATTTCTGCTTAAAGTCAGGGAAACTGAGGCAGAGCTTGCCCAGCCTAACAGAAACCGTGCCCTGAAGGAGAAAACCTAATATCCAAGTCCCTCAGCTACGTTCTGCCTACCTAGGAAAGTTGGGAAGGAATGGCTTTTATTTTGGAACAAGTGTTCTTAGGAACTGAGCATAGAAGATATACTTAGAATTTCTTCTGGGGGTAAAGGGGAATGATTTCTCTGAGCTGAACTAGAGAAATCTGAAATTAATTCCCAAGAGAATGGGAGAGCTCTTTCCCTGCCCCTGCTTCTCACCTTCCCCACAAAATGGGGAGGGTTTATATTTTAACACAGTTCTGTGGAAGGCTTTAGAAGATGCCTGTCAAGGGTTGCAGATGTAGCTCAGTGGTAGAGCACTTGCCTGACATGTGGGAGGCCCCAGGTTCCACTGCAAAGGGGAAAAAAAAAAAAAAAAAAAAAAAAAAAGTCTGTCAAAACAAGCCTAGAAAGTACATTGAGAATTTTGTGAGAATGCTCATAGATTTCCAGAGCTTCTCAAAGGGGTCTGAAACTCAAAACGATTAACTATTATTACTGTTAGATGGGTGCAGTGGCACATGCCTATAATCCCAGCTTCTCAGGAGCTTGAGGCAGGAAGATAACAAATTTGAAGCCAGCCTTGGTAACCTCAGACCTTGTCTCTAAATAAAAAGGGCTGGGGATCAAGCTCCATAGTAGAGTACCCCTGGGTTCAGTCCCCAGTTTTTGAGGGTGGGTGGGAGGTAAAGAATTACTACTCTTGGAGAAACCCGGAGAGATGTTTCCCACCATCTCACTTTCCCTCTGCCTGCTCCCTCCTTGGAGAAATACCAGAATTCTGTGATGGGTATTAATGATTGCTCTTTTCCATTTTTTGCTCCCAGCATCCCTTAACCAAGATTTCTTTAGTCTTCCAGTCCCTCCCAGGCCTGCCACTCACTCAGGTCCCTTGTCTGTTCTTTCACTGTCTTCCCTCAGGTTCCTCTTACTACGATAATGTGCGGCCTCTGGCCTATCCTGATTCTGATGCTGTGCTCATCTGCTTTGACATTAGTCGGCCAGAAACACTGGACAGTGTCCTTAAGAAGGTGGGTGACTGGGGATGCAGGGCAGCTAGACTGAGGGGACTAGACAGTATGGTCCTGAGGAAGAAGTGATGGCTAGGACTTGGCCATCAGCTGGATAGTGGGTGAAGCTCTTAACCCTCTCTACTCTCCTACCCTGCCCTGTCCCTTCCTGAAAATCAGTCCTCATAGCTGAAAACAGTAGCTGGAGGATATGGGGAGAGCAGAGAGAAATATTCAGAGATTCCCTACCTGCTCTCCCCATCTTCTTGGGTTTGGGAACCCCAGATGAAGGGAATGAAAATGCTGATCCTGGAGCTCAGGATATCCCTGAGGCCTCCTCTTTAGGCCCGGAATTCCATGATAAAAGCCCATGGTGAATGGACTGAAGTCAGCTAGCAGCACCAGTTCCCAGTCAAGGGAGGGTGGGGTTGGTATGTTCACAAAAGAAAGTATGGGAAAGTGGAGTAGGAATGGGAAGGTTCCAGGCTGGCAGACCCTTCCTGGCCCTTGAGGGTGAAGGAGGGCCCCATCCCCACAGCCCCATTGCAGCCCTCTTCACTCTCTCCGCTGATACCCCATCGTGCTGTCAACCCAAGCCCAACATCCCCAGGTCCTTTCTCACATGGGGGAGTCCAGAGGGATCCTTGGTTTCTGCATGTTGTGAGGAAGGAAGGTCATCCTCCTGGTGTGGAGCAGGGGTTCTTCCTGTGCCTCCCTTACCCCTCCATAATTATTTTCTTTTCCCAAATAGTGGCAGGGAGAGACTCAGGAGTTTTGCCCCAATGCCAAGGTTGTGCTGGTTGGCTGTAAACTGGACATGCGGACGGACCTGGCCACACTGAGGGAGCTGTCCAAGCAGAGACTTATCCCTGTTACACATGAGCAGGTGGGCCTTGACCTCTAACCTAATCCTAAACCTCTCACCTCTGCTCCTTTCTGCCTCTGAAACATCCTACCTGGCTCATCATTTTGCTCTGGCCTCTGACCTCTGACCCTCAAGCCCTCCCCCAGCACTGACCTTCATCCTCAGCCCATAGCATCCATTCCCTTTGCTGAGCTGCAGTCTAAACCCTGTAACTTTTCTCTCCGTACTTCTTTTCCAGGGCACTGTACTGGCCAAGCAGGTGGGGGCTGTGTCCTATGTTGAGTGTTCTTCCCGGTCCTCTGAGCGCAGCGTCAGAGATGTCTTCCATGTGGCCACAGTGGCCTCCCTTGGCCGTGGCCATAGGCAGCTGCGCCGTACTGACTCACGCCGGGGACTTCAGCGGTCCACTCAGCTGTCAGGACGGCCAGACCGGGGGAATGAGGGCGAGATACACAAGGATCGTGCCAAGAGCTGCAACCTTATGTGAGGGGCGGTGTGGGGTGTGAGGAGGGGTGGTGAGGGGCACAATTGTTCCCCTGCCTGCATCTGGGCCTCCTGACCTCCTGACTCTGGCTGGGAGGTCAGGACAGGTAGAGTAAGAGTTTTCCTGGCCAGGAGAGCTGGAGGGCAGAAGGGTGTTAACCATTCCCCACATCCTTATCCCCACTCCTTTCCTCTGGAAGTTGAGGGAGCTAACAGGATGGGCATCTGGGGCATGAACTAGGATAGGGCAAGTGGGCATTAGGGAAGATGGCATCAAGCAATGAGTTTGGTTGAGTCCCTATATAAAGGGTACCTTCCCTCCCCACCCCTGGTCCTTATATCCTAGTCCTGTCTTCCTTCCCTAAGGAAAGTGTCCATTTTATGATCTTTTTTTCTCTCCTCTCACTTCTTCAGCTGTTCTCACACATTCTAACCTCCAGGCAACATGCACTACATTATAAAGCGAGGAGAAGCCCCTCCCCCATCAGCCCACCAGTCTTAGCTCCCCACCCCCTTTCCCCCAACAGTCCCCAAATAAAGCCCATGTCCATGGAAAACGGCTGTGGCTTTAGTTTTGTTGCTTTCTCAAAAAACAATCTCCTACTCTTTAGCAGCAAGGAGGGAAAGTTAATCACTGCAGGGGACTTTCCTGTCCATGCCCACAGGTGGAGCAGAGGCCATTGAGTTGAATCAGATGTGTCCTTTTAGGAGCCAGAGGTCGGGGAAGGAGGTAACTCAGGACTCTTCATTCCAGTTAATGAGGCAGACAATCCTTGGGCCATTGGGGGGCGGGTCTAGGAGTGGACTCATGTGCAATTACTTAGCATTACTCAGCCCAGTTGGGGCCGCCACTAGCATGAGAGGTCCTGCTGAAGTGATGCAGGCCTCTTGCTCACCATCTCCACCCATGGCCTGGAGCCTATTGGTGCCTATTGATGGGGGTCACAGGGTTGGGAGGGCATCAAGAGCCTCCAAGCCGGGCGCGGTGGCGCATGCCTGTGATCCAAGTGACTTGGGAGGCTGAGTCAGGAGGATCGCTAGTTCAAAGCCAGCCTCAGCAACTTAACAAGGCCCTAAACAACTCAATGAGACCCTGTCTCTAAATAAAACACAAAATAGGGCTGGGGATGTGGCTCAGTGGCCGAGTGTCCCTGAGTTCAATCCCTGGTTCCAAAAATAAATAAATAAATAAATAAAAAGAGCCTCCATGTTACCTAAATTGACCCCATATCAAGTTTCCCCAAAAGTCACTTATTTGATTCTGGGGTCTCCCTAAAGGCAGGGACTCTCTACATTCCATCCTAAGCTCCTTGATGTTTACAGGGGAGCATCAGCTGTGAGTTTAGGGTCACCCCCACACTATCCACTAGAGAAGGAAAACCAGTGGAGGGAATGGCCAGAGCACTTGTCAGAAAAGACAGTGCTGGTCTGTTTTCTCGGGAGTCTGGTTTCAGATTGTCCTGTATTCCTTCCCTGGCTCTGGTCCCACTGGCCTCTTTTCAGTGACATTCTCCCCCAGGAACCATCCCTGACCTCCCTCCTCCCAGAGCCCTAATCCCAGCCAATTCTCCCAGACACATTGGGAGGGAACATACACCTTACCCTCTCATCTGCTGGAATCCTACCTTAATTCACAGCCCATTTCTCCCTAGGCATTAAGCAAATGCACATGATACCCCATGGGTCACACATGCACTTGGGAGACTAAGCGAACCAGTCTCTGAGCTTCTGAAGGCCAGCCCAGTAGCGAGGAGAGGAACCTTAGGTGTGAAAGTGCTTTGGTGAAGGGAGAAGGAACACCTGTATGAGAACTGGTTGCTGCAGGAGCTCCTCCTCCTGAGCCAGGTCCTGAGGATTGAAGTTTGCCAGGTGGGGAAGGGTGAGGAAAGTCTCTGGGCAGAGGGAAGAGCAGGTGCAAATGTGGAGAAGCGAATGAGCGCAGCATGGTGGGGCTCCCATGACAGCAAGAGCAAAAGACAAGCCTGGAAAAGTCATGAGGTGGCTGCCCAGCCAAGGGAACCAGGACTTCATTCTGAGGATGAGAGGAGCTGCCAGGAATCTGAAGCAGAGATTAAAGTGATCAGGTTTGTTTTTTGGATAGATGGTTATCTGGATGAGATGGTAAGAGGGGTTTGGGCTCTGAGGTAGGGCTTATAAAAGAGCTCCCCTTTCTCTCTGCTGGGTCCCAGATTTAGGAAGGGAAATCCCTACCCACTCCCTGGCTCACTGGACCCTCTTGTTGGATTCTGTTCTAATTCGCCTCAGCCAATTTCAAGGATTCTAGGATAACTTCAAGGGCACTGAACATCCCACCCCCTCCACTGAGACCTGGTTAGGGGCTGACTTTGAGAACCTCCTCAAGTCCTGGGCTGAGGGTGCTGGAGAAGACTGGGGCTCTCAGGCCCTGCAAGGTGGGGTCTCTGTTTGAGGACTGGACCCTTCCCTTTATAGGACCAGCCATAAAAATCAACTTGGGAGTTTTGCCTGGGTCCTTGTCTGGACTGCTCAGTACAAAGCAGGCTCAAGCCTGCAGCTGCCAAAGTGCAGTGTTTGTATCCCCCCTTTTCCCCAGCCTCCCTCCCCTGCCATTTGCGCTCAGGGAATGTGAACACATTTCAATATCTGCCTAAAGCAAACATAATTAGGAAGATAAATCAGTTGGAGGAGCCCCCAAAATTTAATACATTTCCAATACCCACCTAGAATGAATTTTGGTCCCCTCTTCAGGTCTGGGTTGACAAATGTTTTATTTCCGGGGAGGAGGCTATGCCTCTGGGCTGGGGAGCCCAGTGGATGGGAGGAGGGAATGGGGCTATTCTTTGATCCTCAAAGGCCCCCATCGGCCGGCCGGGGAAGGACCTTTAGCCACTCCCACTCCAGAGGCAGGAGTCAGATTCAGCTTCCTCCTCTGCAGCTGTTTCCCCCACAAATTAGACACCCATTTGAGAAACAATGTAGCCTCGTTAATCATTTAATGAAATAAACAACTAATCATGCTGTGATGCAGCCAATGTTTTATAACCTCAGCAATCAGCCTGCTGGGGGGAGGCGGGGAAGGGAAGAGGCGGGGAAACTCAGGCTAACCTCCACACACTGCAACCGGCAAGGCAGCACCTGTCTGAATCTCAGATTTCATACTTAGAAAAGGGGGCTGATCACATCTACTTAATTGTGCTGTTGAAGAAGATTCCAGAGAGGAGAAAGAATGAGAGAAAAACTTTGACCTTTTGACAGAGCCTGACCGGTCATCAACCTTTATTTTTTATTTATTTCTTTTTTTGCGGTTACTGGGGATTGAATCCAGGGCCTTGTGCTTGCCAGGCAAGCACTCTACCAACTGAGCTACAAGACAAGCGCTCTACCAGCTGAGCTACATCCCCAGCCCTGTTGTCAATCTTTATAACCAAGATAGTTGTGCAGGTTTGTACTGGGCCTGAGGGAGTGAGGAAAGGCTCTCTTCCCCAGGAAGGGGTTCAATTCTTTGTTCTAGTAGTTTCTGTACAACTTTGGCTCCTCTTCTGCCTCCATCCTTCCAGCCAGGTTCCTAGGTCTCCCTTCATCTCTAGTCTACCCCTTCCTACTTTCCTCAAGGCTGAGGGTAAAGGTAAGAGAGGGAAGGTTCCAGGTCTGGAGGAGTGGGGTGATTCCCAAGCAGCTATCCCCCAGTAGCCAGAGACAAGAGAGTCATGTACACAAGTGCCCCTCCCCCAAAGAAAATGCCTCTGCTGTTGACTCCTAAATAACAGATGTCTGTCTGCATATTAATGAGATTGGACGAATAATTGGTGAGTTTTTCATTCAGTGTCAGAGTGAACCCGGAGGCCTTATGTTCATGCACACAGACACCCCCACCACTCTCCTCTTCCCCCAGAGCACAATGAAACAGACCCAGACGCTGGCAGCCTTGACCCACAAAGGGGAGGGGCAGATGGGAACAGGGAGGGGGTGTTATCAGGAGGGAGACATCCAAGGTCTGTCAGGTTTGTCTTGATCACTGCCTCGCCACCAACCCCCCAGGGGGGAGAACTTCCATTTGTGAGGTTGCATAACTCTAGAAAAGGGGTCCAGGAGAAGGTGGGAGTCAGAGAGTAGGAGAGGGTTTTGGGGAGGAAGTCACTGCCTAGAGAACAACACAGCAGAGGCCTCCTTCAGCAAGATGGCACCTCACTTGAGCCCTGGTTCAACAGACCCCTTCCCCCGACTTAGACCCGTGCTAGAGTGTAAGAAGGTGGAAGAACAGAGGTTTTGAAGTCAGTTAACATTTGTTAGCTGGGTGCCCTTGCAAAAGTTACTCAACCTCCCTGAGCTTCATTCTTCTTGTTTCCAAGAATATCTACCTTGCAAGATTGAAAGGATGAAATGAAATGTGCCTCATGCCTGGATTACAATAGGCTCCAACCATACTTGTTCTTTCCCCACCTATTCCCAACAAAACAGATCCAAGACAGTTTCCAAATTACTGTCTCTCCTGCCAGGCCCACCCTTGTTAGGGCAGAGATTAGAAATTTAGTAATTATCCTGGTTGCCTGCACAACATAGAGGAAGGAACAGAGATTAGATAGGGAGACATAGCAGAGGAAGATGGAAACCAATGTGCAGAATAGGAAAGACCACATACAGACAGGACCACCAGACAGGAAGAAGGAATGAACTGCAGCAGTAAAGGGGGCCTTGGAGTCTAGATTCTAGACTCTGGAAGCCCCAGTTCTGCCATGAACTTGCTGTTTGACCTTAAGCAAGTCTTATATCTCCTCTTAGCACCTCAGTTCCCTCCTCTGTCAAATGACTGGTTTGGTTTACTCTCCAAGATTCCCTCTCATTGTGTGAGAACAAGAGTCCTAGTGGCCTGGGGAGGGCAGGAGAGGGAGGTGACTGCTCACCCCCCCATCAACACTATGGCCCATCAGTCACTTGTGCTCTGTCTCCTCTCTCCCTTGGTAAATGATCTGCTGCGCCAGCAAACAACTGTCCATTGTGTCCTAATGAGGGACAAGCAGGGAAAACCAATCACTTATGATGCAAATGAGCTGACGGCTGTGGCCTCCTCGCATTCACTGAGTGCCTCTCTTCTGCTCAGAGCCCAGCGCTGCCCCAGTGTGGCCTTTCTCCAGAGCCCCAGTTCCCATCTGGACCTGGTGGAGGAGGGGGAAGCCCAGCCTGGCCCTCGCATTGTTGCTCATTGTCACTCCTTCCAAAGAGCTCTGACCCTCAAAGGCTCAGAATGAGGTCCAGTGCCCCTATTTTTTTTTTCCCCTATTGGTTGAGGGCTGGAAGTGTAGTTCAGTAGTAGAGCACTTGCCTACCATGCACAAGGCCCTGAGCTTGAACCCCAGCACACACACACACACTCTCTCAAAAAGTTGAATAAATAAAATTAGTTTTTAAAAATTTTGGGTGCAATGGAGCACATCTGTAATCTCAGTTACTTGGCAGGCTGAGGCAGGATTGCAAGTTCGAGGCCAGCCTGAGCAATTTAGTGAGACCCTGTCTCAAAATAAAAATTGAAAAAAGGGACTGGGGATTGTAGTCCAGTGATTCAGCACCTGCAAGTCACTGGGCTCAAACCTCGGTACTCCAAAATTAGTAAAAATAAAAATTTGAGTGAAATTCATATCACCCATTGTTAAGATATGCAATTCCATGGTGTGGAGTGCATTCAAATTGGTGTGACCAATATCTCTGGACTCAGGTTTTATGACCCTCTGGCTCATGGGGGACAGGAAAGCTCAGGAAGGGTTGGCCTTTGTTGGGAGGGAGATCACACCCTTGGCCAGCACTGCCCTGAGGCCACATCTTTTTCTTTTTTTTTTTGAACCAGGGATTGAACTCAGGGACACTTGGCCACTGAGCCACATCCCCAGCCCTATTTTGTATTTTATTTAGAGACAGGGTCTCACTGAGTTGCTTAGGGCCTCGCTAAGTTGCTGAGGCTGGCTTTGAACTCAGGATCCTCCTGCCTCAGCCTCCCAAGTCGCTTGGATTACAGGCGTGCGCCACCACGCCCGGCTCTGAGGCCACATCTTTAGGAAATGAATTTCTAGGGGGATAATTTCCCTCTCAATTTCCTTGGCATTTAATTAGACATCAGAGGTAGCTTCTGCACAGATCTTGGTTTCCATGGCTTTGAGAGCTTCTGTGAGTTTGGGATGATCCCATCAACAGGCCTCTCTTCTTAGGGCTGTGAAGGACCCTGAACCCCGATAAACACTGTCTCCAGGAAAACCCCACCTCCTTACCAGGCTCCAAAGAATAGGGCTTGCCAAGGGAAGATTTCTTTACTTCCTTGGCACCTGTACTAGCTTATCTGAGTCCTACAGCCTAACACCTGGAAAGACCCTTCTAAATTGTAACTTGAGTTTCTTTTGCTATTATACACTACCATCTGCTTTTATGTAGTTTTCAAGAAAAGATGGCAAAACATCTGCTTACCTGTGTCTGTTACCTTTGGATTCATTCTCTCTCCCCTCATCTAGGATGTGTGAAATGTTTTAGAAAACCTTTCTAGAATTATCTAGTGCCAACTACTACAGCACTGCAAAGAAAAAGCTTTCTTTGACCTTCTCCAGCCTCCCCATTTCCCCAGTGGAGTCCACACTCTTCTCCCAGACACAGTCCAGACAACATAATGAGGGCATTTCCATCTGTGGTCTGATTAATAGGGACTACTGGGCCGGTTGCTTCCAGTCTGCCACCAACTCATAAACTGACCCTTTTGACAAAGTCCTGGACCTCAGTTTTATCACCTGTAAAGTAGGGTTAGCAATCTACTCTAGTGAGGAGAGACGATGACTGTGTTAGTGCTTTGAACCTGCCAAGGGATTATCGTGAACATCATAATTATTTCCTCAGTGATGGCAGCAGCTGTTGTCTGCTTTGAGTGTCCAGCCTGGAGAAGATCTCACGGATGTATAGGGGAGGCTGATGTTCTATCTGGGTGGGTATTGATTTGATTAATTAAAGAGGTCAGGCTTTATCACAGTCCACAAACAAAAAACAGAACAAAAAATCAGAGGAAATTCATAGGAATGGGTTTAGAAGAGGAAGACATTTCAATTCCTTACATTGTTTGTGGGCCAGATGCCAAGGCACAAACCTGTAATCCTAGTGATTCCAGAGGCTGAGATAGAAGGATTGCAAATTCAAGGCCAGACTCAGCAATTTAATGAGGCCCTAAGCAATTTAGTGCGACCTTGTCTCAAAATAAAAAATAAAAAGGGCTGGGACTTAGCTCAGTAGTAAAGCACCCCTGAGTCCAATTCCCAGTACCAAAATAAATAAATAATAATATTAAAGCAAATCAGGGTCCTAAAAATTGGTGGGAGGGATTGAAAGGAATTAGCACTCCCAACGGCAAAAGTGACTTTCCAAAATTCTTGAGGGTGGGTCTTGCAGTTGGATAAGTCCTTCAATTCATGGAGTCCATTCACTCATCCTTTAACTTATTCCCTTAACAAATACTCATTGAGTGCTTAATAACTTATCTGCCAGGTACAAAGCTGGGTTATGATAAAGATGAAATGGTACTAACTTGTTGATAAGGAATTATTAAGGAAAGCATCTCAAAGTAAAACTTCTGGGGTATTCTAAATGGGGGGAAAACGTGGGGAAGGTTTTTGGAAGAGGGGTTGGGTAAGTATTGATTGGTAGAGACAGCAGATCAGGACTAACCTCGTAGAAAATACAAAAAAATTCTTAAAATTGGGATTGAATAGTGATGCTTTTACCAAGCCCTTTTTATTTTAAGACAGGGTCTCACTAAGTTGTCCAGGTTGGCCTCAACTTGTGATCCTCCTTTCTCAGCCTCCTGAGTTGTATGGGTTAATGTGGGGTGCTACCACATCTGGCAGTAAGAGTAAAATCGATGGGTTGCTACTTGTATAGGCCACCATGTCTAAAAGGGATATCAGGCATTGCATGGAGAGGCTGGGATTGGAATGGAAGACTGGGTAGGTAGAGTCAAAGAAAGGTACCTTAGAGGACATTCCTATCTCTTCTCTCTTTGGATTAGTTTTTCCTTCCTCCAACTTTGGCAGCTGAGTTCTCATATGGTCCTTCCAGCATCTCCTGGCTTCTTTTTCACTTGGCCAAATCCTACCCTATCCAAGCCTTAAGGTGAAAGATATGCTTAATAAAGAAAGCTTGCCGATTCATTGAGGTTTTTTGCTTTCGTAAGGCCCAGCTGAGATATCTCCTCCAGTAGTTCACCTAGAGTGGGCAAAGTAATTACATACTCCTCAAGGATTTTTTGTTGTTTGTTTTTTTTGGTTGTGCTGGGAGTTGAGCTACAAAGAGCCTCTTACCAGAACCCTGCAAAGGTCTTCTGTGGCTTTCTTGGCTCATTTATTGAATAGCAAGCAACTTTGAAGTCAGAAATGAAATCTTTTCCACAACTAAGTGCATACACACACACACACACACACACACACACACACACACACACAGAGAGAGAGGCTACCACAGAACCAGGTACAGAGTCTCCCCTCAATCATTGACCTCAGTGTCATTCACTGCCTCCAGGTTCCCAGCACAAGGCACTGGAAAGGGCAAGGGCCTCAGCTTCACATGTCTTTATTTGAATCTACCCCTTCCTTTTGTTGTGTGACCTTAAGTTGCTTTTTTCTTTTTAAAAACATTTTTAGTTGCAGATGAACACATTTTTTAAAAAAATGTGGTGTTGAGAATCGAATCCAGTGCCTCACATGTGCTAGGCAAGTGCTGTACCACTGAACCCTAACCCCAACCCTTGCTTGACCTCTTTTTTTTTTGGTACTGGGGATTGAACTCAGGTGCACTTGGCCACTGAGCCACATCCCCAGCCCTATTTGGTATTTCATTTAGAGACAGGGTCTCGCTGAGTTGCTTAGGACTTCTCTAAGTTGCTGAGGCTGGCTTTGAACTCGAGATCCTCCTGCCTCAGCCTCCCGAGTTGCTGGGATTACAGGCCTGCACCACCATACCCGGTTTTGCTTGACCTCTTGAAGCTTCATTTTCCTCATTCATATGTGGGGAATAGGTGCATGGCACTTAGTAGGAGTGTGGCATTTTTTTTGTGGTGCTGGGGATCAAACCCCGGATCTACATTCCCAGCCTACAAATGATAATTATTAATGACTCTCATTGCTGTTGCTCCTGTGATCAGATGGTCCACAGAACCCAGGGATGGATTTGTTTTCCTTTAAAGTAATCTTTCCCTCCTATTGACCTCCTTGTGTTTTGTCTTCCTTGGGTCTTTGCTGTCACCAGTCTAGAGTCTGCCTGCATTTCTCCCTCTGGGTGGGCTTTCTCTGCTCCTCTTGGAGAGCTGAGTTGCTGCTGACTCTCACAGGGTATGAGCTCCCTATGCCTCAGCACCATCAGTCAATAAAGATAAATTACAAAATCATTTGTTTTATTTGTTCTTATTACCTTGAGGGCTGTCTGAAATTGCCTTGCTTTTGAAAGCCACATTTGCATATCTCTATGCTAGAGTCAAAGGCTGCAGCTGTGGTTTCGCTGCAATTTAAATATTAATAAAACCTCATAAACCTCTAGCTGTTTTTTTTTTTTTTTTTTTTTAAAGTAGTCTGGCCCTTCTGCTCCTAAGTTGCTAATATAATTTAATCTTTGTCCTTTGCTTTGTATTTGCTTAAAGGACCATTTTGGAGTTAACTGAAGCCAGCTGCTGTAACCTTGTAGATAAGAACCACTTACCATCTCACAGACTATTCTCAACACGCCAGATTCACCTCTCCTGGAGACAAAAGAAGGGACCACAAACATTTTATGCCAACTGGCAGTGCCTTACACTCAGCCCAAAGTTCTGACACTTGAGTCTGCTATAGAATCACAGGTTGCTGGGCCCCATCCCCAGTTTCTAAATCAGGAGGTCTGGGTCAGGCCAGGAAACTTGCACATTTAACAAGTTACTAGGTGAGGCTATTGCTCACGTGGAGGAACACGGAGGCCATGCTTTGGGAACCATTGCACTCAGCTGCATTTTTAGCTACCAAATCAAATTTGGGTCCTGGAAACTAGGCCTTCAAAGTTCGTGTTCCCAGATAACATAATGTTGGGGAAATGTCCAGATCTTAAGTCCTTCCAGTCCTTTGAATCATGGCTTAGATTCTCCTCATCATCCTGATGCACAGGATCAGCGCCTTCTGTACTTCGCCAACCCCTGCTCTCAGCAGGAGCTGGCTGTTTCCAGCTCTCCTTAATTTTCTATTTGTCCAGATTCATTTCTTTAATTTTCTCCTTGTTACAGGCAAATTTATGGGCTGTTAGTGGGAGTGAGGCCTCACTGAAGTGTGATGAAGAGGTCCCCAGTTCAGCCATTTTGCAGTCATTTTTAAGTGAGCCCCCACATTCCCTGGGTAGCAGGCCCCATTCTCTCAAGCTTCTTTCATCAGATCTGCAGTCCCCCCTCACCCTGCTCTCCTCTGTGCCATCTGCTTCTGGGGCTGTCCTTATCGGTTCCTCACAGCCTTTGCAGGATACATTGTGGGCAGCTTGGCTCCTTCCACTCTGACCATCCCAACACTGATTCTTTTCTTTTTTCTCTTGCATGTTTTTGAGCCGATACTTTGTTGATGATGCTGGTTGCATTTTTTAGGAAGGAGATAATCTGCTGGAGCTCTTCTCTAGCCCCCCTCCCTCTGCCTGCATGATAATCCTCCTCCTCCTTCCTTTCCAGCTTCTTTGCAGTTCATTTTGTGAAATGAGATAAAAGGCAGCATAGGAACTAGTTCCCAAGTGCTGCTGTGCCCAGAGAGGGCGAGAGATTGTGGGGTGGAAACGTGGAAGGACATCTTACAGTCAAAAGTCAAAGGAACAAGATTTATTCCAGCATCAGATAGGACTCAAACTGGGCCAGGCATTCTGAGGACAGGGCCAGAAGTTGAATTCTGGGAAAGGTTTTGCAGAGCATGAATCAGATGGGGTATATAGTTGTTAGAAAACCTTGAGAGATAATTATAAAAGACTTAGATGGATGTTGCTTTTCTATTAACCCATCAGGTGATGGGGCAGCAGGCTGAGGCCTAGCTCATCTCCAAGGCCCAGTGAGTCATGACTAGTCACTGGAAATGAGACATGGTGGGACAGAAGACTAGATCAACTGCACTTCTGCTTACTTCTCACCTGCCTTTACTGCTACCCTGAGAACCATCAACTCCCTGGCAGGAAGACAGGGAGCTGGCACTGGTCCAGGGGAAGTCGTGCTGTAGGTGAGGCTAAACTGGAAGGCTCTGACAACTGAAAAATACAGTCAGAAGCTGGGAGGCTGGAAGGGAGTAGAAATGGTAGCCACGATCCAATCCTATAAGTCTCTTTGCCTGACATGGGGTTGCTTTTACCCCCAAAGGAAGCAAATGCCCCCAAAGGAAGCAAGTGCCAATTCCCTGTACAACCTGCTCCTCTTCAAAAATTCCCTTAAGACGTGTACCAATGTCTTCTGTCTGGGGATCATGACTAATGCAGGTGGAAAGCTTAAACAATAGGAATGGAAAGGCAAGTTCAAACCTCCATACAGTCATTTACTAGCTGTGTGAACTTTTGAGCAAATCATATAAATAAGGAACTTGAACTTCAGTTCCCATTTTTCAAAAGCGGTGATAAATACCCACTTTACAAGGCTGTGAAGAGGACTAACAGATAAAATATAATAAAGGCAGTTAGCTCCATTTTTTTTTCTTTCCTCACCCTCCAAAAACAGCAGCATTGAATTATGTGATGACTTTATTTTCTTTGCCTCAAAGAGGATTCCAATCTCTGAATAGTGTAAGGGCCAGGAAATGATGAACAGTGTTATCTGTGGATTAAGCATGCTAAATAGAAGTGGTAGGCAGAATTCTAAAAATGTCCTCTCTCAATGGCTGTCTCCTGGTTATTTAATCCAACACTCACCTAGATAATGCTGTGAAGGGGCTTTGTATCTACTAAAGTAAAGGACATCAAGACAGAGAGATCACCCTGGATTACCTAGTGGGTGCAACGTAATCACTTGAGCCTCTAAAAACAGAGAACCACCTTCAGTAGGAGTTAGAAATATGCATTAGTCAAAGAGATACAGTATGAGAAAAACATGCCCAGCTAAGGCTGGTTTTGAAGATGGATTCAGGAGGTCAGGAGCCTAGGAATAAGGGTGGTCTCCAGAAGCTGAGATGACCCTTGGTCATCAGTCAGCAAGGTAATAAGGATCTCATTCCTGCAGCCACAAGGAACAATTTGGCCAACACCATGAATGAGCAGACTCAACCCCAGAGACTCTAGAAAGGAACACAGTTCTGCCAATACCTCGGTTTTGGATTGAACCAAGAGCCTGATACACGTGAAGTTTGCACTCTACTACTAAGTTACATCTCTAGCCTTCTGACCTACACAACTGTGAAATAATAAAATAGAAGTTGTAAATCCAGTTACTCAGGAGGCTGAGGCAAGAGGATCACAAGTTCAAGGTCAGCCTTGGCAACTCAGCAAGACCTTGTCTAAATACAAACACACACACTCACATAAACAGATTATTGTAAGCTACTGCATTTGTGACAATTTGTTGTGGCAGCAATAGAAAACACAAAAGGCCCTTTAGCTGCCCCGAGACGCTGAAGCACAGTGAAAATCCTGAGAAAGTCTGCAGGTGTAAGCCCCAAGAACATTCTTAGTGTTTGTTACTCAAGTTTATTTGCAGTGTTAACAGCACAACATTTACAAAACATATTTTGTACAATCAAGTCTGCACTGCCCTTGCACACTGGGGGGCAAGGGAAGACCTAGTCCTTCCAACAGCTATAAACAGTTTTGGATAATGAGTATATGAAAAACACTTTCTCTTCTTTCAGCATGCAAAATTATTTATGAAGTTGCACAGTTCAGCAATAGGGAGCAAAGGGAAAAAATTACCTCAAAGAAAGCAGCAGCTCCTTTCCTGGTGGGATCCGTCATTTTACAGACATGAAATATTCATATCAAAGATCTTATATTTTAAGAGGAATGGATTATATACTGGAGCAATAACAATAAACATTTTTTTTATTGCTAATGGGGAATTAGAAGACTCTGACACTGGTGCTTGAAAATATTGTTTCAAAGAATATTCTTTATAAATCTAGCAACTTACACTCTAGACTTTTGGAGATCTCCTCTAATTGACTCTTAAATTTCATATTCATATTCATTATCTGCTTCTGAATTTCTTCCCCAATGCTCCACTCCAACATTTAAGAGCTACTCAAGGACTGTTCTGATTTTAAGTTGTATCACAGATCCCAAGAACTCCTTCCACTAAAGGGCCTGACTCTTGGCCTTTGTGATCACAAGGTTTTAGAGAAATAAACTTGAGGAAACCAGCTATTCTCCTGAGGCCAAGCCACTCTATGCCTCTGGCCCTAAGTCAACAAGTCCAGTACCAGGAACAAGGCTGATTAAAAATGAATCAGTAGCATGCTCAACTGGTGGAATTTAAATGGTTTTAAATTTGCAGGTAAAAAACTGCTACAATTTTGTGCTCATGGCAGATTTCAAAGGGACACTTGAAGCAGAGTATCTTTAAGGGACCCTCACATAGCCAGAAGTTTTTCCAGGCTGATGTACATAAATATTTAATAACTGGGACTGTGGAAAGACTTGAGAGTAAGAGGAGTTCCTTGGGCCTAAAGTGGAAGGCCATTTCTTAAGCTTATCTGTGGGGTCCTGTGGTTCTAGACACATGGTTGGCTGCAGTCAGCAGTGGCTGGGTGGGATCTGTGGTATCAGGTAGGTATCCAGCTCCTGGCATTGATAGAGGGCTACACTGTCCAACACCCACTCTCGGGTCACCACAGGTGCCTTACACATCTGCCCAATTGCTGGGGACAGAACACAAGTAGATTAGTGTCAATTCATTCTCTCAGAACAGATTTTAATCAGTCTACTCTGAGGACTTAGTTATATGAGTTGGTAGGGTTAATCAGGTAGGAGCCAAGTGTTGCACATAAGCAATGCTTCAGGACATACATCCTTGTTCTGAAACCTGAGGAGTGACTGCTGGTGAAAGCCAGTCTCTGGCAACTCTATCAGCATGGGCTACAATCTGGTGAAGGAAAAGTCACCAGAAAGAGCAAAACAGCATTGCAATTTAGAGACTGGATAAATGTCTTTTGTTTTAATTTTATTGATTTATTTATTTAGGCACTGGCAATAGAACCCAGAGGTGCCTTACCATTGAGCTTCATTCCCAGAACTTGAAAATGTTTTTAAAAAATTGTGAGATACAGCCTCACTAAGTTGTTTTGGCAGGCCTCAAGCTTGTGATCCTTCTGTCTCAACCTCCCGAGTTACTGGGATTACAGGTGTGTCCCACCACCTGACATGATGTGAAAAAATATCTTTTTTTTTTTTTTTTTTTTTGGTACTGGGGATTGAACCCAGGGGCACTCCACCACTGAGCCATATCCCCAGCCCTATTCTGTATTTTATTTAGAGACAAGGTCTCACTGAGTTGCTTAGGGCCTCGCTAAGTTGCTGAGGCTAGCTTTGAACTCGTGATCCTCCTGCCTCAGCCTCCGGAGCAGCTGGGATTACACACATGTGCCACCGCGCCCGGCATGAAAAAATATCTTAAGTAAAAAAACAAAATATGATGGTGCACATGATCAGATTTGTGTGAAGTGTATACATGTAAACGTCCCTGAGAGAATTTTTTGGTGATGGACTTCAAGTGCTGGGTTTATTGTTTAATTATTTTGTTTTTGTGCTAGGTTATGTTTTCTGTGATGAACATTGATATTTAACCCTCCCCAACCCTTCAACACCAGGCCCAGAAATGTATGCCTATAATCCCAGCAACACAGGAGGCTGAAGTAGGAGGATCACAAGTTCAAGGCCAGCTTGGGCAATGTAGTGAGAACCCCTGTCTCAAAATAACAATGCCCTCTCCCCAAAAAAACCCTACCCCCCACGCAAAAAGTTCATGCATTACTTTTCTAATATAAACCTAAACAAGAACAACGTTAAAAAGACATTTTTAAATTTATTTGTTTATTTATTTATTCACAGTACTGGGGATTTGAAACCAGTGCTGCAAAAAAAATAAAAAAATAAAAAAATAAAAAATATAAAGTGCTCTGCCTATGAGCCACATCCTCAACCCCTTTTATTTTTTATTTTGAGATAGGGTCTTGCTAAGATGCCGAGGTTGGCTTTGAACTTATGATCCTCCTGCCTCAGCTTCCCAAGTCACTGGGTTTATAGGCATGCACACCACACCTGGTTAAAAAGACGTTTTAACTAACCATTCTTTCAATAATTCTTTTTGTACTGGGCATTGAACTCAGGGGCACTTGAACACCAAGCCACATCTCCAGTCCTATTTTGTATTTTATTTAGAGAAAGAGTCCCACTGAGTTGCTTAGTGCCTCACTTTTGCTGAGGCTGGCTTTGAACTCTCAATCCTCCTGCCTCAGCCTCCCAAACCACTGGGAGTATAGGGGTGGGCCACCACACCTTGCTCTTTCAATAAATATTTAAAATGTGCTGAGAATTATGCTACTCAAGCACCAGGTGAACTAAACCCATCCAACAGATCCCCATATGACATAGGAGCACACAGACATCTTACCAAGGAAGCCACTGTTCTCTGTCCAGGCATCAGGCTGCACAACCACAACTGGCTGAGTATCCTGCATTCCCATGAAGAAAAAAGTATTGAGGGTGTCAGGGCAGGACTTTTGGAATACTCAGTGTCACCATTTTTTTTATCTTGCTACTAGCGATTGAACCGATAGGCGCTTAACCATTAAGCCATATCTCCAGGCCTTTTATTTTTTATTTATTTATTTATTTTATTTTTTTGCGGTGCTGGGGATTGAACACAGGGCCTTGTGCTTGCGAGGCAGGCACTCTACCAACTGAGCTATATCCCCAGCCCCGGCCTTTTATTTTTTGAGATAGGGTCTCGCTAAGTTGCTGAGGCTGGCCTTGAACTTATGATCCTCCTGCCTCAGCTCCAGTCACAGAGATCACAGATATGTGCTGTCACTGCCACTTCACCATTTCTTCATTTTTGAAGCAGAATGCATTGGAGGCAGCCACAAAATGAGGGGCAAGGGCACATGGCAAAAAGGGGAGGGATGACACCTCCTCTCAGTGTATTATTAAATACACGTAGTTCCCAAGTCCTTACTTGGGCCTCACAGATGGAGTCTTTTGGCACAGGCACATGATCAGAGAAGGCTCCTGAGGCTACATTTTAGGGAATCATGGGACTACTGGGTATCGGTCTTGCTCAAAGGCAAGACAATACTGTGTCCTCCCTGACAGGGCATCGAATACTTACTGTGCCAAGGGTGAGTGATGAAAGTTCCTTTACCACAGAAGCCCCACACAATTGCACCATCCACTCCAGTTGATCTAAACAGGGCAGTCAGACCTAAAATTACCATGGTGATCTGCACACATAACCCTCTACCTCACATCCCTGGAGGAAGGGTTACAGCAAAACTTCTTAGTGGGAGAGTTCCTGTCTCTGCCTCAAAGAATGGAAAGGCTGTAAAGGATTCTAAGTCAATTTGCCACTGATAAGCTGCCACCTACTCCAGCTATCCATTTCCATAAGGCCACTTCATAGATAAGGTTTTATAATCTTTCACAAAAAAATGCTTTGAAAGAGAAAAAATCCAATATCTAATTTCCATTAATTTGCTAAATTGCTAGATAAGATACTGTGTGAAAAAACATCCACCTTTCTTCCCTTCCTGCATCCTAATTCTGAGTTGGTAATTGATAATCATGGCCACTGAGAGCACCATACTTGGTGGTAATTACTGTAAATGTCAAGAGACAGGAAGATAATTCATCCAGTGGAAAAAATATACGTCATCCTGGTCAGGAACTCAGTGTATCAGTGGGGAAAGGCTACATGCTGAGCTGGACTCAACATACTCAGGGCAACAAAAATTTGAAGAGACTGCAGAGATGTTCTACCTGCACCTGGACAGTCAGTAAAACCAATGGGTGTCTTCTGGGTTCCCTTGGACTTGTTTTTGCACAAGTCATCCATGGATGAGCTCTTACCCATCAGCTGATTTCCGAGAACTGCTGAGGTATTCCTGCCTGTCTCACTGAAGCTCACCAACTCACCCCCCAAATGATACCTGCTAGAGACACCTACTTTTCACTATACCAAAGTAAAAAAACGGGCTGGGGATATAGCTCAGCGGGTAGAGTGCCTGCCTTGCAAGCACAGGGCCCTGGGTTCAATCCCCAGCACCGCAAAAAAAAAAAAAAGTAAAAAAACATGAAGAAATTCTTCAATGAACACTTGGAAATTTCATAAAAATCCAAGCAATAATCTGTAGAAGGAAGCAAAATTACATTGCTAGTTTCCCTTGTAGCCACTCATCTGCCATTCACCAAATGTTAAAGCCTTCTTCTCATGAGCAAGAGGACCTGAGCTCCTGGGGCAGAAGTGGGGCATAGGAAGCAAAGGTGAATAGTCTTTGCTTTGAAAACAAAGAACAAAATCTACATATACACAAGGGCCTTGGTGTCATACAATACCAGAGTTGAGCCCCACAGCAGTCCTAATCATAATATCACATTCAATGTCAAATGTAATTAGAAAATATTCATCAAGAGTCTGCCCCTGCTCTGGGCCTGTGCATCGCCCCAAACCCAAAGGGCTTATGCAACTGCTGTGCTTTCTTCTCTGTATTAAATGAAGACGGTTTAGGAAGAGTAGAACTCTCTTGACATTCACAAGCCAAAAGTATCTTCTTCCTAATTTATTATCCCTACCTCTTTCTCAATCCAAATGGGCAATAACAGCAACTCGACCCCATCTCTGTGTCCTAAATCCTAACTTCTCACTGCCCTTATGTTCTTGAAAAGGGGCAATCCCCTAAGATGACAGTTAGGAGCTCCCTTGCTTGGAGCAGGGCAAATAAAATAAACTCCAGAATATCTCAACCATCTGAAGAACTCCCATAGTGTGATCTTGCCTATAGTATCCCACTATGTAAGAAAGAGGCTGGGGTTGGAGCTCTGTATATTCTACACTCTCACCTGTGGGCATGTTAGTAAAAGGCCCATAGCAACAGATTTCTAGGCCCGTGAAGATCTGCAAGGAGAGAAAGAGGGACAAGGGATGGAGAGAAACATGGTTAAAACTGAATATGGGTTTTATAAAAAATACAGAATCTCAGAAAATAAGTTTTCTTTTCTTTACTACCTGACAATTTCTTCATTTTTGTGGTGATACTGGGGATCAAACCCAGGACCTTGTGCATGCTAGGCAATTATTTTGTCACTAAGTTATATCCTTGGCCCTTATTTTGACCTAGGATCTTTTTTTTTTTTTTTTTGCGGTGCTGGGGATTGAACCCAGGGCTTTGTGCTTGTGAGGCCGGCACTCTACCAACTGAGCTAGATCCCCAGCCCCTTGACCTAGGATCTTGTTAAGCTGCCCAGACTGGCCTTGAATTTGCAATCCTTCTGCCTCAGTCTCCTGAGTAACTAGGATTATAGGTATGAGACACCAAGGCTGCTAATATCTGAGAATTTCTGCTTGTACATCTCAGATACAATCAATTCAATGTCCTGAACACGGATGGATTTAAGTCTTTTGAAGTATGTAGGTAGTTGGTATACATTCTATACGATCACTCTGTAATCCCAGGGCTAAGCATCTCACCTTGTTACCAAATAGGCCCGGACTCTTCCTTGATGAACTTTGCTGGGGATCTTACTTCTTGTTAAGGGACTGAGCAGAAAAACAAACATTTTTTTCTTTCTTTCTTTTTGGGAGGAACTGGGGATTGCACCCAGGGGTGCTCAACCATTGAGCTATATCCCCAAGTCTTTTTATTTTTTAAGACAGGGTCCCGCTAAGTTGCCCAGGCTGGCCTGGAACCTGTGATCCTCTTGCTTTAGCCTCCAAGTACCGAGGATTACAAACATCATGTGACATTGTACCTGCCCTAGTACTTTATTTATATATATATACATATATATATATATATATATATACATATATATATATGCACACATACGTATTTAATTATTTGTTCTTTTTAGATATACATGATAGTAGAGTGTATTACTGCTTTATTTATTTATTTACTTTTGGTACTGGGGATTGAACCCAGGGGCACTCCACCACTGAGCCACATCCCCAGCCCTATTTTGTATTTTATTTAGAGACAGGGTCTCACTGAATTGCTTAGGGCCTCACTGAATTGCTGAGGCTGGCTTTGAACTCACGATCCTCCTGCCTCAGCCTCCCAAGTGCTGGGATTATAGGCGTGTGCCATACTGCTTTATATTTAATAAGACCTGGATGGTAACAGATTCAAAGCTATTGACTGAAGTTTGTTTTTCCAGAGTGGTCAGCAGAGTGGAGACCAGTCAGCAGAGCAGTATATGTTTATGTTTACATGCTTCTTTTCTCTCTTCCTCTGATCCCCAAATATCTCTTCCTCCCTTTTCTCTGAGAATGGCCATTGCATCTTATTTAGTCTACACAGTTCTTAATCTGGAAGTGAGAACTGTTTTTGGTTTTTTATTTTATTTTATTTTATTTTTTTTTGAGAACTGGTTTTTATGTCTCCTCACTGAGCTGGTCACACTGCTTGGTTTTCTGAAGACAGATCACATACTTCTCCTAGGGGTACTTCCACTTACAAGTGCTTGGCAGTGCTAACCAAAGAACTTTCAGCGATACTGGAAATGTTCTACATTTATGCTGCTAAGGTAACCACAAGTCATATGTGATTGTTAAGCACTTAAAATGTACTTAGGGTGAGTGAGCACCTGAATTTCATATTTCAGTTTTTTTTTTTTTTTGGAACCAGGGATTAAACTCAGGGACACTCGGCCACTGTGTCACATCCCCAGCCCTATTTTGTATTTTATTTAGAGACAGGGTCTCATTGAGTTGCTTAGGGCCTTGCTAAGTTGCTGAGGCTGGCTTTGAACTCACGATCCTCCTGACTCAGCCTCCCAAGTCACTTGGATTACAGGCGTGCGCCACCATGCCCAGCTTCATATTTCAGTTTTAATGTGAACAGTTCTATGTGGTTGGTGGCAACTATGTTGGACAGTACAAATTAACTGGCACAGGTTCTCACAAAAGGACTTGGGAAATGTTTAAAAGAAAGAGTCTGGGGAATAAATCAGTGGTAGAATGCTTGCCCACCATGTGTGAGGCCCCGAGTTTGATCCTTAGCACTACACAAAAAAAAAACAAAAGAAAAGAAAAACCCCCATAAATCTGTTTTGGTTGGATGGATAAAAAAAATACACTCTCTTTTTTTTTTTCCAATGCTAAGAGAGGAACTCAGGGCTTCTTGCATGATAGTGTCCTACCACTGAGTTATAGTCTCAGTCTGAATGTGTGTATGTGTGTGTATGTGTATGTGTATACATGTCCACAAACCCTTGGGCTCAAGTGAGTTTCCAACCTCAGCCTGCCCAGTAACTGGGACTTCACAAAAGTACTACTGTGCCCGGCAGGTGGATATATATATATTTTTTAATATTATTTTGGACAAGTCTGTCTTGACCCTCTTCCTACCTCCCATTCCACTAAAAAGAAAATTGCCTAGGCCTGAAATTTACGTGGCCTTTAAGAGAAAGGGGTAGAGAAAAATCAAGAAGCTAAAAACACAGAAATGTGCCCCTCTCCCCCATACACACACTTTACAGTCAAAGGAAAAAGAAAAGACAGCAGGACAAGTCTGTTTCTGTTTTAAGTGACAGCTTCCATCTGTACCATTCTTCCTATCTGCATGAATAAAATGCATCCCCAACCTGTTGATAGGACCTAGATGATCATAATGCTAAGAGTTTCCCCCAGGCAGCCAGCTGGAGGGAAATACTACCATGAAAAGTACAAGAGATTAGGAATTTTTACATCCAGGCTGACAGTGATGAGAATGCCTAGTTATGAGGTAAAGTTGAAGCTTTAATTCTCCAAATACATTTCTCTTCTAGAGGAAAATACTAGATGACATTTAGTATCTTTAGAATGTCATTACTTAGGACAGGCATCCCACCCCCCGCAGTGTACCAGGGGCACTGTACCACTGAGCTACATCCCAGATCTTTTTGAGACAAGGTCTTGCTAACTTGCCCAGGCTGGTCTAGAACTTGTGATCCTCCTGCCACCCAAGTCACTGGGATTGTAGGAACAAACCACCAAGCCCAGCCATGGCATCTCAAATGCAGGAAAATTCTCAAAGCACTGGAATTTCGTTTGAAGGTGGGAGGAATCTAGTGCTAATTCTGCCTTGAATCAAATGGAGTAAAAACAAATGGCTGACTCTCACAGAGCTCCCCTGGGCGGAAGGCAGAGGCAGAAGTAGGGCAAGTGCTTTTCTTGGCATCTGCAACAGTTACTTGATAGGCTCTGAGGGTGAGGATGGCTGATCCCAAGGGTTGAGAACTACAGGCTTGATTTATGATTGTGTCCCAAAGCAGTTTTCCTTAGAAAACTATCTCTACTGGTTCTCGCTTAAGTTTCTGTAAAAGAACAGAAGGTGCTCCTAACAGGAATGTTCTGAAATGCCCTGTGGTATTTTTTTCCTTGAGAAAAGAAGAAGTACACCAGGAACACAAGCACTTAGTCAGGAACCTGAGAAAGCTGCTGGCTCAGGCGCAGCAGACAAGTGTGAGATCTTGCTTAGACGTCTCCCTGAGAAGAGGACACAGTTCTGGCCACGTCATATGCTACAATATTATCTGGGGAAAGCTTCTGAGTCTCCCTGGGCCTCATTTTCAAAATAGTTTGAATAATCTATTTTTCTCCTCTATGAAGCCTACTATAACTTTCCAAGAAGTCATGGCATTGTTGTTTAGAGTTGGAACTAGAATGACAGGGTTCAATTTCTAGTTTCATTACTAACTAGCTATGTGACCTTGGGCTACTTACTCAAACTCTCTGAGCTTTTCTCATAGGTAAGATGGGTGATGATAGTACATATTTCATAAGGTTGTTGTAAAATTGTTAATTAGTCACAATGTACCTGAGGATTTAGAACAGTCCCTGACATATGGTGAATATTATATAAATGTCAGCTATTGTTGATTATTAACTACTTCCTCTTCTGTGCTTCAGTAGATAGCCCTCTGTACCCCCTGCTCATAGAACTTTTACACTGCTTTAAGAAAGACACCATCGTGGAGTGGAAAGATTCACACCTCTACAAAATCCTAGCTCTGCCACTATCAGCTGGAATTTGAAGCCCAGGCTGGAATCTAAATTACACAGCCTTTGTGTTCTCTCATCATACAACAGAAACAACATATTTGCCTTGTTGGGCTGGAAGAACTAAGAAGAGCCTGTGTGAAACTGTTGAGTTAGCGCTCTCGCCATGTTATGCAAGGTGCCTAACTGGATGAAGACCACCACCAAGTTGGCTGGAATGCAGGGCTGTAGGGTGGGGGTTTTGTCAACAGGAAAGAGGGGGCGTTACCTTTCTGCCTTGGGATTCTCTTGCTCGCTTTGGACCTTGGTGGTTTCTTCCATTGACTACATCTCCTCTGACTTCAAAATCATGCTGAAAGAAACCAAACCCAACCATCAGGATCAGAGAAAGAGAATCCTCCTTCAGTGGAAGTGGAAAGAACATGACTGCTTCAGGAATTCAGAACTGCTAGAGTTTTGACCAGAAATAAATAAATAAAGTCATTCTTTTTGGTGGATTGGATGAAATGACCAGGATCTCAGCTGCTGAAGTCAATTCACTGAAGCAAATCTTTATATGCAGAAATTAACAATTGGCTTTTCACCTCACTGGAACTTAATGTATTTTAATTTTCAACATCTATCTCCTCTTAAAACATTCACTTAGCATTTAAACTGCTAAAGTGTGTTGTTACAAAGATAACTGGAGAAGTCCTGATCTCGTAAATCAATTGTATATTACCATCTAAAGAAATAAGGGCTTTTCAGACTTTCACTGAGAGATTTACACAGTTAATGAAGCTAAAATGATAAAATACATATTTAATAGAGTGAAGAAAGTTACAGGTTTTTTTTTTATAATCATTACTTTGGTCAAGGAAGCAAGAATAAAGAATAATGGGATTGGGGAGCTTAGAATTTGGGGGAGAAATTTGGGGAAGAATGTTTAGAAATAATTCTGGGACTAGAGAATATAGGACAGTGGTAGAATACTTGCCTAGCATGCATGAGGCCCTGGTTCCATCCCCAGAATCACACATGCATGCTCAACACACACATTCTGACTGAAACTCAGTTTATGGAGAAGACTGCATGCATTGCTAAGAATATTACTAAGAAAAATAAAGGCAAGATTGTAATCACAGGCTATTACTAAGGTAAAGAACACCTGACATTTCCTAGTCACTTGAATAAGAAGAGTTTAGGGGCTGAGGATATAGCTCAGTTGGTAGAGTGCCTGCCTCACAAGCACAAGGCCCTGGGTTCAATCCCCAGCACCACAAAAAGAAAGAAACAAACAAACACAGAAGAGTCTAGTGATGAATCTGCCATTTATTTGAAGGTAACTGCCATGTTTATAGTTCTGATTGCACCCTGAGCTTCTTATAATGTGTCTAACTGCTTACTTAACCACTCTTTCCAGATGTCTAGTATAAATCTCAAAAATCTACTCATTAAAAAGAATTCTTTTTTTTTTGAGTACTGGGGATTGAACCCAGGCACTCTACCACTGAGCCACATTCCCAGCACTATTTTGTATTTTATTTACAAACAGGGTCTCACTGAGTTGCTTAGCGCCTCGCTCAGCTGCTGAGGCTGGCTTTGAACTTGAGATCCTCCTGCTTCAGCCTCCCAAATGCTGGGATTACAGGCGTGTGCCACTGCGCCCGGGTTAAAAGAATTCTTGATCCCATTCCTGTCCTCCCTCTTCCCAATATGCTCTTCCCTCTTTTCAACTATAATATTACTAACATCCACTCTGTTGTTCAGGCCCCAAACCCAAGAATTACCTCCTTACTTCATCTTCTAAATTTAATCCATTAGCAGGTCCTGACTTTATACATATCCCAAATCAGCCTTTTCTTACTTTCTCATTATTCTAAGAATAAAATTAAAAGTCCTTACCATGGCTTATACCTAAACTTACCTGATCTGGCCTTTGTCTAATCTCTGCCCTGTACACATAATTCACTAATTATTACCGTCCAGTGACACTGGTTTTCTTTCCTTTTTTCCCCTCCCTCCCTCCCCCTTTCTCTTTCTTTTTTGTTTGTGGTGCTGGCAATTGAACTTAGGGAGGTTCCCAAGTAACTAGGATTACAGGCATGCGCCACCTTGCCCAGTATCTTCAATTCATCTTTCCTATCTTCCCTCAATACAACATAAATCATACTAGAGCAGAGACTTGGTTAGTTTTATCTACTGCTGTATTCCTAGTGCTTGGCACATAGTAGGCTCCCAATTAATAGTTACTGAATGAAAGTTAAAGCCAACAAAAATGTCAATTAGTTATAAATATACTGAATAGAACATAATACTTTAAAACTGCTTTCGCTAATTTATTTTGCCTGATCTATTGTCACCAGCAGCTCTTGGCTGTTCTAAAATTACTCCTCCTCCTAGACTTTATCTTATTTACCTCTCACTGTTCTCACTATCATAAACAGCAACGTCTCTTTGAAGAAATCTGATTTCTAAGGAGACACATTTGCATATTAATACAAAGTCTTTTTCTTTAACAATGGTGAAGAACCAGTGTCCTACAAAGGTGTACACATAAAAGATCTATCCCCACCTCGTCCCTATGAATCTTTTCTTTGTTTTATAAATTCCCTTCCCTTTCCCTCAAAGAAATGACTTTCATATGAAATCTAAAACAAATGAGTGAGAACACAGAATTTCCTGGTTTGTTCTTGATCTCTCTCTCTTTTTATGTGGTACTGGATTGAACCCAGAGCCTCGCATATGCTAGGCAAGTGCTCTATCCCTTAGCTAAATGTCCAGACCATTTTATTTTTTATTTTGAGACAGTCTTGCCAAAGTGTCCAGGCTGGCCTTGAACTTGAGATCCTCCTGCTTCAATCTCCTAAGTAGCTGGGATTACAGGGATGCATCACCACGCAGGTTTCTGCATCACTCCTGATGATCTCCACTGTCAAAGAAAATTTATGGAAAGTGCTGCACTGATGGAAGGAAGCAGATAAATTTTTCTTAACTGTGTGATTCAATGGCATCAAATGTCTCTCTCTCTTTTTTTAATATATTCTTTTAGTTGTAGGACATAAAACCTTTATTTTTTTATGTGTTCTGAGGATTGAACCCAGGGTCTCACACATGCTAAGCGAGGGCTGAGCCACAACCCCAGCCCCATCAAATGTCTCTTAATTAGTTTGTAACATCAAATACATACCTCATCTAGCATCCTTCTTTCTTTAATAGACTGGGTCACCCCTAAGGAGATTACAGAAAAAATAGGTTACATAGAGCAGAAGACATGATCCTTTCGTGAAGGTAGAAAGTTAAGCGATTCACAATAGAGCATGGGAAGAAGGTTCTCTCACTCTGGAGCCATAGTCCTTTAATGAGGTTTATGGTGGAAATTTCCTCCTGGAAGCACAGTTCATGCTTAATTTAAACATTGAAAAAGTACCTGCTGCACATGGAGTTCTGCCTACTATTAAATAAATCCCTAATTCCTATGCCAACATTGCTAGGAGCAGATTAGGTCCTATTAGTTATAAAAGAAATCCAATTTCCCAGCATCACCAGCTTATCTGAACAAAGCAATATGCATTAAAGATAAAGCTAGTTTTGTGTTACCATTAAAGACCTTTCTGGTAATTCAGACACAGCATCAGCAAAAACCTCAGGTGTGAAAATGTTAGTTGTAAAAATGCAATTCTGAAGTGTTAAAGGAAGGAGGGGAGAAGTTGTATTGTACTTACAGAAATAGCTTACCACCCATTTTCCTCCTGCAATTCCGAGAAAATATTTCAGTGTCCTCTCACACACAAACTCAGCATCTGCAAAATGAAAAACATCTGAAGGATTAGAAGAAGAAAACAAAATCAAGAAGTGCACCTAAGAAGCAAAAGAGTCCAACTCTGCTCTCAAGATCAATCTGGATTGATGGTTCCCACACCCCAGGAGATAGCATCAAAAGCTGGAAGCATCACTAATTATCACCAGAAGATGTGGATCTTTGGAAGCCTGAAGAAGAAGACAGGTAAGACCAGAGGAAATATCTGTTCATCTTCTAGATGCCACAGCTAGCTAAATAGCTCCACTATTGTGTTCAGGGAATGATCCATGTCAGCAGTGGTAATTAATACCGATAGAGAAGATCTACTTTACTGAATGGTAATATGTGAAAGGAGAAGAAAACACTGTTGAAACCCTAAATTTGAAATGTCAATGTGACGAATTTTCACCCACATAACTTTTACCTGGAGAATCCTAACCCCCTTGTATACTCCTGAGAGGGACAGAAAAATATAGTTTCTTCATAGTTTTTCTATTTCCTACATAAATAAGTATTTCTGAAAGCAATAACTGAAAAATCACTTCTATTTATTTCCTACTGTTTAAAAGATACTTCTGAAGAACTGAAAAACAAAACAAAAAAAAGCCATTTAGTTTTAGATTTTTTTTTTTTTTTTTTTTTTTTTTTGTATTTCGAGGTTCTTACAGAGGGCCTTCTGGATGCGAGTCAGGCACTCCCATTAAAATGGTTTTAAACAAGAGAAATGTATTTAAGAAGCCGGGCGTGGTGGCACACACCTATAATCCCAGCTGCTCGTGAGGCTGAGGCAGGAGGATCATGGGTTCAAAGCCAGCCTCAGCACGGGCAAGGCGTTAAGCAACTCAGTGAGACCCTGTCTCTATTAAATACAAAATAGGGCTGGGGATGTGGCTCAGTGGCCAAATGCCCAAGTTCAAAAAAAACAAAAAGAGAAAATGTATTTAACTAAATGCTAAATACAGCAGGCCATCTTCAAGTAGTAGCAGTGGCCATTCTCCCTCACAGAATTCCTCATTATTTTTGAAGACTTTTTTTCTTTGTCCTTTGTCCTCTTTTTTTTTTATTCTGGGGATCAAACCCAAGGTTGCTCCACTTTTGAGACAGGGTCTTGCTATGTTGCTCTTATTAGACTTGAATTTGTGATCCTCCTGCCTCAGCCTCCCACGTGCTAGGATAAGAGACATGTACCACTGCACCTGGTTTGCAGCTTTTTTTTTACCCCCCATACTTGGGAATGAACCCAGGTGCACTTTACCACTGGGGTACATCCCAGTTCTTAAATTGCCCTGGCTGGCCTTGAACTTGTCATCCTCCTGGCTCCAGCCTCCTGAGAAGCTGGGATTACAGGTGTGTGCTACCATGGCCTGTCTCTTTTTCCTGTTGCTTCATGTGGTTTATGTAGCAGATGCAACACATTCTATAAAGGTTCTTAGGACAGTGCAGTGGTGCACACCTGTAATTCCATCTACTTGGAGGGACAGGGCAGGAGAATTGCTAGTTCAAGGTCAGCCTCAGCAACTTAGTGAGACCCTGTCTCAAAATAAAAATAAATAAAAAAGGCTGGGGATGTAGCTTAGCAGTGGAGTGCTACTGGGTTCAATCCCCAGTACCACACAATAAAAGGAAGGAAAGAAGGAAGGAAGGAGGGAAGGAGGATAGGTTGGTTCTTGGTATACCTGTTTTCATAACAACGTGGGTAGTCTCTTCAGTAATTAGATTAGTTAAAATAATATGGTGTTTTCTGGCAAACTTGTGTACAAGCATCTGAAATCAAATCAAATCAAATGCTGTATTAAAATAAAATTACATCCAGTACACAGATTAGAGTATTAATTATCTTAGCTTTGAATCTCCATTTTTCTCAGAAAAGGTACATTTTTAAAAATCATAACATTCTGGAAGTATCTAAATGAATAATATAATAAAAATTATGTACACACCAGAGCAAAACATTCTAATATAGTATATCAGCACTAGCAGACATGAAATTAAACCAGAAATTCAAAATAATATAAATTTTATCATTAATAGTAGATATCATTTGATTCCCTAAGACAGTTTCTTTGTATAGTGACACTCCACTATAATTTAGATTATTTAGATTAGTTATAATTGAGTTTTCGCTTTATAAACAGAAGTGAGTAGCCCACATGGAAAGTTATGCTACAGATAAATGTGGCTGAAAACCAAGAGTTGACTCTGATAGCTAAAAACCACTCAGTGAAGATGTTTCTAAAGGTCAGTACAAAAACTATCAATTCTCTCTAAGGAGGATTGGAAGAGATTCATTCTTTCCAAAAGAAATCTGGAGTCCTCTAGCTATTATCTATCAACCAAATAAAAATCAATAGGCAGTGAAAGAAATTAACCAGAACCATTATGAGAGCAGCTGACATAATTGGTAGCTACTGTTTGGCAAATAACTTTGTTTACCAAGGGCCATCATTTACTAGCTACCACCACACACTCCAATATTTATATGCTGTACAATAGTGTAACAGAGGTCAGGCCATCTTTCTTTCATGCTGCCTCACTGCATACTGCCATGGGGCACTGAAAAAAGGCAGGCTAGAGAAGTTAATGACATCCTCCCCCTTTTGCCACTGCCCTCTGCCAGGATCATTAGCAATTCTGAACTGATTAATTGCTGAAATCTCAGCCTTGAAACAGTGTTCAGTTAGAAGAGCAACTGCTGAAAAGATCATCTTAATACAGGCTTCAGAATTAATCATGAGTAATACAGTCAGTAGCTTTCATCATAAATTTATCACACTTCAGCAAGTCTGAAAAGAGCTCGAAGTTTTCCTCTTTGCTTGTTTAAAAACAGCATGTACCCAAGCCACTATAGTTTAATCTGCAGTTTAGAATTGCCCAAGGCCAAAAAGATTAGATCATTTTAGGCAACTCTGAAAACCTGAACTCTCAAAATAAAGGACTAAGGAATGCTAATTTTCAATGGATAAATGGGAATTCTATATGTGTGGGCTAGTGATCAAGAGCCATTTAATCAGATATACCATAAGAATTTTCAGGGCTAATCGCTGGCCTAGACATGGGGCTGTGAAATGAGAACATCAATAGTTGCCACCTTGCACTTAAATATTGTATCTATCAGGGCAGACACAGGTTGCTTCTTTGCTCTTTTAGTAGTGGAACACATCAGGCCAGAAAATGTTACTGAGTCACTACACATGGAGAAGTTAGGATGAGAAATGGTTCGATCCTAAGAAGGATATATTAAGAAAGGTACTTCAGAATGACTTGGTTGCCTCTCAGTGTGCAATACAAGGTACCAACTATCGAATCCAATTGATAGTCTGATGTGTTATCTTGTCATTTTTTCTGAAACTGGGGATTGAACTCAGGGGTGCTTAACCCTTTTTAAAATTTTTTATTTTGGGACAGGGTCTTATTAAGTTGCTTAAGGCCTCACTAAATTGCTGAGGCTGGCTTTGAACTCTCAAGCCTCAGTCTTCTGAGTTGTTGGGATTACAGTCATGTACTATTGTACCCATTTTATCTAGTCTCAAAGAAATTCATTCAATTATTTTATTATGAAGTGATACCAATGCCAATTACAGGGAAAGCAAATTTCCCAGGATACCTGCAATCTATAAGAAGCGTAACTAAGAACAAACAAGATTTCAGGGGTCTTAATATGTTAGGGGGTATCTTCTACAGTGTGAAACAATTCCCATTTCTGGCACAAGGGGTTCAAGGAGATGCCAAAATTCTAATAGCAAAGGGTGTTTGTTGTAGGGCAAAAATGACAGGGCAGGCTACTGAACAGCTGTCTTAGAAGCCAGGATCTGGAAAAAATGCCACTGTCAAGCAGTAAGCTTGGAACCAGTCTGGATTTAGTTAAACATACTGGTAAGTTCAGTCAGATGCAAAATGAGGAAGGAAAAAAGATGCCTCCCAGAGAGCAGAGCTATACCTATTGGCATTGTTATGTAAAAAGAAACTTCTAATTCTGACGTTTTATATCATATTCAAAAGCAAGTCTTTTCTGCTAATATTTAATAATTATTTTTCTCAAGGAAATATATGAAAAATACAAATACCGTGGCTTTATCTAGATGCAAATTTTCAGAAATTGGGAGTGTGTATTAAATTACATATAATTCTGCTTATTGCCTAAATTTCTTCCTACAGATTATTCATTACTCGTACCTATATAAAACTATACACAACTGTTTAAACTATATCAAACTATTTGTAGCATGCTGTTAAATCGTAGAGATACGTATACGTAGAGATACGTATAGGTATACTCACAAATTCTTTGGGGGTCAAGCCCGATACCACCACGGATATTCTCTGATTGGTCCTTTCTGTTGGAGATGTGAATTCTGGCTTCTCCCTGCTCACACTTTCTTCCCTTGCGTTATACCCAGCAGTACTAGTTGTGTGAGCAACAGCTGCACTGTTGGCAGATTGTCCAACTTGAAACTGGGATAATTTCAATGCAGAGGTTGAAGCTGGTGCACTGCAAATACCAATTGCCTCTGGGGCTTTGTCTTCAGGGGGATCAGATTCAGGATCATTAGAGAAGAGGCTGATTCCAGATTCCAGGTAAGGGGTTCCCTCTGAAATAACAGGAGAAGTTTAATTTATAAGACAATGAATCTTGAATTATAAGATTCTAGTGCTGGCTAAGAATTAAAGCTGAAGTTAGGTTAAGAGCAGAAACAGGTTTACTATACACAGATACACTGTGCAAGTGCAGTGTCTTAACAATATGTCATTATGTAGCAAAAGTCTTATCAAGTGTTCACACTTTCAGCCAATGATTCTAATTTTAGAAATGTATCCTAAGGAAATAAGAGATAAATGCAAAGTTTAGTCATAGGGATGCTCACTGCAACACTATGTACAATAGTTTAATTTTAGAAATAATCTCATGTCCAATATGAGATTAAATAAATTGTGATACATTTATTCCAAAAGAGTTACTCTTCACCTATTACAATTTGGATAAAATACGGATGTACAATAAATTGAAGAAATGCTTCTAATATATTAAAGATGATAGCTAAAATGTTATTTATCTTGACTATATTTTATTTTTATTGATTGAGACAAGGTCTTAGTATGTTGTCCAGGCTGGCCTTGAACTCCTGGGCTCAAGTGATCCTCCTGCCTCAGCTCCCCTAATAGCTGAGACTACAGGCCTATCCTATACTACTGTACCTGGCCTCTGACTGTATTTTAAAAGCAAAATTTTAAGTAAAGTGACTAAAAAACCAGCAATGCATCATTGTTAATGGATAGGAACACAGGTAATTTTAATATCCCTAATTTTTTATTTTTTATATTGTCCAAATTGTGGACAATGAACATATAAGCACTTTTGTAAGGAAGGAAAAAAAGTTTAAAAATTAGGACAAATACTCCATTTTCCTTCTTTCACCTATGGTGACACCATTACCTTTTCCATTTAATAAATCAACAGATATCATTACCAAATTAAAAACAATAGAGACACCATCCCTGAAACATTTCAGAAAGTGTCACTCAGTCAGGAATTAAGCAGTTAAGTAAAAGGTATGCGATTCTTAAAATGACCCTAATGAACTTGGCTAAATGCCACATTTGATGCCAAATACAGTCTTCAATGTAATGTGCTTGTGAGGATTAATTAAAAACTTTCATTACTGATTAAAACTTTGATTTACAAGCCATCAAATATACTATCCATTAAAAGATTTATAAAGTATAAGATGTAAGGTCATTGATATTTGTTAATTCACAAATAAAGAGCTTGCATTGGGATTCCACTCCTTTCTCAATAAAGGATAGGTGTAGGGGGTATAGCTCAGTTGGTAGAGTGCCTGCCTCTCAAGCA
>JAJEJO010004134.1:56111-71471 GCA_020662805.1 Glaucomys volans
GGTATTGAAAGAAAAATAAAAAACAAAAAAATCCTAAAAAAAGTACCTGTCCACCCAACTAATTCATAATTCTCAAGGAAGAAGCCTAGAAAAAATTTTTTTCCCCTCCTTTTTTTTCTTTTTGGTACCAGGGACTGAACCACATCCCCAGTCCTTTTAAAATATTTTATTTAGAAACAGGGTCTCACTAAGTTGCTGAGGCTGGTTTTGAACCCTTGATCCTCCTACTTCAGACTCCAGGATTACAGACATGTACCACCACACCCAGCTAAGAAGCCTAGAAATTCTTAACAGTTGCTCCAGGAATGAAATATATTGCAGACAGAAGAGCTCAGCCATATCTGAAAAATAACTTGCACTGTAATGGGCCATGTTCTCACAAATGCTAATATTTGCTGTTTGAATGATAGGAAATCCAGGAGGGGAATAAAAGCACCTGGTAAGAAACAGTTCCCAAATATCATTGGGAATGACCCTTTGATAAACAGTAAGAAGATCTATGCTGAAGAGGAGGATGCTGATGATAAGGGGGGGAGGGGGTTTATAATATTTAAGACCATTGGATCAGCATGGTGGTACATGCCAACAATCCCAGCGACTTGGGAGGCTGAGGTAGGAGAACCACAAGTTTGAGAACCACAGTCTGAGCAACTCAATAATTTAGTGCGACCCTGTCTCAAAATAAAAAATAGCTGGTGCAGTGGCACACACCTGTAATTCCAATAGCTCAGGAAGCTGAGAAAGGAGGATCACAAGTTCAAAGCCAGCCTCGGCAAAAGCGAGGTCAGTGGGACCGTCTCTAAATAAAACACAAAACACAAAACAGGGCTGGGGATCCCTGAGTTCAATCCCTGATACCCCTCCCCCAAAATAAATAAAATAAAATAAAATAAAAATAAAAGGACTGGGGATGTGGTTCAGCGGTAAAGGGCCCATGGGTTCAATTCCCAGTAGCAAAAACAAACAAACCCAGAGGTTGCCAGGCATGGTGGCACACTTATAATCCAAGAAACTCAAAGGCTGAAGCAGGAAGATTGCATGTTCAGGGCAATTTAGTGAGACCCTATCTCGAAACAAAACAGAAACAAAAACAAAAACGAGCTAAGCTGGGGATGTAGTTCAGTGGTACAGCACTTATTCAGTATATGTGAGGCCCTGTGTTTCATTCCCAGCATGAAAAAGGAACAAAACAACCCAAAATGGTTGGGGATGTAGCTCAGTGGAAAGCCTATGGATTCAAGTCCTAATAACACACACACACACACACACACACACACACACACACACACCACACATACCACACATAAATAGTAATCTACTATTCAACAAAAATACCATGGGAGCCGGGTGTGGTGGCACATGCCTGTAATCCCAGCACTTGGGAGGCTGAGGCAGGAGGATCGTGAGTCCAAAGCCAGCCTTGGCAACTTAGGCAGGCCCTAAGCAACTCAGTGAGACCCTGTCTCTAAATAAAATACAAAATAGGGCTGGGGATGTGGCTCAGTAGTGGAGTGCCCCTGGGTTCAATCCCCAGTACCACAAAAAAACAAACAAACAAACAAAAAAAACATGGGAACGTAAGATAATATTAGGGAGAAACTAAAATTGGGTGAGGAATATGCAGGAACACTGCACTATCATTCTAACTTTTCTGTAATTTATCCAAAGGTATTTTAAAATGAAAAAAACTACTTAAAAGTCATGAGTACAGCAGAAGGTAAACAAGTCTTTTTCCTAGGTTAAGAATTTGAGTTTCAGTTAGACCCACATCATCTGAAGGAAAAAAAGGTTCAAGACATGAGTTGATACCAAGTTGATACTCAAAATGTTTTCTAGGGGCTGGGGCTATAGCTCGATGGTAGAGGGCTTGCCTAGTATGTGTGAGGCACTGGGTTCGATTCTCAGCACCACATATCAATAAATAAAAATAAAGGTCCATTGATGACTAAAAAAAATATTTAAAAGAAAGGTATTGTGCCCATCTACAACTGAAAAAAATATTAAAACAAAAATGTTTTCCAAATGAAGCCACAAAGAAACATATTTGTTTGTTTCACAAAGAAACATTTTTATCTGCAGATCTTCAGAAAAAAATGAACACACATATATATGCCAAAATGAGATAGTAGATTTACACAGATATTCAAAGCCAGACAAAAACATTTCTTATCTTGGGCATTCGAAATGAAAGTCCAGTCTGTTTTCAGAATGAAGACAGTGAGAGCACCCTAAAGAACTCCACGAGGAATGGGACTCTGAGCTTCATTATCTGGGAGAACTAAATGAAGATCCAGTTACAAAGAAAGCATTTAAGGAAATACATTTTGAAGCACTGCCATAGCAACAGAGTTTCTAGCTTCCCATACACGAGCTACTGTTTCTTTCTGAACATAAAAATACTGCAAGGCATACTTGCGGACCAAGGACAGTGTTCTGAATACACTTGAGTTCCTAGAAAGCGCTAAAGAAGGCCTTCAGGCCCCTAGTAAGACTGTGGAAAAGAATGCTGGAAAAGGAACTTCAACACTAAGTCAGCTAGGGATCTCTGAAATAGCTGTGAAGAGTACTTAGGGAGGGCTCACCACCCTTGCCTGTTCTTAAGCACCAAGCTCCCCATGTGGGTCCCCTGACCAGTCTCTCTTCTCTGTGTCAATGTCTCTCCCTATTTAAAAGCTTGCCTCAGTTCCCAGTACCAAAAACAAAACCCCTCGCAGAAATCCAGAAAACCAAAACCTGCCTGATGTGCTACCTGAAGTAGAGGGGTGTCTCTTCTTATAAGTCAGAAAGCACATAAATGTCTTTGTATTCTGACAAAGTGCTATAAAAAGTATATCTGAGTCCCCACCCCCATAGCTTTCTGATATTATGAGGTTACCTTTTGCAAATCTCCACCATTATACTCAGCTTCTAAGAGCAAGTACTATATTGTCTGTCTCCTATGGGCTCTCCATAGCATCTCCTCCTTATGGGTACTCAGACATTGACATGTATGAATGTCTTGGGTCCATCTGAATGGCATATAAATTGAAACAGGGACTAGAACCAAGGCTCCCAGATTATCCTTGGAGTGACTCAGTAAATATGAGGTGAGCAAAGAGCATAAAATGTTGGAATTAAGCCCTTACTTTTCAGAAGGAGATAAAGGCTTAGGGAAGAGAGGAACTTGGCTTAAGATACTGGCATTTGGCCAGTATTACAGACCTTTACCTGATAGGTGTTGTTCCAGATTTGGCAGGTCCTCAGGGGGACAAGAGTCAGCTATGAGGGAAGGGGAGTTGTCAGAAGACTGGCTCCCATGCTGTTCTAGCACTGCTTCCAGTTGGGCCATTTCCTGCTGGAGCTTTATCAGGTTATCTTGCATGGTATCTCTCTGCTGCAAAAACAAGAAAGGACACTAAGAAAGTTATACACTTTGAAAAACTTGTCATAAAGTGAAAATAGGTCACACCAATTAATTTTTTTTTCTTTTTTTTTCTTTTTGGAACCAGGGATTGAACCCAGGGACACTTGGCCACTGAGCCACATCCCCAGCCCTATTTTGTATTTTATTTAGAGACAGGGTCTCACTGAGTTGCTTAGGGCCTCGCTAAATTGCTGAGGCTGGCTTTGAACTCGCGATCCTCCTGACTCAGCCTCCCACGTTGCTTGGATTACAGGCGTGCGCCACCGCGCCTGGCCACACCAATTAATTTTAACATGGGAAATGAAATCACCTAGTATGGAATCATGAGTTCTGGCTGAAAACCTTTTATTCCAACCATATTTGTGCAAATTAATGCCCTTGAAATTATTTCAGAATGATGTTAGAAGGGGAAAAATCCTCCAATTCTCACAAATAGACTTGCTTTACTGTGATGCCCTTTTGCAGTTGGTTATTTTCTTTTAAAGCAAGAAGTGGAGGTTGGGGTGAATAGCTCAGTGGTAGAGTATTTGCCTACCCATGTGCGAGGCCCTTGGTTTAATCCCTAGTACCACAAAAAGCAAAAATATAAAATAAAATAAAGGCAGGGAGTAAAAAAATAATTGAGGCACTTAAATACTATTGATACTTAAAATTAGCAAGAATCTGATAACATTTTACACAGGCTGTTTCTAAGACTTGGTATTGTGAGATTCACAAGACTTTAAAATTAGTCCCCATAAAAATCCTGATTTTTATTTTTATTTTTATTTTTTTACAAATGAGATACAACTTTTCATTTCTATGGTTTTACACAATATATTCACACGATTCATGTAATCTTACATATACGTAGGGTAATACTGTCTGTCTCAGTCTACTATCTTTCCTTCCCCCACCCCCTCCCATCCCATTTTCCTCTACACCATCCAAAGTTCCTCCTTTCTTCTCTTGTACTGCCCCCTGCGAACCCCTCACCCCTGTTATGTGTATCATCATTCACTTATCAGAGAAAACATTTGGCTTTTAGGTCTTTGGGCTTGGCTTATTTGTTGAATATTTCCTATGGCATTTTAGAAAAACACTATCAGTAATTCTGCCTACATTATTAGCTTATGAAGACTCTTCTTTTTCTGGGATTCTTTGACTTTTTAGTTTCTAACTGAAAAACTAAATTTGTTAATTTAGCTATTTATTTCCTTCATTCAACAACTACTGTGCCACATATTGTCCTAATGCTGGGGATGTAGCCCTCATGATGCTACCATTCTAGATTGGGAAAGGATACCTAAGCTAATTTTCGAAGATGCTACTAGAGGGCTGGGTTGTGGCTCAGGGGTAGAGCACTTGCCTAGCATGTGTGAGGCACTGGGTTCAATTCTCAGCACCACATATAAATAAAAATAAAGGTCCATCAACAACGAAAAAATTATTATTCTATACATATGTGTGTGTGTGTGTGTGTGTGTGTGTGTGTATATATATATATATATATAAAAATAAAAGATGCTGTTAGAGAAAAGTATTCAACAAAAAGAGCCCTAAGAAAGTCTGCAAGGACAGTTAACTGTTTTCAATTCGAGATAATAGGTTCTCTTTGCTTATGAGGCTCCTGTTGTTTATTGCTCCATTTCAAGAAGCAATCTGTGAAGTCTGAAGTATTTGATAAGCAAAGAATTTAGGTACATAAGGAGTTTTCCAAAATATACATTTCTTCATCACTTTCCGAAGGAACATTGATGGTGGTTGGCAAGCTGGGGGAGTATAAACACAGACTGTTTCACCCTCTGTTTCTTTCTTCTTTTGATCCTTGAAAATGACTTTGCCCTCTACTAAAAAAAAGCTATCTTCTTTTTCCTGCTACACTGAGTTCATGGTTTTCAGGAGGTTTTTATGATACAAAATGTATTTCCAGCTTCGCAAAGGTTTCCACTGCTGCCCTGAGACTGCTTTGTTGTCAGCATCTGCAGCAACGCCATTGCCACCACGTGGTATTCCTGAGTACTTACATCACTGATGAAACCCTAGCCAAGGCCCTGCCTTAGTAAACCCAGAATAAAATCTGTACTCTGATGCCTGACCAATGCTTCAAAAGCTAATTAGTAAGCAGGGTCACAACCATCACATCTATCCTTTAGGTGATCATTAAATCAGGAAAAAAAAAACAAAACAGTAATGGGAGAATTAGATAACTTTCCTTTAGGTTTTCTCAAAGAAATTACCTTATAACTTAGATAAATTCCCCTACAGTCAATTGGCCAAATACATTAGGGAGAACAAAACCAAACAGGTTACCAAGTCTTCTTGCTTCTAATTCTGAACTATCTCCTTAATGAGCTCTACTCTTCTTTTATCCCTATGCTATTCTACTTGTAATACAGCTACATTACTGCAGAAGTTCCCTAAAAGCTATGTACATCATGTCCCTTTCTTCTTTCTATGAGGACCTTTTAGTGGTATACCACTGTTCAGATGATTAGCTAATACTTTCATAACACTATATAACTGTTAGTCATTATTGTCCTCAGGATAAAGTCCAAATTCCTAAGCATTGTATTCACAAAGCCCTTCACACCCTGATCTTCTCTTATTTCTCTCCAACATCACCCATATGCCTCACAGGACAATTTTGTGCTTCCTGGGCATTTCATGTCTCAGAACCTTTGCCTCAATTGCTGCCTCCTCTTTTCTCTCCACTTGGAAAAATTCTTCTTATCTTTCAAGGGTCAGCTCAAATGTCTCCTTTGGAAGTCCTCACCAATAATTTATCCATCATGAACAGAGGACCCCTCATTATGTGGACTGTACTAATATTCGTATTTCCAAATGGAACACATGACCTATTTGATGGAAAGAATTGTCCCTTGAACAGATATTAAATTAGATGTTCTCTATCTTCTACATACTTCTTGGTTCTGTATAAACGGGAAAGATCCCAATTTTTCTTTTTTTTTTTCTTTTTTGTGGTACTAGAGATTGAATTCAGGGGCATTCTACCACTGAGCTACATCCCAGCCCTTTTTATTTTTGAGACAGGGTTTTGCTAGGTTGTCCAAGCTGGCCTCAAACTGGTGATCCTCCTTCCTCAGCCTCTGAATAGCTGGGATTACAGGCATGTGTCACCATGCCTGGCCTGTCTGTGCTACTCCAGGTTTAAGTTAATCTGAAATCAGATGTATGCTCTGCTTTGAGTAGATGTTTAATAGAACTTTGTGGGCTGGGGATATGGCTCTGTTGGTAGAGTGCTTGCCTCTCATGTACAAGGCCCTGGGTTCAATCCGTAGCACCAAAAAAAGAAAAAAAAAAAAAATTTTGTAAAATATATACCCTGATCAAATAGACCGATCATCTCTGGGAATATCAGGGATATAAAAAAACAGGAACAGTTTATTGAATGTCAAATATAACACAAAATGGCTAAGTAGATGGAATAAAAAACTGAACCTAAAACTTTAAAACACAAGGGAGGGGTTGGGGATATAGCTCAGTTGGTAGAGTGCTTGCCTCACAAGCACAAGGCCCTGGGTTCAATCCCCAGCATCACCAAAAAAAAAAAAAAAAAAAAAAAAAAAAAAAAAAAAAAAAAAAAAAAAGAAAACCAAACACAAGGGAAATAATTAATTGTCAGGCATTACTGACAGAGCTCTAAATCCATATTCAGAAAGGATCTGGGGAATTACAAATAGAGAAAAGGTCACCTAAAGTATTTTCATCATTTTAGTCACCATGGCAATCCTGCAGAACTGAATACTGGTGACAACTCAAGTACCAAACAGGTAGTCATTTCAAAGATTTCTTCCCTAATTCCAAGGGGCTTCAAGTCTAGAGGGATATATTCTGTACAGAAAATAGGCAGTAGGAGACGTGTCCTTTCTATATCTGCTCCTCACAGCAATGCCAATACTGGAAGATTTTAAAACTGGATACTACCCAGTGTTGGCCAAAGTACAGGAAAACGGGAACTATCAAATACCACAGAGGCTGGAAAAGCACAAATTGGTTTAATCTCCCTTCTTTTTTTTTCTGGTACCAGGGTTTGACCAGGATGCTTAACCACTGAGCCACATCCCTATCCCTTTTTGTTTGACAGGGTCTCACTAAGTTGCTTAGGGCCTCACTAAATTGCTGAGGTTGGCTTTGAACTTGTGATCTTTCTGCCTCAGTCTCCCAAGCCCCTGGGATTACAGGCATGGGCCATCTACACAGCTTGGTTTAATCTTTCTAAAGGACAATTTAACAATATGTATCAAAGGTAAAAAAAAAATTCCAGTTCCAGGAATTTATACCAAGGAAATCATCAGAGATGTGGACAAATATTTAGCTATCAGGATGACTACCATAGTGTTATACCTAACAGCAAACTGTGACTCTTACCCTGAAATCCTCAGCATTCAGCAATAGATTGAATAAATCATGATACACCCACAGGATAAAAATGCTATATAGTAATTAAAACTAAAGGCACTGAAGAATTTTAATGACACAGTAAAAATTAAATTACAATAAAGTATATAGAGTATTATCTAAATGTTTTTTAAAGATAAGGCAAAGAGGCTGGGGGCATAGCTCAGTGGCAGTGTGTGTGTTCAATATTCACAAGGCCCTGGGTTCAATCTCCAGCACCAAAAATAAATAAAGATAAGGTATACATAAACATCCCTATACACAAAGAAAGAAGACTCAATGGATATATACCAATAAGTTAACGTAACCATCTCTGGATAATTTTAAAATTTATCTTAAAAAAATTTTTTTAAACTTGTAAATGAACATAATACCTTTATTTTATTTATCTTTATATGGTGCAGAGGATCAAACCCAATGCCTCACACGTGCTAGACAAGCAGTTTACCACTGAGCTACAACCCAGCCCTAATTTACCATCTTAACCATTTTGAACAATACAGTTCAGTGACATTATTTTCACAATGTTGTGTAACCATCACCACTATCTCCAAAACTTATCATCATCATCCCTAACTGAAATATGTACCCATTAAACAAGGAACTCTTCACTCCCTCCTCCCCCAAATCTCTGGTAACCATTATTCTACCTTCTGTTTCTATAAATCTGATTATTCTAGGTACCTTATATAAGGGGAATTATGCAATATTTGTCCTTTGGAATATAACATTTCAATTAATGTTTTCTAGGTTCATCCATGGATGATTCTTGTAGTCTCCTATCTGTATATCTATAGTCTCCTAGTTTTCTATGATGCATATATATGACTATAAGAATATCAAGTGTGTTTGTTTTTTTCCTAGTTTCACCTAATTTTGCACTTTTGTAAGCTCTGAAAAAAACATCATTCACTCTCTGGCAGTTTAAAGTATACTTATGATCTTGGGGAGAAAAAAAGCCACAGTAGGATGATTCAAAAGGATCCATATAGTTCATTTTAAGAATATGCAGCCGGGCACGGTGGCGCATGCCTGTAATCCCAGCACTTGGGAGGCTGAGGCAGGAGGATCGCGAGTTCAAAGCCAGCCTCAGCAACTTAGTGAGGCCCTAAGCAACTCAGTGAGACCCTGTCCCTAAACAAAATACAAAATAGGGCTGGGCTGGGGATGTGGCTCTGTGGTGGAGTGTCCCTGAGTTCAATCCCCAGTTCCAAAAAAAAAAAAGAATATGCTATGGGCTGGGGATATAGCTCAGTTAGTAGAGCACATGCCTTGCAAGCACAAGGCCCTGGGTTTAATTCCCCAGCACCGCAAAGAAAAAAAAAAAGTATATGCTAGGAGTGGGTGGCACATGCCTGTAATACCACCAACTTGGAAGGCTGAGGCAGGAGGATTACAAGTTCAAGGCCAGCCTCAGTAACTTCCTAAGACCCTGTTTCAAAATAAAAAATAAAAAGGGCTGGAGATGTAGCTCAGTAATAGAGAGCCCCTGGGTTCAATCCCCAGTACCCCCCCCCCACACACACACACACAAGAAAATAACCAAATTATTGGTCTTAACTACTGGATCCCAAATTGTGCCTTTTGTTGTTAAAGATGATTTATAGGCCCTAAAGGAAACACAACTAATAGATTTCACGTAAAACACATAAACAGAAATAGGCACAGAACAGTGAAAAACTAAATGGTCTCTAATAGGAAGAGAGCCCTACATGCTCCAATTAAGCACCAAGAATAATCGTCTCTCTCTCTTGATACCAAAGTGCTTTTGTATGTTTTGTTAGAGGGCACATAGTTTTCAAGGTTCAGCTTATTTATTAAATTTAGTATTTAGTGTTCTGCAAAGAACTAGATGGTATGCATATGTGTATATGACATAAAGGGTAGCGAGTTCCACAGAGGTGTTTATAATCTGATTTGGGGAAACAAGGCATCATACTTGTTATGCCATTAATTCAAAGGAAGATATCAGCAGACTTAAGAATGTGGATACATACCACTACATTCAAAGGATACCACACATACATAAGTACCCGTGCTTTTTTACCTGAGTAGTTAAAATATCACTCTGCGAGGACAGCCCTGAGCAATCTTCAGAGAAGACAGTTTCACTCTCATACTCAGATGCTGCTTCACCTTAAACGATAATAAAAACAGAGCTTCAGATATAAAAACAGACTGTAAAAACTGCAACTTGCTGTTAACTGTTTCTTCCCATTGGCAGGACTGGTTTCACCTTTATATTACACAAAATGATTAACCTTCTTTTTACCAGGATTTCCTCTTACAACTCTTAACAATAAAGACTGGAAGCAAGTCCACCAACAAATAGGACATAAAGCTCATTCAATCAGGAAAGACATGATAGCTGGGTGAAGGACTTCTGACTTAAGGAAAAGAATCTTAGAAGGAACATATTTCAAGTTTAAATAGTGTTAATTTAACTGTACTTGGAAACTCATAAAACGTGCTCCCTCCAAAGGCATAAACATTTAGCTTATTTTATAAAATAGGCAGAGGCAAACACAAAAATCTGGTTCTAATACCTAAGTCTGAATCCACACTCTGCTCTTCTTGGTGATTATCTTCTTCTAGGCCAGTTCCCCTTTCTTCATCATTTGAAACCAATTCATTGTCACTCAGCACAACCTCCTGGTTTTCAGACTGATGTTTCATTTGTTTGGAAGGAGGATCAAACAACAAGAAGGGGTCCTGGGAATTTGCATTTGCTGTCAAGTCTTCTACCACACTGCACTGGGAAGAAAACAAGCTACCAGAGTATTTTGCTTCCTCACTAAGGTGTTGTTCCTGGGACGCCTTTTCCAGTATCACCTCATTATTGCAGTCATTTAAACTATTCTTCAATGATACCAGGTTCTCCTCTGTTTTCTTAGACAGATAATCTGTCACAACAGTGCTACGTCTGGTAGACTGAGGTGTTTTGGTTACTTTACCAAACAGTAAGTGTTGGAAGGAGGGAAGCTCTTCATCCTCACTACAGATGCTCTCTTCTGAGGACTCTAATTTCCTGGCCCCTTTTTGATGACTCCGAGCCAAAGACGTATGGGATAAAGGACTCGGGCTCCTGCTAAACTCTCCTCTTTGGACACTCTTACTAAAAACAGCAGATCTTTCCTTAATACCACCTTCAGCAAAGCTGGTATTTTCCTGTATTTCATCATCATCTAACAGGTCATCAGGAGTCTCAGAACAAACCTGAGTGACATGACTATTTCCCATAGGTTGTTCTAAGTCATCTGAAATTAGACATGGAGAGAAATCTGCATTAACAACTTGAACTACTTCATCTTCTCCTCGTCTTTTTATTTCAGGGTATTTACAATTACTTAGAAGATTTTGTTTACAGGCTTCAGGTTGCATAAGACCTAATCTAAGCACAGCATTTAATTTGGGTCCTCTGTTTCTACCTAGTTCTGCTTGAATGTTTTCACCACTGGAACCTACTTCATTAATACTGGAGCCTACTTCATTAGTACTAGAGCCTACTTCATTAATACTGCCTGAGTTCACTTCTTTAAAGGCACTTTGTCTAATGTTATTTTGGCTAATTGTGCTCACTGTACTTTGAATGATTCTCTTATATCCCACTGCTTCTTCAGGTGACCTTGAATCTTTCTCAAACTTTTCTTCTGATAGGTTTCTCCTACATTTAGTGTTAACAGATGACCTGCTGGGAGAAATGGATGGCATATGATATGGGTTTTGTGAAATTCCATGTTTATCTGCAGTTATGAGTTTAGTTAGATTGTCTCTGAACTGAAATGATGGAAAAATTCTAGAGACTTCTGTAACACTACATTGGGCATCATCATCTGGCTTACTTTTCTGACAAACCATAGTAGCATTAATTGCCTGTACATGCCTAATTTTAGACTCTTTCTTTCCCCAATTTTCTTCTTCTTGCTCACATTCAAGAGTCATGTCTGGGCTTTGTTTCCGTAAGGACTTGGAAGAGGTATAGTTGGCTGCACATTCCTTTTCTAGATTTCCTGGATTTGAAAACAGAGCAAATGACTGACGCTTTGAAACTTGGAATGTATTCTCTAAAGACTGAGTATCAAGTTCACTTTCTTCCATTTCTACGTTTGTCTCTTGAATGTGGTTAACTTCACATCTCAATGAATCCTTGAAACCCTCTGGGTCATTTTTAGTATCTTTAGAATGACCATGGATAAATTCTTTGGAATTTTCAATTGCCACATACTGAGTAACATGTTGATTTGATGCTGTTCTTGCTTTTCCAAAGGTGTTAGCTTCCAGTAATGAGATACTGTCCTGAGTGCCATAATCAGTATCAGGTACCAATGAAATACTGGTACTCTCTGCAGATCTCTCAGTTTGCAAAACCCTTTCTCCACTTAACACCGTATCTTTGGGGTCTTGGGTATTATCAGACACTTGAATTATTTCTATATTCTCTTCTGTTCCTTCTTTCTGAAGGTTAGGATTGATAAATTCTTCAACTTTACTAGAACTTGAGCAGTTAGTAAAAATACCAGATATGCCTGTTAACTTCAGTCCTGGGAAAGCATCATTGGTATGTCTCTTATTTACTTGTTCATTTGGCATGTTATTTTTTCTGACATCAGTTGCAGGTTCTGCATCTTCCATGAACTGAAGCTTTTTGCCATGCCTGACTGACATTTGGTTGGAATTTCTTGTCTTTATTTCTTCACTACTAGTACAACTATCAATTTGCAATTCAGTGTGATGAGGTGGACTTGTATTTCTATTAACTACTGGTTCAAGCACATGAATGTACCTAGTAGAAGACTTCCTCCTCAGCCTATTTTTCTTAGGTGCTTTTGAATTGTGGATATTTAATTCTAGTTCCATGTTGCTTATACTACTGCTTATAGGTTCAGCTTTAGTTCTGAAAGCAGACTCTTTTTCCAATGATTCAACTGGGTTAGCATTCTTCTCTTTCTGAACATAATCAACTTTTGTTTCATTCTCTTGACCACTATTAGTAATATTCATTACTTGATCATTGTGTTCCATTTGGTCAGTTCCCTGATTTATCTTTTCAGGAGTCTTTTGAACAATTGCCAAATCTGTTTTCTTGATAAAGTCCTCAGGATGAAGGCATGATGTAGTTCTCCTTTTACGTCTTAATTTATTTGTGAGGGGACGCTCTTGTGTTATTTGTGGTTCTCTGGCAAGCTCTTGTGTTATTTGTGGTTCTCTGGCAAGCTCTTGTGTTATTTGTGGTTCTCTGGCAAATGCTCCTATAATTAGATTTTCAGTTATATGGCTCAAGTTAGGGAGGCTTGCCTTCCTCTGATAGGTTTTCCCAAATATTTTATCTTCAATATTACTCTTGACTGCTTTGGAGCAGACTCTTTTACATTTAGAAATTAAAGCATTATGCGGATCAGTGGCCAACAAGTCTATTTTCTCCGAAGAACCAGAAAATCCATCTACTTCATTTGGAATTTCTAATATACCAGCTATTTCAGCATTTGATTCAGAACCCCCATCATCTGAGTCATCAGAAGTTAACATTTCGTCACTTCTGGAAAACCACTCGTTAACTTTCCGAATGCTGCTATTTAGTGTTATCCAAGGAACATCTTGGGTATCTCTGGAATTCTCAGAGCATGGACGTTTCTGCTTACTTGGTTCTTTTTTCTCATATTGGGGATCAGCATTCAAATCTACCTTTTTCTCTGAGCTGGGAGTTTGCCTATCATTACAGGTTTCCTTACTTTTAGCCCATCTGCTCTGTTGGCTCCTTGCTAAGCCAGGCTGTTTGCTTTTATTACAGAATTCAGCCTTTTCTACATTCATTCTGTCTTTAGTGAGTAATAAACTGCTGTTCTCATGCTGTAATGAGCTGGCACGAGTATTTGTGCCACATGGCTCCACATGCAAGTTTGAAACAGAAATACCCTGATACTTTTCTGGATGCCTCTCAGTTGCATGCTTCTCAATGGTGTTCAGATCTTTATTACTGGATTGATGATGTTCAATATTTGCTATGTCCTTCTCAGAAAACGCACAAGCAGCTGAAAATAAAAATAACAAGGTGCTTAAAAGCTGAACTATTATGAAAAAAATATGTACTTAATACAAATTGGGAATGGAAATCAAGCAACTAGTTTTAGAGAGACTAACCTTATAAACTACCAAATATGCTGAAGATGTAACTCATACTCTTTCAGGTAATTTCTATTTGCCTAGATTCTCATGATTCCCACTCAAGCTAATTAAAAAGTTAATTTCAGAATTTTCCCTATGCATAAACCACATCTATTCTCCCCACCATTTAATTCAACCAGTGAATTAAATGCGATCTGTTTGGTCATCAGACACACATTACTCTGTTTTATCTACATACTCATACTCCCTACACTTAGAAACAAATTGGAAAAGAACTGAAATCAAATGTATCAATTAAAAATAAAAGGTAGCCGGGCGTGGTGGCGCACACCTGTAATCCAAGAGACTTGGGAGGCTGAGTCAGGAGGATCGAGAGTTCAAAGCCAGCTTCAGCAACTTAGCGAGGCCCTAAGCAACTCAGTGAGACCCTGTCTCTAAATAAAATACAAAATAGGGCTGGGGATGTGGCTCAGTGGTCGAGTGCCACTGGGTTCAATCCCTGGTACCAAAAACAAAAAATAAATAAATAAAAGGCAAGGGCTGGGGATATAGCTCAGTTGGTAGAGTGCCTGCCTCACAAGCACAAGGCCCTGGGTTCAATCCTCAGCACCTCCAAAAAAAAAAAAAAAAAAGCAAAAGGCAGCCAGGCAACTGAGGCAGGAGGATGTCAACTTTGAGGTCTGCCTCAGAAAAAAAGCAAGATCCTGTCTAAAAAAAAAAAAAGAAAGAAAAAAAAAAGTCTGGAGATGTAGGTCAATGGCAAAGCAGCCCTGAGTTTAATTTCTAGTAACCCTCCCCTGAAAAATAACAAAAAAAAAGGTAACAGCTAGGGACAGTGGTGCACATCTGTTATCTCAGCTAATCAGGAGGCTGAGAGAGGACAATAACAATTTCAAGACCAGCCTCAGCAACTTAGCAAGGCCCTGTCTCAAAATAAAAAATAAAAAGGGCTGAGTATGTAGCTCAGTTGTAAAGCACCCCTGAGTTCAATCCTTAAAACAAAAACAACAACAAAAAGGTAAAGTACAAAAAAACAGTTACATAGGGTATTATTATAATCATACCAGTATAGTAGTATTGAAATACTTCAAGCTGTACTATCACATCTGAGAAAGAAAAATATTCTAACTCTGCCAAAGAGATGCTGTGAATTATAAATGTCCCAAATGGTCTTCAGAATAAACTAATTACGGTACTCTATCTACTCACTCTATCTTCAGTGTCTATTAAGTTGGAAAAATTTGCCATTACCCTTATTTGCAGAATCCACACTGTGGGTTTCAGTCCTGGCTCCTTCAGTGGTGATTTGTAACAATTCTTGGTCTCTTACACTATAGGGAAAACACAGAAGCCCTAATGAGAAACATTAGTTATATGTTCATAGAACTATCAAATGAGCAAGATCAAATACTTTAACTACTCTAGGAGAGGAG
>JAJEJO010004134.1:71481-93628 GCA_020662805.1 Glaucomys volans
ATGAAATGGATACAGTCACAAAAATCAAGGAGCAAGACAGAACACTCCATTATGAAGATGCAAATGAGAGCCACAATTTACATGACTGCCAAAAGATAGTTTTTAAAAAATGCTTAGTCGGCCTGGCAGTGCACACCTGTAATTCCAGAGGCTCAAGAGGCTGAGGCAGGAGGATCACAAATTCAAAGCCAGCCTCAGCAATTCTGAGAAGCCCTAAGCAATGTAGTGAGACCCTGTCTTAAAATAAAAAACAAAAAGGGCTAGGGATGTATCTTAGTAGTAAAGTAAGCACCTTTTGATTCATTCCATAGTAACCTCTTCCCCCCACCACAAGAAAAAAAAAAAGGACTGACCTGGATATAGCTCAGTGGTTAAGTACCCCTAGGTTCAATTCCTAGTACCCAAAAATAAAAGAATATCTTAGCTGCAGTGACACATGCCTGTAATCTATAATCTCAGAGCCTTGGGAGGCTAAGGCAAGAGGACTGCAAATTTAAGGCCAGCCTTAGCAACTTAGCAAGACTGTCTCAAAATTAAAAGTAAAAAAGAACTGGAGGTATAGCTCAGTGGTACAACATCTCTGTTAAAAAAAAAAAAGGGGGGGGGCATAAAAACTGTCTTTTTTTTCTTTTTGGGTACAAGGGATTGAACACAGGCACTGAACCACTGAGCCACATCCCCAGTCCTTTTTATGTTTTGAGACAGGGGCTCACTAAGTTGTTTAGGGTCTCCCTAAATTGCTGAGGCTGGCCTTGAGTTTGCAATCCTCCTGCCTCAGCCTCCTGAGTCACTGGGATTACAGTGTGTGCCACCACACCCAGCTACAAAAGTGTGTCTTAATGAGAAGGCAGGAGCAAAAAACATCTAAACAAAAGAAGCACTAGAACAGCAGACATCCCAGTGAAATAACTACCACTTTGCTTCATTGCTTTCTTTGCTTCTTTTCTAGCCAATGTCAACATTGGGAAAAAGTCATTTGTAAACAAAAACTGATTGATAGTGACACCATGATAATTCAGATCAGTTATCTTAATCGGGGTCAACCAATAATTCTTAAGGAAAGCATTCTTGCAGGTAACCCAACTGGAGGCCACTTATGGATTATTATGTTATTTATATAAAGTTTGGGAATAGGTGAAATAAAAGAACTGAGGAAAGAAGAAAACTACAAATAAAATCCTCTAATAATTCCATCAGCCACAATTACCACTGGGTCAATAGTACTGGATATGGGGAACTCAGCTAGAAAATAACTATCTGATAAAAGCAAGTTTGTGCAGAGTTCCATTGTTATCTTACAAGTCCTTTGGACATTACTTATAAATAAACAAAAACAATATGTCCTCAGGTATAAAATGAGGGGATGAAATACGATGAACTCTAAAGTTTCTCCTAAGGGCTGGATTCAAATCTAGGGAAATATCAATCCTTAATGTTAAATATGAAAAAAAACAGCTTCATAGACAACGGCTCTTTTTGACTCACCTGCAATAATTTGCCTTATTAACTGTATCTTCAGAAGAATCAGATCCTAAAAATATTCACCAAAACCCCCCAAAAACAAATCAGTAAAGTTTTTTATTAAAAGGGTAAAATCTGAAAAATATACTTGTTGCAAAACAGATATTCATTCACCTAGAAATATTTACTGAGCATCTATTACATGGCAAGCAAGACAAATATGTCATGCAACACACAGAAGTGGTTGAAAGTACAGGCTCTGAAGCTTATCTCCTAGGTTTCAATCCATGGATCTGCCACTTACTAGCTTTACTAACTTAGCAATATTTAATCTCTGTGACTAATTTATTCATCTCTAATATATAAACATAAATATTTATAACCTCAGAAGTTTGACATGCATTTTTAAATGTGTTATAAAAGAAAAACCAACAGTGCCTGGGATACAGGTAAGTGGTTCTAAATATTAACTACTATAATTATTTTTGAGACACAACACCTATTGCCCATGAATTTATTTTCTTACGGGTGGGAGAATATGAGTAATTTCAATGAAATCCAGTAAGTGTTAAGGAAACACACAAATCTTTGGGAGCTCAAGAGAGGACCACCCTTCCAAATTCTAAAAGAGAAGGCCATTAGACCTTTTTGAACTCTAAGGTTAGTTCTTAAATGGCTTACTAATCTAGTACAATTTACTTTGGATCCCTCTAAATGATGTAGAAACCCATCATGTTCTTTCTAACTATTATTTTCCATTTTTCCAAAACTGATTTACACAAGCTTATAACCATTTTTCGTTCCCTTTATAAAGTAAGACTCTTCGAGGTAGAAACTGCATCTTTTACATTATTTATAACCCACCATAGGGCCCATAAAATTATTTTATTTTCACTTCCAAAAGTTCCCTGTCACATGTACAAATTATGACCAAGGTTTTTGGTAATACTGTAAGACAAGTAATCCAGCAACTATTATTCTACACTTAAGAAATCTGAGCCCTTACCCAATTCAATGTAGACGGATTTATTTTGAGGTTGTATCTGCTGCTTTGTCCTCAGAGATTTCATGATTCCAAGGTTAGAGAGTTGGACACTAAGACTGGTTTCCTGCTAAGCAGTACAGTAAAGAATGGTCAACCAATCTCTGGCCAGTTCAGCGCTTTTTTTTTTCCTAAAGAGAAACTTTAGATCATGGGCAAAACAAATCCACCATAATCAGGTAACTAAAATTTATGAGGCTGGGCATGGTGGCTCACACCTGTAATCCCAGCACTTGGGAGGCTGAGGCAGGAGAATCGCGAGTTCAAAGCCAACTTCAGCAACTTGGTGAGGCCCTAAGCAACTCAGTGAGACCCTGTCTCTAAAATACAAAATAGGGCTGCAGATATGGCTCAGTGGTCGAGTGCCCAACTGGGTTCAATCCCCAGTACCAAAAAAATAAAAAATAAAAAATAAATAAAATTTATGATACTTGGGGAAAAAACCTGGTAAACTCCTCACTAAAATGTCAGGGTTATTTGCGATTTGGGTATTTTTCCCTTCCTCCTGTTGTTTAAAAATGTTCCAAACTGATTATGTATCATTATGTACATTTTTTAAGTATTAAAATAGTGTATTTTGCCAGGTACAGTGGGATTACATGCCTATAGTTTCAGCAGCTCAAAAATAGTATATTTTGAAGCTAATACTTGATATATACTTATTATCACATTTGATAAAAGGGTTGGCAACTAAGATAAATTTTAAAAAGAGAGAAATGATGAACCCAGCACACCTAAGAACAAATTTAATAATAAAATATTTAAAAGTCCCAACATTGCTTTTTTGAACTGGGGATTGAACACAGGGACACTTGACCACTGAGCTTTGAATCCAGTTCTTTTAGTATCTGATTTTGAGACAGCGTCTACACTAAGGTGCCTAAGCTGGCCTTGAATTTGTCATCCTCCTCCCCAAGTCAGTGGAATTATCGGTGTCTGCCACTGAGCCTGATCCAAAATAACTTTTTTTTTTGGCAGGGAGGGTTACTGGGGATTGAACCCAGGGGTGCATAGCCATTGAGCCACATCCCCAGCACTTTTTAAAAAATTTTAATTTTGAGACAAGGCATCACCAAGTTGCTGAGTCTGGCCTTAAACTTACAATCTTCCTGCCTCATTCTACCAAATCACTGGGATTATAGGCATGCAGCACCACACCTGGCCCAACATTACTTTGAATGAAGCATTTCTGCTTCCTATTTTGCCCTTCTTTCGAAAAATGAATGCTAGTTCCATAAGAACTATTATACTGAAGATCTCCATTATGTATTCACATGAGTAACATCGAAGCAAATCACTGCATTTTCTTCGATAATTACACCTTTTAAATTGAAATTTGTTTTGTTTTTTGGTACTGGCAATTGAATCCAGGGGCATTCTACTGCTGAGTTACATTCCCAGACCTTTTTTTGTTTTTTTAGAAATATGGGGATTAAACCCAGGACCTCACATATGCTAGGCAAGCTCTTTGTCCCTGAGCTATATCCCCAGCACCTCCAGTCCCTTTTAAAAATTTGAGACAGGGTCTTGCTAGGTTGCCCAGCTAGACCTCAAACTTCTTCCTGCCTTAGCCTCTCAAGTAGCTGAGAACAGCCATGCCCCATGCCCGGCTTGAAGAACTTTTGAAAAGTTTAAAAAGGATCAGCAACTTTGTGGCTATTTTGACAGGCATGAGAGTTGATAAAGATCCAAAGTAGGGGAAGTGCCTATAATGTCTCTCTTGACATTCCAGTCACCCTGACCTTTCCAAATTCCTTTAACTCTTATTGATTAGAATACTTGTCCAACCACTTAATTCAGCATGTTCCTTTCTTTCTTTTTTTTTTTTCCAGTACTGGGGACTGAACTCAGGAGCACTCTCCCACTGAGCTACATCCTGAATCCTTTTTATTCTGAGACAGAATCTCACTGAATTGCCAAGGCTGGTTTCCAACTTGTGATCCTCCTGCCTCAGCCTCCTGAGTAGCTGTGATTATAGGTATGTGCCACCATGCCCAGCCCACCTTCCTTTCTTTAGTGATCCTTCATATAATTCCATGAACATCTAGATCATTCATTAATTCACAATATTTAATAGAGATGTTGCCAGAATAAATGAAAATGGCTTTACCAAAGTAGGATTTTCAGGTTCACTTTCTCGAAGTCTTTTGGCACGGTTTCGGTAGCCCATACTTTGGATGATAGAAATCTCCTCCTTTAAATGCTCAGGAGAGTTATTTCCCTTTTTTGGAAAGTTATAACTGTTGGCAACTGTAAATTATAAGGGAACATATTATTTTCTTTTTTTGTGAAGTGCTTGAGATCAAACCCAGGTCTCATACGTGTTAAGAAAGCACTCTAGGGCTGGGATTGTAGCTCAGTCATAGAGCACTTGCCTAGAATGTGTGAGGCACTGGGTTTGAGCCTCAGCACCATATAAAAATAAATAAACAAAATACAGGCATAAAAAAAAAAAAACAAAAGAAAGCACTCTACCACTGAGCTATATCTCTAGCCTGGAACACATTATTTTTTCAGTTAGAAAAAAATACATTAGTTTTTTTAAAAAAATATACATTTTTAGTTGCATATAGACACAATACCTTTATTTTATGTGGGGTTGATGATCAAACCCAGTGCTTCACACATGCTAGGCAAGCGCTCTACCACTGAGTACAACTTCAGGCCAAAACATACGCTAATTTTCATTATAGAAACCAAGAAAAATCCTGTGTGTGCTTTGTTGTGTTAAAGCAATGCATTAAATTTACCTATAGTTTTCTAAAAAATCAACTTTGGAAACTCTCCTCCTAGGAAACAAACACAGAGACTGTCAAGGTAATTTCTATTTCTTCTGGTCCACCTCAAACTAACGAATATGCCTATTAACATCATATTTCACTGAATATGAGATAGCAACGATGTAAGCTAAACCATTATTTTCTGAGTCACTAAAAAAACATTAAACAATGACACTCTATCAATAGTAAACTGTTCCCAGTTTTAGAGATTTTAAGATGTGAAAGATGTGCATGTCAGGATTAATAAAATAAGGTCTGAGATTAATGGGAGTGATTTAAAATATAGATTTATAGATATAGAGCTAAAATTAACCTACACCAAGGAGGTATTATCTATTCACAGAAAATAATTAAGTAAACTTTCTGAGTATTTAAGGACAGCACTGCCAATGGGGCTATGCAACACTTACACTGCAATCCTGTGTCAAGTTCAAAAGCATGAATGATTTTCAATAGCTCTTCAACAAGCTGACTAAATCTTGTACTTTCTTGTAGGCTTCTGAAATTGAATTGTTCGAGAGGCACATTTAGCAAGTGATTATCAACCCTTTAAGAACACTAACATAAGGAAGGAAATATAAACAAATTAATATAACTATTTTCTACAACAGCTATAGTAGAAAACCATATTCAGCCGGGCGTGGTGGCGCACGCCTGTAATCCCAGCACTTGGGAGGCTGAGGCAGGAGGATCGCGAGTTCAAAGCCAGCCTCAGCAACTTAGCGAGGCCCTAAGCAACTCAGTGAGACCCTGTCTCTAAATCAAATACAAAATAGGGCTGGGGATGTGGCTCAGTGGTCGAGTGCCCCTGGGTTCAATCCCTGGTACAAAAAAAAAAAAAAGAAAACCATATTCAAAGACTAGAGCTATTAGTGACATTACAGTATAATTAACATATCACTAACATCAGAATATACTATGTGGCAGTGTTAACTTTTTTTTCCTTTCTTTTCTATTTATTTATTTATTTTTGGTACCGAGGACTGAATGCAGCAGTACTTTACCACTGAACCACATCCCCAGCCCTTTTTATTTTTATTTTGAGACAAAATAAAAATAAAAGGCTAAATTACTTAGGATTTTTGAGGCTAAATTACTTAGGATCTCACTAAGTTGTTGAGGCTGGCTTTGAACTCCAGATCCTCCTGCTTCTGACTCAGAGCCAGTCGCTGACTGTCACCACACCCAGCCAATTCATTCATTCTTTTAAATATCTAAGCACCTACAACATTGGAGAAAAATTGTGGATCAAGAGAAACAAAGTCATTGCCTTAACAGAATTTCCACTGTGGCAGGAGAATCGCAATGCACACGTGTGCAAGTAATAATCAGGTAGAATGAATTGGAATGAAGAAAATAAAAGCAGAATTAGCAGGCAATTGGGGCAGGATTGTGTACCTATACTTTAGATATGACTGCAAGTCCTTCATTATTCAGAAACATTAGAAAAAGACAGTAAGTTGTCTATGGCCATATCATTGCCCAATCTCATCTGATGTTGGAAGCTTATCAGGATTGGGCCATCAGTATTTGGATGTGGAAATAAAGGCATTAATTTGCTCTGTAAGGCAGATGTCCCATAAAACTTTCAGGAAAATAACTTTAGAAATAATTTACTCTGTCTGCTAAACACACTTTTATGCATTTTCTACTGATGAATAGTTTTATATGAACACTAGCTATGTTATTAAAGAAATTTTACTTTTTCTTGCCATTGTTGCTTCTAACTTTCCATCATTACACAAATTATATACCTTTTGGTTATATCATTCTTACACAAAGGACACTGCGAAGGCCCTTTCTTCTGGTTGAGAAGTTTCAGCATACAAAATCTATAAATTACAAAGAAGGAAAAGAACAATTCAAATTGCTTTCTTTTGTGGAGAGAACATTCAAAAAGCAAACAACCATGAAAAGATAATCTGATAACTGCCCTGAAGAAAAATTTAAAAGGTAATGACAGGTGAATTACAACTAATGGTTATCTCTAATTGTTTTTAGACATTGCATAAGCAGAAAACCAAACTATGTAAGAAATGATCTATGAAAACTGAACTTACCTGCATATGGCTTACTATTATGACCAAATAAAACTTATTAAAAAGTTAATATGGCATATTTAATGATATATTCATAATTAGTTCATGTTGCATAATCAGACATAAATGGTAAGTAGTTCATGTAAAACGATTATAATTCATTAAAGAATTCAGCATCTTGGGCTGGGGATGTAGTTCAGTGGTACTGGCAACTAAGCTATACGCTCAGCCCACATGCACTGACCTTTCTTTTTTTAATAGGCTTCGCCCTATGTACCCACTCTGGTACAGGTTTTAAAAACCATACTCTGAGCTGGGCGCAGTGGCGCACACCTGTAGTCCCAGCACTTGGGAGGCTGAGGCAGGAGGATCACAAGTTCAAAGCCAGCCTCAGCAACTTAGCAAGGCCCTAAGCAACTCAGACCCTGAGACCCTGTCTCTAAATCAAGTACAAAATAGGGCTGGGGATGTGACTCAGTGGTGGAGTGCCCTGGGTTCAATCCCCAGTACCAAAAAATAAATAAAAAAAAAAAAAAACCACACTCTGGTATGGGTTTTATAAGATGGTTGAATTCATGATAGGGAGACTTGATGAACACAGTCTTTTTTCCAGAGATCAGGAGTCACATAGCTCTATGTCCTAGACATATGTATTGCCCTCTCTTAATCCACACAACAACCCTAAAAAATTACCTCCATTTTACAACAGAGACTCATCCCAGATCACAGTAATCAAGTGAAGGTGATACTGGATCCAGGACTGAATTGGAACAGAGCCCGTGATCTGTCTAACAGAGACAATTAATGTAGAAATGTCTGATGAAGACGTGGTCCTTCTCTACCTATAGAGATGCTTCAACTACCATGTTGTACTCAAAATGACTCTATAGTTTGGGAGATGAGGATATTAAACAGCTACCTGGAGCCAGGCACAGTAGCATACACCTGTAATCCAGGCAACTTGGAAGGCTGAGGCAGGAGGATTCCAAGTTCAAAGCCAGCCTCAGCAAGTTAGCAAGTCCCTGTCTCAAGATAAAAAATAAAAAGGGCTGGGTGTAGCTCAGTGATAGAGTACCATTGAGTTTAATTCCCAGCACTACCCAAAACAAACAAACAAAAACTGAAAACAGCCGGGCTTGGTGGCACACACCTGTAATCCCACTGGCTCAAGAGGCTGAGTCAGGAGGATCTTGAGTTTAAAGCCAGCCTCAGCAACAGCAAGATGCTAAGCAATTCAATGAGATGCTAAGCGATTCAGTGAGACCCTGTCTCTAAATAAAATACAAAAGAGGGTAGGGATGTGGCTCAGTGGTTGAGTGCCACTGAATTCAATCCCCCCAAAACAGGGCAGAGTCCCATTCCTGTGAAAATGCAAATACTCGCACTTAGTATAATGTGGGTCATGGAAGCAGCAATGTATTACCTTGAAAATGGCACAATCAAACAGTTCACAGTAGGGGTAGGAAGGAAACTCTCTCATCATAGTACTGAGAGCACAGTGACAAACTACATGGCCTTGCAGCCTGTACAATTATACAAGCAATGCAACGGAACTAGGTATGCCGAAATCAACTGAGACAGGGATTCTAATCTATCTTTACGTTAGGAAAAGAGCACATAAACTAAACTCCAAAGAGAAAATGAATTGTATATGACATGAAAAGACAGAGCAAAAGAAAATATTGACAGACCAACAGAACATTGGCGTATCCTTCAGGGCTTAGAAAAAGAATTCATTAAATTCTGTTTTAGAGCTCTGGTACGTCTACACAATGCACCAATTAAAGAAAAACATATAAGTTTTACATAAGGTTCTCAACGAAAAGGTTTGAGGCAAGTTTTGGCCTTTTTGGATTGCTAAAGCCCAAAGGTTAAAGAAATGACAATGAATTTTTTAAGCAAATGCAGTGTATTTTCTGGAGGGTGATTTCAGCACATGGAAAACAGCAGATCACAGTGCTGCAAACCAATTCTGAGGATTTTTCAGAGTACTCATTTTGTGGCACATCTATACTCCAAGCAGTTTAATAATGTTGAAGAAACTCATCTAATTTTGTTAATGCTTGTCCAAGTCTATCCTGACAGAGAACACTCAATTAATAGTTCTTAAGTTAGCAAATTAATGATAGGTTGATTTTTGGCTACCTTTGTTTATATTGGGTACTTGGGATTCCTACTCTTATATCTGCCTTGTCAACAGAGATGAGATTGTGGACCAATATCTCCTCTAGGAAGGGAAATAAAGACACTGAGAGATCCATAGCTTAGCATTTCAGAACTCATTTGTGACTGGTTCCACCAAATTTTGTCCATTTCAACAATAAGACTTTGTTCTCCCTCCTTCCCTCCCTTCCTTCCTTTTTGATATTGGGGATTAAATCCAGGGATGCTTTACCACTGAACTTTATACCCAGTCCTTTTTTATCTTGAGACAGGGTCTCACTTTGCTTAGAGCCTTGCTAAACTGTGGAGGCTGGCCTTGATCTTTTTGTCTCGGCCTCCTGAGTTGTTGCGATTATAGGCATACAACACTGTGCTTGGCAAGGCTTTGTTTTCTTAAGCAAACCTGTTGCTTGTACTTTAGTTCCAACAATTACACATCTATCTTGAACTCTTCATTTGGGAGATTCTGCCTGGATTTTCTGCTGGGCACCCCAGTCCCATGGATTGAGGTTTTGTCTCCTAGGAACAGGAATCTTACTGTTAACCTTCAGACTCCTGTAGCTGGATCTCTGCTATTGAATTTCTTCTCATTTCTGCTGCTAGATTTCCGAGAGACTGTTCAGTATACGTTGCTATCCCTTGCCTATTTCTGGATCTCTCTGACACACCAAACCCATTACTAGACTCCAGAATTCTCTGAAATCATAATCTAATGTATCTGGTCATTAAACCTGCCTGACACTGACTCACCAGCTATCTAGATTTCCACAGCTGGTCAACTTCATGACATGCCTTACTTGGTCTATCTGGTCGTTAGAACTTAACCACCCCTATTCTATTTCATCTTACTGTACACCAAAACAATATACAAGAAGGTCTCATCATTCCAGAGCACTGCTTCTCAAACCTTAATGTACATAAGAAACCAGAGTAGCCTGGGCAACACTGTGACCTTGTCTCAAAGAAATAAAAATAGGAGCCAGCACATAGGGATGTGCTGCCCAGGTCCTAGAGAGGCCAGAGCTTGACTCTGAAAGGAGGAAAGAATGCAAGTCTGGTCAAGAGGCAGAGAAGAAACTCAGTTCTGGTAGCAACTGAACTAAGTTTGGTGTGTCAGAGAGATCTGGTAGCAACACTCCTGGATTCCTGATGGTGAGATTATGTGGCCTCTGGACCCATCACGGAAAGAGGTACTGAGGTTTGCAGTCAACTGCCATGTCCTGACTCTGCTGCTACAAATCCTCTTCAATGTCATCATCCCAGATCACCATGCAGAAGCCTTTTTTCCTCCCCACCTAGCTCCCTCAGGCTTTTGGACCAGTTTGTGGAAGGTCTTCTGGGTGGCCTCTCTTGCTGGGATGCCGAACACTCTTGTTCATTGCTGAGCATGGATACCTCTATGAGTGCAACTTTGCCTTCTTCCCTGGCTTCCCCTTGGCCCTGTTGGTGGGAACTGAACTACCGAGACCCATGAGAGGGCTCCTGAGCCAGCAGAGTTGTCTGCTTATTTCAGGAGCATCGCTCAACTCCTTGTTCTCTGTGCTGGCCACAGTTGCACTTCATGACCTGAGTTGTGCGGTTTTGCACTGAGTCCACTAGACCTTTTATGCAGCAGCTCTTCTCCCTCAGCCCTGCCAATGTTTTCCTGACAGCTGGTTACTCAGAAGCTTTGTTTGTCTTTCTGACGTTCAGTGCCATGGGGCAGCAAGAGAGGGGTCAAAGGTGGACTAGTGGGCTCCTCTGCTTGTGCCACTGGAGTGCGCGCCAATGGGCTGGTCAGTGTTGGCTTCCTCCTGTATGCTCAATTCCAAGGCTTTTTCTCTTCTCTTGTGGTGCTGAACCCGCTGAAACAACTCTTTAAGCTGATGGCTTCTGCGTGCCTGTCAGTGCTAACTAACACTCAGCCTTCCCTTTGTCCTCTTTCAGTATTACTCCAATACCCCGGCTCAGCCCGTTCCATTCCTGAACCCTTGGTTCAGTCAGTTATGGACAAGGGCTACCACATTGCAGAGGGAAATAAGCCACCATGGTGCTCTTGGAACCTTCCTCTAATATTTAACTATATCCAGGATGTATATTGGAATGTTGGCTTATTGAGAAACTATGAGCTCAGGCAGGTGCCCAATTTTCTACTGCCTGTACCAGTGGCTACACTGGTTGCCTGGGCAACTTGGACATATGTGACCCCCAACTCTTGGCTCTGCCTCACACTTGGGCTTCAAAGGAGCAAGAACAATAAGACCCTAGAGAAGCCTGATCCTGGCTTCCTCCATCCACGGGTGTTTGTATACTTAGTCCATGCTGCAGTGCTGCTGCTGTTTGGAGGTCTATGTATGCATGTTCAGGTTTTCAGCAGGTTTTGGGCTCCTCTACTCCTATTGTGTACTGGTTTCCAGCTCACTTGCTTCAGGTCGAGAGCTACTGTTGAGATCCCGAGAGACAGAGCCTTGGAAGCCTCTTGCAGAAGACTCCCACCAGGACAAAAGATACCCAGAAATTCTATCATGGAACTTTTCTACAACTGGAAAACCCGCTCTGCAGTCATGCAATACATTCTAGGTTACTTCTTGACTTACTGGTTCCTGGGACTACTCTTACATTCCAACTTCCTGCCTTGGACATGACCTGAAGTCTCAAAGAACAGACTAGAAGCCAACTTAATTCATGTTCTGAAAGTTAAAAGACCAGGACTAGGCATGGTGGTACACACTGTAATCCCTACAACGCAGGAGGCAGAGGCAGGATCACAAATTTAAATCCAACCAACTGGGATTACAGGTATGTGCCACCACTCGTGGTTCCATTAATATTCTTTGTATTGATTATAGTTTGAAATGATGCAATTTTAGTCACAATTGGACTAGATAATAAATTACATAAATATATAACTTAATTTTACCTATTTTGCTTTATTTTTAAAAATGTGGTTACTAGTCAGGTATGGGCACATGCCTGAATCTCAATAACTCGGGAGGGTAAGGCCAGGAGGATCACAAGTTCAAGGTAAGCCTCAGCAACTTAGGGAGGTGCTCAGCTACTGAATGAGACCCTGTCGCAAGATAAAAAATAAAAAGGTCTGGGGATGCAGTTCAGTGATAAAGTGCCCCTGGGTTTGATCCCTAGCACCCCCCCACCATGTGTTTACTAGAAAATTTAAGTTACATTTATGATTCACATGTGGTTCTGGATCTTCTAGAGATTTATACATTTCATTTATTGTTTGGAAACTTCAAGTCAATGCATGTATGCCCTAGGTAATTTTTTTTCTCAGATTCGTACTATTATCTTTTAGGTATATTTCATTAAATATTTCAGAACTCTGTAGATACCCAGGTCAATAAAACTGTTTTATTTTTAGCAATCAGGGTTCACCCACAGAAAATTCAATCGGCATAATTAATGCCTGGGGGTATTTTTCCCAGCTTTCTCATTATATAGATCAAGGTACTACATAGATTATAAAGGTAATATAGAAGAGATTTCATGAAAAATTCAGTTTATCACATGGGCATTATATTAGACCATTTTTGTATTTCTATGACAAAATACCTGAAGTTAGGTAAACTTAGAACGAAAAGAAGTGCATTTTGCTCACAGTTCCAGAGGTTCAAGGCATTTATTGATGGCCTGTTTGCTGGCAGTTAGTATAGTGCATCACATGACAAGATACGGGGAGTACCACGTGCCCTTGGTCTTTCTCTTGTTATAACTTATCAGTATTCGGTAAAGGGTATTCCACTCTGATGACCTTATGTAAACCTAATCACCTCCTAAAGGCACCCCTACACACACGTCTAAACACTATAGGCTGAGTTTCCAGTCTCTTAAGGACCTCGCAATGGGGGTTAAATTTCAACACATGAACCTTCTGGGGACACATTCAAATCATATCCAAACCAAAGCAGATATTATATTGAACTTTTAATCTAATCTATCATTCAAAACACAACATAAAAGACATGGCTGTTCTTCTACTGCTTAACATAGTCTGTATTAGGAACTCCAAGCCTTCTTCACTCTTTTTTTTTTTTTTTGGTACTCAGGATTGAACCCAGGGGCACTCGACCACTGAGCCACATCCCCAGCCCTATTTTGTATTTGATTTAGAGACAGGGTCTCACTGAGTTGCTTAGGGCCTCGCTAAGTTGCTGAGGCTGGCTTTGAACTCGCGATCCTCCTGCCTCAGCCTCCCAAGTGCTGGGATTACAGGCGTGAGCCACCACATCTGTAATTACTTAAAAACTCTTAATTATTTAAAAACACCAACTGCAGCTGGGCACAATGGAACACACCTGTAATCCCAGTGGCTCAGGAGGATGAGGCAGGAGGATCACAAGTTCATGCCAGCCTCAGCAATAGTGAGGCACTAAGCAACTCAGTGAGACTGTGTCTAAATAAAATACAAAATGGGCTGGGGATGTGGCTCAGTGATCGAGTGCCCCTGAGTTCAATCCCCAGTACCTGCCCCCTCCAAAAAAATACCAACTGCCACCTCTAACCCTCTCAATCTCAACAGCTGTCTTCCTCTCCAACTCTGCCAAGTTCAACCACTTTACTCCTTCCACCCCACCTCAAAAGCTTCCTGTAGGATCATTTTCCTTTTCATTTATTACTGCTTTTAAGCAATAACCCCCTCTCTTTTTTGTATCCATTTTCTATTTCCAATCCGTTCTGCCTCTTCTTGGACCTTCTTTCTTAATGTCTTTTCCTCCCTGAGGTCTCCTTCCTCTCTCAACATAAATCCTACAAACATAAGCAAAGCTAGATCCTTTTTTCCTACACATATCCTATTTTCTTCTTTTCTTGTCTTTGTTCATATTATTTCCTCTGCCTGTAATTTTCTTGTTCTACAACCTTTCAAAGTAATTAATGTTTCTAATTTAGTCCATCTTCCCTCCCTCCCTTTTTTCTGGTACTGGGGATCTGAACCCAGAGACTTATGCATACCAGACAAGTGCTCTACTACTGAGCCACATCCCAGCCATTTTTATTTTATTTTGAGATAGGCTCTCACTAAATTGCCCAGAGTTGGCATTGAATTTATGATCCCCTTGCCTCAGCTTTCTGAGTAGCTGGGATAACAGGCATACCTTACTTACCTGGTTCTTCTTTTTTCTTTGACTTTGGCAGAAGGCCATGTTAGAGATTGAACCCAAGCCCTCACACACACTAAGCATATGCTCTACCATTAAACTATGCCCTCTGCCCCTAATTTAACTTTTTCTTAACCCACATAATATTATGTTCAGTATTCATTAGTTAAGATGACCAGAAAGCATACAATATATATCAGAAAGATTCTCATCAAGAAACAGGGAGGCCGGGCGTGGTGGTGCAGGCCTGTAATCCAAGCAACTTGGTAGGCTGAGTCATGAGGATCGCGAGTTCAAAGCCAGCCTCAGCAACTGAAAGTCACAACATTTAAAAGGCTAACCTTAAAACTGGTGTAGTGGGCCGGGCACGGTGGCACATACCTGTAATCCCAGCACTTGGGAGCTGAGGCAGGAGGACCTCGAGTTCAAAGCCAGCCTCAGCAACCCAACAAGGCCCTAAGCAACTCAGTGAAACCCTGTCTCTAAATAAAATACAAAATAGGGCTGGGGATGTGGCTCAGTGGTGGAGTGCCCCTGGGTTCAACCCCCAGTACCAAAAAAAAAAAAAAAAAAAACCCAAAAAACTGATGTAGTGGGGCATACCCATAATCCCAATTGTTCAGTGTCATGAGGGAAGAAGATGACAAGTTTGAGGCCAGCCTCAGCAATTTAGCAAGATTCTGTCTCAAAATACAAAAATAAAAAAGGTCAGGAGTACTCAGTAGTAGAGCATTTGCATAGCATTTGTGAGACCCTGGGTTCAGTCCCTAGAACCACAAAAACAAAAGATTAACCTTCAGGTTTGGGTATATGGCTCAGTGGTACAATGCTGGCCTAACTATACAGGAGGCCTTGGGTTCAAAATCCAGCCCCTTAAAAAAGGAAGAAAACACTGAGTGTGGTGGCACATGCCTGTAATCCCAGCAGCTCAGGAGGCTGAGGCAGGAGGATCGCGGGTTCAAAGCCAGCCTCAGCATGGGCTGTCTCTAAATAAAATACAAAATAGGGCTGGAGATGTGACTCAGTGGCCGAGTGCCCCTGAGTTCAATACCCAGTTCCAAAAAAATAAAAAATAAAATAAAAATTAAAAAGGGAAGAAAACATCTTCAACTATTCTTAAAACTTTTAAAAACTCGTACTTTATTATTTTGTTTCACAAATCTGTGAAGGAAAGGGGCTGAAGAATCACAGGAAACTATTGGAAACAGATCTGTGTGTGGTGACATGGGAAAGGAGTAAAAAGACAGTGGAAATGAGCTTTTGGGTCTTTGATGGGACAAAAGACCAGAAATAAGAGAATTCAGAGGGAGGAAGACACCAGCCAACTGGCAGACTTGTGCTCAGAGGGTATGGCTCCAAAGGGAACAGGTTTCTTGTAGCTTCAGCCAGCACTCATTATCCTTAAAGCAGCAGCTGTTCCCTTTTTTTAGATTATGGAAACATCCTAAAACTGATCGAAATTAGGGACTGTGGTCCCAGAAAAAGTACATGCTCATAATTTTTATTATAATTGAAATTAAAATTGAGTATAATTTTAGGAAATTCATGAAGACTATTCATGAACAAATTAAGAACTCTTAAATTTAAAAAGTCCAGAAATGATATACAGAAAATTAGTAATTGTGGTCAATTCTGAGGAGGAAAGCAGGAGGTGGGGTTCCTGGGTAGCAGGAAAAACTTAATACTGTGTATCACATACCTTTTTGTATTAATAAACTCATTACTGGATACATGGCTTGCTTTTTCAATTAAAAGGGAAAAATTACTTTAAAATAGTTGACATTCAGGGTAAGACTCAATCAATAGCTTAACATCAAGGAAAAGACAAAGTCACCTTGTTTCACTAAATTACCTACTCTTCTTTTTCTGAAATTCTTCAATTAAGATACATTTTCATTTCAAAGGGCAAGATCCTTAAATATGTAAATACAGTCATCACTCAGTATGGGAGGATATTGGTTCCAAGACTCTTTCATGGATACCAAAAATCTCCTAGTGCTTGAGTCCCTTATAGAAAATGCTGTAGTATTTGCATATAAGCACATACACCTTAAGTTATCTCTAGATTGCTTTTCACATTTATTATAGTGTAAATGCTATGTAAAGTTACTATACTGTATCATTTAGAGAATGATTAAAAGGTCTGTACATGTTCAGTGCAGACATTTTTTTTTTTCTGAATATTTTGACCAAAGGCTGGTTGAATCCAAGCATACAGAGCCTACAGATTTGAGGGCAGATGGAAGGCTGACTGTGTAACTTGAGTCACTGACATGGATGAATTTCAGCCTAAATATAAACTAATATCAGACCACTTCCTATCTTTCAAGGGTGATGAAGCAGGCAAGCACTGAACCTCAGAAGGGGGAAAACAGAAGGGCATGCAGAAATGAATAGAAAGGAGAAACTGGGAAAGCTGAAACATAATTTGCTTACTTCATAACTGCTTGCAGTCTGCTTTTATCCTTGGATACTAAAACCATAGATGTTCAAAGTGATTTTACGTCACTTCTTATATACAGATAAGCTATGCAGGAACTATGGCTACAACCAATTTTTTAAAAAAATATTTTTGTAGCTTCAATGGGCCTTTATTTTATTTATTAATATGCAGTACTGAGAATAGAACCCCGTGCTTCACACATGCTACGCAAGCGCTATACCACTGAGCTACAACCCCAGCCATGGCTACAACCAAATTTATGATGACTTTCCTAAGGACTCTCTGAGGAAGGAGGAATAGAATTGGGTTTTATGTTGTCACTTAATTGAAGAAGCTAGGGATGCTATGAACTTAGGTGTTTCCTGTGTTATAAAGAATAAACACAGGATTTGGGGGTTTAGCTCAGTGGGAGAGTGCTTGCCTAGCACTCGCAAGGTCCTGGATTCAATCCACGGCCCTGAAAAAAACAAAAAACAAGAATAAACACAGAAGCTAATGATGGAGCCACACACAAAAAAATCCAAACTTACTTGCAAAATATGTGGTCACATTTTGTGGAAACAGGTTCTTTGATCAATTCCAGACTAGAGGGGTAGAGGAAAAAAACAAAAGAAAATAAATAACTTTTAGTAAAGAAGTTCAACTTTAAGCAGCTATAACTGAGTCAAAAATGACTTTAAGTTCATTCAATCCTTATTAGATGTCTACTGTGCTAGGAGCTAAGAACAGAGCAGAAAATATGATTCTTAACTTTACAGAGCTTTCAGACATTAAAACAGAATTATGTTGATTTAATACTCCATACAGAAGTGTTAGGACTAAGCCAGGTGTGGTGGCCCACGCCTGTAATCCCAGCGACTCGGGAGGCTGAGGCAGGAGGATCGTGGGTTCAAAGCCAGCCTCAGCAACTTAGCGAGGCCCTAAGCAACTCAGTGAGACCCTGTCTCTAAATAAAATACAAAATAGGGCTGGGGATGTGGCTCAAAGGCCGAATGTCCCTGAGTTCAATCCCCAGTTCCAAAAAAAAAAAAAGTGTTAGGACTAAAAAAAAGATTAGCTGATAATTCTTCACATTAATTACTTTTCACTGATATATATTTTTGAGCAATCATTTTGAGTGTGTATCCTATAACCTAACTAAACACTAAACTCCATAAAGACAAAAGTTTCTGCTTATACTAACTTTTCCTTATTCCCAATTCACTTTCTGAAGTCTTGGTTACCTACAATCATGGTCCCAAAATATTAAGTAAAAAATTCTAGAAATAAACAGTAAGTCTTAAATTGCATGCTGTCCTGAATAACATCATGAAATCTTGCTTTACCCCCCCGGACCATGAATCATCTCTTTGCCTAGTATATTCAGGTTGTACTTGCTACCTGCTGTTAGTCATTCAGAAGAAGTCTTGTTTACGGTTTTGAATGTCAGGGTATGAAAGTGCTTGTGTTCAGGTAATCTTTCTTTGATTTAGTATGGTCCCAAAGCACAAGAACAGTGATGCTGGCAATTTGGATATTCCAAAGTAAATCCATAAGATCTTTAAGTGAAAAAGTGAAAGTTTATCTTAGGATTGTATGTGTAGGAGAAAAAAAAAAAAACACTGTATACATAGGGTTCAGTATATCCTGGTACCCACTAGGGATCGTGAAATGCATCCCACATAGATATGGGGGACTACTACATATTTCTGTTGGATTCCCTCATAATACTTTTTTGGTATGTGATTGTTTTTCTAACTCAGTGTGGAAATTTTTAAGCATTTACGCAAATAAAATAGTAAAATGAACTCCACGTATATCAACTGATTTCAACAAATGGCCAATCTTGTTTTATCCATACCTGCCTCCACCTTAGATGATTTTAAAACAAATTCCAGCCATCATATCATTTACTCCGCAAACATTTTAACTATATCCTCAAAAAAGATGGTTTTTAGCATGAACATGAAACCACTATTACTTCTAAAAAGAATTACCTTAATACCATTTAATATATAAGTAATGTTCCAAGTTGCTTCGCTGTCTCATAAAAATTATTTTTAATAGTTAAATATGCTTAAATCAGGACCCAAAAAGATTCATATATTGCATTTGTTGATATGTCTTAAGTCTCCTTTTTGGTGGTACTGGGAATTGAACTTATGGGCACTCTACCACTGAGCTACATCCCCAGCCCCTTTACATTTTTTTAAAATTTTGAGACAAGTTCTTCCTAAGTTGCCCAGGCTGACCCTGAATTTGTGATCCTCCTGCTTAAGTATCCCAAATCAATGGGATTATAGGCCTGTACCACTGTGCCTAGCTTTAAGTCTCTTTTAATCTATAGATTTTTTCCCCTCCTGTTTTTCTTCCTTGTCATTTATGTTAAAAACAAAACAAAACAGAAACAAAAACAAGAAAAACTAGGGTTGGGGGTACAGCTCAGTGGTAGAGCACTTGTCTAGCATGTGAAGGGCCTGGGTTCAATCAGCACACTAAAATAATAAACAAGTAAGTAAGTAAGAAAATCATCAGACCTGCAGAATTTCCCATATTCTGGGTTTTGCTGATTGTAACCCTATGGTGTTACTTACCATGTTCCTTTAGCCTCTTTATTTTCTGTAAAGTACAACAGCTCAATCAAAGTCAGATTCAATTGTTTGGCAAGAACACTTTACAGACATACTGTATACTTCCATTACATTACTTCTGAAGGGTCATGTTTGATTTTCTATTACTTGGTAAAAACAATATTGGGCTGGGGATGTAGCTCGGTAGCAGAGTGCTTTGCCTAGCTGGGTTTGATCCTCAGCACCACATAAAAACAAATAGTTTTAAAAAAAGTAATATATCTGGATGTGGCAGTACATGCCTGTAATCACAGTAACTGGGGAATTTCAGGCAGGAAGACGGCAAGTTCAATCTTAGTGAGAACCTTTCTCAAAATAAAAATTAAAAAAAAGGACTGGGGATAGAGCCCCTCTGGGTTAAATCTCTAGCACTACACACACAAAAAACCAATGTAACTAATATTCACTGAAGGAAATTCCCATCCCTATCTGTCTATCTACAAAATTTCAAGGTCTTTCTAATATCAATTCATTGAGTAATACAACAAACATCTATTGAGCACCTACCAGGTTTTGGGGATGAAAATACAGCAGTGAAAAAAATAAAGACTCGCCTCATAAAGCTTATATTCTAATTGTGGTAGGCAGTTGACAAATAAATAAGAACAGATGGGAAAAATGTTAAAGGGAAAAATAAAGTGAGTCAAAGGGGACAGAGTGTGATGTGTGTGTAATGGGGAGATATATGTGCATAGGCTGGTCCTAAGAGGCCTCACTAAGAAAATGACAATGGAGGACAGCTGAATAATGTGATGAAACAAGCTATACAACAATTGTGGGTAGAACATCCCAGCAGAGGGAACAAAGATAAATTCTGAGCAGGATCATGCCTGCTGTTTGTGCAAATAGCAGGTAGGCCAGGGTGCTAGAATGAAATAGGGGGAACACAGTAGGAGAAGGAGAGAGGTAGCTGGCAGCCTAAACAGGTAGGAATCTGTTATCTGTTTTAAGTCTTTAGATTCACACTGAATGAGAGCTTTAGAAACTGATTTTTGGTGTTCAAGTCCAGACAGGACATTAAAAAAGTGGTAACCTGGTCATTTGAGAGGAATGTGGTTCTTTTCATTAAATGTTTAACTTTTTAGAAAAGGACCACAAGAAAAGCTGGGGGACAATAGCCTGTTGTAAAGGGTTTGGTAATACAACTCTAGTAATCATGGGGTTTCTGACGCAGCACAGGGCAATAAAAAATACTGGTCAGCCAGGCGCAGTAGCACACGCCTGTAATCCCAGCACCTGGGAGGCTGAGTTAGGAGGATCACGAGTTCAAAGCCAGCCTCACAAACTTAGTGAGACCCTAAGCAACTCGGTAAGACCCTGTCTCTAAATAAAATACAAAATAGGGCTGGGGGTGTGGCTCAGTGGTGGAGTGCCCCTGGGTTCAATCCCTAGTACCAAAAAAAAAAAGAAAGAAAAAAAAAAAGAAAAATTCAGAAGACTAGGTTTCTAATATCAGTTCTCCCTTTATCTCTTTTTGTCTTTATAGTACTGAGGGTTGAACCCAGGACTGTGCATGTGCTAGACAAATGCTCTACCACTGAGCTACATCCCTAAACCCAGTAATATTTTTTTATAAGCACCATACCCTCAGGCCAAGAACTCTATGTGAATCTCAGTTTCCTTCTGTCACCCACCCTTCCAGTCTTCTGAGAATACAATTTAATCCTACTTGGGCAAATGCTTCACAACATGAGATGGCTTGTACCAAAGTCAGTATTATTATTGAGACAAAATGTGATTTTAAAAAGGAAAAAAAAATCCCACCAATTTGTTACTAAATTACTATATCTGAGATAAGCTAGATATGAAAGAAATTTTCACCAAAAGAGAAATTGGACTTAGCTATGATACCAGATGGCTTACATTCTCACCACTGACTCAATTCTGAAATAATTATATTTCAGTATGGTAATTATAATCCAAGCTATACAAACATACTGTAAACACAAACTCTGAACAGATGAAAACTCCAATATGTGAAAAGGTAATGGCTGTTGAAGGAAGAGCTTGAAGACCAAACAGGAGTGAAAAGGAAAAAAAATTTAAACATTCCACTTCTCAGTCCTGATGAAAGTAAATATTTACTATAAAGGTGATTCATATATTTTAAACTCTTTTCAAACCAGGTAATATTTGAGCCTATTGCATATTTGCATTTTGAAGTTACTAGAAAAAGAAGCTAGGTTTAGGTTTGAAAAAACAACAAATCACCAGGGTTCTTTTTTTAACAGTGCTGGGGATTGAACCTAGCAGTGTTTTAACACTGAGTTACATCCTCAGTCCTTTTTAATCTTTATTTTGAGACAAGGTCTTGCTAAGTTGCCAAGGTTGGCCTTCAACTTGGTGTCCTCCTCTCTCAACCTCCTGAGTAGTTAGGATCATAGGCGTGTACCACTATGCCTGACCAGACAACACATTTTAGCAAATTCTTCTGAAAGTCAAAAATTTTATGCACTCACATGCAAAAAGTCAGAAAGAGCAATCAGTTATCACAAAAAATGAATTGGGTATAGTATC
>JAJEJO010004134.1:94028-148612 GCA_020662805.1 Glaucomys volans
TTTTTTTTTTTGGGGGGGGGGGTACCAGGGATTGAACCCAGGGTTGCTTAACCACTGAGCCACATCCCCACCCTTTTTTACATTTTATTGAGAAGCAGAGTCTCACTAAGTTCCTTAAGATGGTTTGAATCTGCAATCCTTTTGCCTCAGCTTCTGAGCCAGTAGGATTACAGGTGTGCATCACTGTGCCCAGCAGTAGTGCAAGTCCTTAATTTCAGCTACTCGGGAGGCTGAGGAGGACAGCCTTGGCAATTTCACAAGGTCCTGTCTCAAAAGAAAGTCTTGCTCAGTAGAGCAAGACTGTAATCCTAGCGGTTCAGGAGGTTGAGGCAGGAGGATCGTGAGTTCAAAGCCAACCTCAGCAACTTAGCAAGACCCTGTCCTAAATTTAAGAAATTAAAATAATAAAAAACTAAGGGCTGGAGATGTGACTCAGTGGTTCAGCACCCTTGGGTTCAATCCCCAGTAGTGGGGATGTAATTCCCAGTGACAGAGTGCATGAGGCCCTGGGTTCAATCCCCAGCACTATAAAAAATAATAAAGTGAAGTAGGGGGCTGGGGTTGTGGCTCAGTGGTAGAGAGCTTGCCTGGAGTGTGTGAGGCACTGGGTTCAATTCTCAGCACCACATAAAAAATAAATAAAGGTTCATTGAAAACTAGAAAAAATATTTTTTAAAAAAAGAAGTAGGTACAATTCTTATCCTAGAACTTGCACAAGTGAGTTTAAAGTCTAACAATGACTATAATGAACAAAATTGTTTAAAATTAAATTTAGCCTTTAGTCTATAAAAGAAAACAGGGGAAAAAAAGCTGGAAAATATACAACTGAAATAAAAATTTACCAGTAACTTTCATGCTAGCATCTTCAATTTTTATGAATAAGTTTTAAAACTGATGGTTTAACTTGACAGTATGAGAAAGAACATGATGTTTTTTATAACTGAGTCCCATGAGAATGTAAAATAAATGGACCCAAATGCCACATTATTGAAGACTTTTTGATCACTATAATTATCATGCATAAGTTTTGTGATTTTCAAAGTTTTTTCTCTACAATGTTATTCCTGCTTTCCTGGTTCTGATATTTTGATTGCTATCCTCTACTAATCATCACCATATTTAAAAAAATAATGGGACTAAGGTTGGGGTGTAACTCAGTAGCAGAAAACGTGCTAAGCATGTAAGAAGTCCTGGGTTAAAATCCCCAGCACCAAGAAAAAAATAAAAATTGACTATCAAAGAATCAGGGCTGATGCTGTGGCTCAGTGGTAGAGCACTTGCCTAGCACATGTGAAGCACTGGGTTCGAGTCTCAGCACCACATATAAATAAATGAATAAAATAAAGGTCCATCAACATCTAAAAAAATTTTTTAAAAAGTATCAAAGAATCAATTTAGTTTATCATTTAATTTAGCTTATTGAGTGGCTTCTATATCCTAAGTACTATTCTAACTATTTTTTTTTGTTGGTTTTTTTTGTTTGTTTCTTTGTTTGTTTGTTTTTAACTGGGGATTGAACTCAGGGGCACTTCGCCACTGAGCCATATCCCCAGTACTATTTTGTGTTTTATTTAGAGACAGGGTCTCACTGAGTTGATTAGGACCTCGCTAAGTTGCTGAGGCTGGCTTTGAACTCGTGATCCTCCTGCCTCAGCCTCCCAAGTGCTGGGATTACCGCCATCATGCCTGGCCTATTCTAACTATTAAAGACAGAATTAAACAAAATAAACAAAAATTTCTGTCCTCTTGGAGAGATGAATAAATCATACATAATGTCAGATAGTTACAGAGAAAAATAAAACAGGAAAGAGAGATGAGGGGCATGTCGGGGTATTATCATTCTAAATAGGATGGCCTAGAGATGTTTTTTGAAAAGGTGATATATGAAACAAGATTTTTAAGCCATGCAATTATCAGGGGAAGGAAATTCTAGGCAGAGGGAACAAGAAGTTCAACAGCTCAGAGGCAAAATATGTCACATGAAGAACAGTTAAAAGGCCAGAGTCACAAGTCTGAAAGACCAGAGGACACAGTGGAGGCAATAATTCTAATTCTTCTAATTTTCCTTTTTGGCTTTTCGCCAAGAGAGTCTGAGATATGGATTTCCATTTATTTTATAGATTTAAGAAAAATTAGACATCAGTTATTGACTATGGTTCTTAACTTTTGTTGTATCATGGACCCCCTTCTCAGAGTAATGTTTTAATGTTTAATTTTTTTTTTCTGCAGAGCTGGAGATCAAATTCAGGGCCTAGAGTATGCTAGGCAAGTGCACTACCACTGACCAATACTCCCAGCCCTGAGTAATGCTTTTATGCATAAAAAGTTTTAAATAAAAAATTGTACAAAAATCTAATCTACAAGGGTCCTGGAAGGTCTGCAAGAACTTCAGAATATACAGAAAGGAACTTTCTAGAATAATGGCAAGGTTCTATATCTTGATTACAGATTGGTTTATAGAGATATATATATACTCCCCCCCCCCCCCAGTACTGGAGATTGAACCCAGGGCCTTGAGCATGCTAGGTAATTGCTCTACCACTGAGCCACATCCCCAGTCCTAGATATATCATTTGTCAAAACTCATTGACTTGTACACTTAACATCTCTATTTTACAGTATGTAAATTTTACCTCAATTAAGGGGAAAAAAATTGAAAAATCCAGTCTTCTCTTCATTTTATAGATGGAGAAAAACAAAAAACTCAGAGTCACATGGGCTAAAAGCTCCCAAACTTTCAGTTTAGTTTTGTTTTGTTTTACAGCATTGGGGATTGAACCCGGGGTGCTCCACCACAAAGCTATATCCCCAGGCCTTTTTATTTTTTTGGTGGTGCTGGGGATCGAACCCAGGGACTTGTGCTTGCGAGGCAGGCACTCTACCAACTGAGCTACATTCCCAGCCCCACCTTTTTATTTTTAATTTGCAGACAGGGTCTTGTAAGATTCCCCGGTTGGCCCAACACTTTTTGTGCCATGACATTTCTGCCACTTGAAGTTTTCTTACTTAAATGGACTGGGTCAGTTTTAATCAAAGATTCTTTCAAAGATCAATTACCTCAGAGACACCAAGCATTTGAGATTTTATTTTTCTGTTATTAACTATGTTCATTCCAAGCAATCAAGCTGGTTTTAGAAAAGCTCTAAGAAAAGCCTAAGTATCATTTAATCCAAAACAGATACCTGCTCCAAAACAGAACTAATCCAGACAGCATGTGAGCTGAGGAATAAGGGTTCTGACTTAAGCACTCCAATCTTTTTTTTTTTTTTTTTGGAACCAGGGATTGAACTCAGGGACACTCAGCCACTGAGCCACATCCCCAGTCCTATTTTTTGTATTTTTTTTTATTTAGAGACAGGGTCTCACTGAGTTGCTTAGGGCCTCGCTAAGTTGCTGAGGCTGGCTTTGAACTTGTGATCCTCCTGACTCAGCCTCCCAAGGTGCTTGGATTACAGGCCTGCGCCACTGCGCCCAGCCAAGCACTCTAATCTTAATAGACATATTTTTTTCTCCCTACTATGTAAGATAAATTCTACTCATTTGCCTAGGAGATAATCATAAAGAATCACAAATTAATAAACTCTGGTTGACTTACCAAATTGGACACTCTAAGATTTTCTGCATAGCATTAAGGACGTTTTGTACTTCATCAACACGAACTGCAGATAAATCCATTTCTTTCTGTTCTATTGAACTTTAACACATAAAATACAAAACATATATAAATAAACCATTTTAGAAGTTTTATAAGAACAGCATCTTGGGCTGGGGATATAGCTCAGTTGGTAGAGTGCTTGCCTCGCAAGCACAAGCCCCTGGATTCAATCCCCAGCACCGCAAAAAATAAAAAAGGAACAGCATCTTATCATTTCTAAATAAAAAACTTAAAATTGGAGTGCTTTATAATTATTCCAACCACAGACCGAATGACAAGGCCTTCATTCAAACAAAATTCTTGCAGTTGCTTTTTGTAATTAGACTATTTGAATTCTCAATTCACTCATATATAGCCTCCAACCCCTTCCTTTGGTCTTTTCCCTTTTCCAAGAAAAGGAAAGCCACAGTGGAGTGACAGACTGGGTGTGGGGTGGTATTGTCAGCTTTCTCCATGATCCTGGCTGTTTTCTTTTTCTTGCTTGAAACTAAAAACAAGAGGGCGTAATAGCGTGCACCTGTAGCCCCAGCTATCCTGGAAGCGGAAGCAGGAGGATCTTTTGAGACTTGGAGTTCGGAGGTCTGCCTGGGCAACAGAAACCCCATCTCTTAAAGAACAAACATCCCAAACCAACACCAACAATAAAACCAATACAAGCCAACCTTTCCCTACTCCACTTCTTCCTTAGTGTTTCCCAATGACCTGCACTCATTTCAGAATATTCCACAAACGTCCCAGCCAGCAGCGCCTGTTACTATTGACTCCCACTCCCAGCCTTTATGTACTTCCTTCTAGTTGCATCTCAAAAACGCACACGAATCCAGTTGAGTTTTTTGTTTGGTACTGTACATGGAAAACCAGGGGCGCTTTACCACTGAGCTACATCCCCAGTCCTTTTTATTTTTTAATTTTGAGACAGAATCTCACTAAATTGCTGAAGCCGGCCTGGAACTTGCGATCCTCCTGCCTCGGCCTCCGAAATTGCTGGGGTCACAGACTGCGCCATCGCTCCCCGCTAGACCCAGTTCTTAAGGGTTCTCTTCCGCAAAATCCTATCTGCTCCTCTCCCTCAAGGTTCCTTCCTCACATTTACCAGCCAGTGTTCCTATACTCATGGTGTCCCCCTCAAGGCACATTCCAGTTCCTACCACCAGGATTCCCACTCCAACACATTGTGCCGCCCTCCTATCCTGAGAGCGCCCCTTCCAATCCACAAACTTCCATATCCCAGGATATCGCTCAGATTCACACCATCTTAGGCCCTTCAGGATCCATCCGCCGCATCCCCCAGCCGGATAAACACCGGTCTTGCTCTCCTTTAGGAGACCGCTATCCTTACACCAGCCTTCCGCCTGTCACCAAGAACACTCTGTGGGCCCCTCTCCCGTCCCCAGGGCTCTTCCATCTTTACCCAGAGCAAAGCGTCCGATTTTCCCGGGCCCAGGGGCCCAGATATCTGAGAGAGCTCCCGGGATTCTCTATCCAGAAAGTCTCGATGAACTCACGCTGCGCAGTCGCAGTTTCAATTCATCTGTAATTCCCGCGCTTTCTGTCGCCAAGGAAACCGGCCTCTGCGGCCCAGCGATAGCCTCTCAGAATGGAAGATCAAGACACGTTGGCGGAAGGGCGGGGCATAAAAAAGGCCGAGAGTTTTTCGGGGCTCGGGATTGGCCAACTATTCTTTCCCTGCATGACGCAATGAGCGAGAGACGGAAGAGAAAGAATTGAGTCTTCTATTACGCGCCCGCCTGCTTGCCTCTAAGCTTCCAGTTGTGCGGCATTACGTCACAGTAATTACGGTACAAGTGTTGGAATCGTCATCTATATCCCGAATAAGAGCGCAACATAGTACCCAAAGTAGTTGCAAGAAGAGGCTCCATTGCCCCCCCCACCTTCCACTGCAATGGAAGTGTTCAGTTTAGGTAAATAAGAGGATAGTTGGGTTGGGCGTAAGAGGACTGCGATTTCCAGCATGCATTGCGGAACGAAAGGCCTTCGCCACAGTGTTTCTTGGAAACTGTAGTCTTATGAAGAGGAGCTTCCGACACCGGAAGCGGACACGATTCTTAAGGCAACCCTGTCGGTAGACTGGAGTCCTCTTCATGTACATCAACAGCTATGGATTGGAATGTTGTGTTTTTCGCGTCTTGCGAGCGGAGACTAGGCTGAACGTTAGAAAAACTACAATTCCCATCAGCCCCGCGAGTCTCGGGCAAGTAGTCCTCTAAGGTCAGTGAACTGAGGGAAAGCAGGGGACGCCTGCTCCGCCTAGGAAGGGGAAATTCGGCTAGGCCCACGTCTGCGCACCTGTAGTTCCGCCCCTCCGACCCAGTGTTTGTTATTGTTGTGCGGTTCAGGCTTGTTCTGCCCCGCCCCCGCCAGCTCAGCTTCAACCAATCAGCAGGGTAATAATTTTGAGGGACAAATTGTAAGAGCCAATCACCTTGTTAGAAACTCAAAGAAACAGAGGACTAGGCCCTGTCTCTATCCGCCATGTTAGATTCACCCCGCAGGGATAACAGCAGGCCAAGCAGCGAACGGTCCTTGCACTGGCCTCTGGCAGGCGCCCCCCGGGGGCGGTGAGCTGGTAAGGAAGCAGATGCGGTTACCTTGGTGTGGGGTCACGTTGCACCAAGAGGGCTTGGGAAAGTTCAGAGGAGAATCCTGAAAAGAGGAGCGACTTTTTCCGTGCCTAGCGCAGTCAATCTTTTCAGTGACCAGGCAAGAGAGCCATTCGTGTTCTGAGGGATTGTGAGGGTGGATACTGCTGAGGGATGGAGAGTCCGTGACTCAGAACGCCGGGTTTCTTCCGAAGGAAGACCGACATTCCCCAGTCGAAAAGCGGTGGTGACACTGTCTTGGGGACACCTAATACTAGGAAACGATAACTGGAAGACTAGGATTAAGTCTGCAAGAGAGAAATGACACTACCCATACATCTTCCTCATCCCATCCTCCCTCTTTTGAGACCCTCTTAAAGAGGTCTTGTTCTGAGACTTTTGGTATTGGAAAGTCACTGATTTTCCTTTTTGTCATATACCTAGTTTTCAGGTCACACATTTTAAAGTCTGGATAGCTTGTACAGGCTTCAGGTGAAGACAGTAATCAAAGCTCAGGTTCTCAGGTCGGTTTCATTAAAGGTATTTGTTGAAGCTGAAAAAAATCTACATAGAGGAAAAGCTGATTTGTGCCAAGTGAAGGTGAGTCAGTAGCATGAACTTAAAATAATGCCAATTATGAAAGCTGAAGTCCTTGGCCCCAGCTACCTGAATCTACTGGCTTTAATCCTACAGGAACAGATGGGACCAACATAGCACAAGTTCAAGATTAATGCTCTTGCTGAAAGAATTCTCAAATATAAGCAAGAGATGGACAGGGATTTTTGTTGTTCTTTTTTTCTTTTTGTAGTGCTGAGGATGAATTCAGGGCCTAGCCCAAGCTAGGCAAGAGTCTACCACTAAGCTACATCCCAGCCCTTTATAAATTTTATTTTGAGACAGAATCTTACTAAGTTGTCCAGGCTAGCCTGGAACTTGGATCGTCCTGCCTCAGCCTCCAGAGTAGCTTGGATTACAGGCATGTGTCACCACATCCGGGGATAGGCAGTTCTTTATGAAGACCTGGATGTTGTCCAGTTGAAGTAGAATCTCTGACTTCCTGTTTTCTCCTACTGGCAAACCAGCTGGGTGAGTTCCAAAGTGTTCAACTAATTTCCAATTGTGTAATTTGAGAAAAGGGAAGGATAGATTAGTTTCCTTCCAGATTTTCAAAAGTATAGAAGAATGTTTCTTTAGTTGTGGGGTAGGGTGGGGTACTGGGGATTGAACCCAGGGGTACTTTGCCATTGAGCTATATTCCCCAGCCCCCCTTTTTTTTTTTAATATATTTTTAGTTGTAGATGAACAGAATTCCTTTATTTTATTCATTTATTTATATGTGGTGCTGAAGATTGAACCCAGTGCCTCACAAGTGCTAGGCAAGCACTCTACTGCTGAGCCACAACCCTAGCCCCTTTTTAGTTTTGAGATAGGGCCTTGATAAGTTGCTTAGGGCCTAAGTCACTGAGGCTGGCCCCAAACTTGAAATCCTTCTGCCTAGTGTTCTGAGTTGCTGGGATTATAGGTATGCACCACCATCCCTGGCAAGAGGCTTGTTTCTTGCAGTTGGAAATAAGAGTGTATTTTAGAATGTCATTTTTGGTGCACTGAATCGATCACTTCACTCCCTTCATTTTTTGCACAAAGTCTGAAAATTAGACAAGGATTCTGACCAATCTTGAGTACCCATGTAATGTGAATAAATACTTGATGTCAGCAGGATTGGGGCTAGAGACTAATATTATTTTGACAGTGAATTTAACTTTAGGTGAAGACAAAGAATGGGAAAATTTTTAAAATTTTTTTGTAGTTGTGTATGAACAGAATGCCTTTATTTTATTTGTTTATTTTTATGTGGTGCTAAGGATCAAACCCAGTGCCTCACATATGCTAGGCAAGTGTTCTGCCACTGAGTTACAGCCCCAGCCCATGAATGGGAAAAATTTTATGGGTTTAAAAAAAATCTGTAATCTTCAGAGAGTTCAGGGTTCTCAAAACGATAACCTCAATTATATTGTTTCACAGGACAGTGCTTTATACAGTGGGAAAACTACTATTTTAATGCCCTAAGGACTGGTTTACTGTAATAGTAACTTTGTATTTAATATTATTTTCAAAGTGCTTGCAACACTTTTTGTGTTTGTGCTAAGGATTAAACCCATGCTTTTGCACATACTAGCTATAACCCAGCATCACCACCCCCATTTTTATTTAATCCCTACAATAAAATTGTGAGGTAGGCAAAGCAGAGATATTTTCATGTTATGCAGATTAAATAACTGAAGCTCAGAAACGAACAGACTGTTCATAGTTAAATGACTCATATTGTGCCAGAGTTGTATCTAGAATCCAAAGTCTTCCTGCCCCTTTGTGGGAACTTCCAGGACAATCTTATTCATCTCATCTCCTATGCTCGGAGCAGAATTTGGCTCTGTGTAGCTGCAGATTAAAAATGGAATGAGTGGGCCTGGGCGTGTGGGCCTGTAATCCCAGCTACTTAGGAGGCTGAGGCAGGAGAATCAAGTTTGAGGCCAACCTCAGCAGCTTCTTGAGACTGTAAGTAACTTGGTGAGACCCTGTCTCAAAATAAAGACCTCTTTAAAATAAAGAGGACTGTAATGTAGCTCAGTGGTAAAGCACTCCTGGGTTAAATCCCCAATACCAAAATATATACACACACACACACACACACATATGTGTATGTGTACATATATGTATATATGTTAAGTGTGTATATATAAACAACCATGGTAGCATTATCACGCCTAAGAAGTTAACAATTCCTTTAATATCTATGCCGGTCCAAAAAAAATTTTTTTTTCTTGAGACAGAGTCTTGCTAAGTTGCTTAGGGTGGACAAAGTGCAGTAAATTCTGAGAGATTTTACAAATGCTAGATGATTTCTGTGGGTGTAGTCAAAATTTAAATACCAAGTAGACTTTGTTGTTGAGATGGAGTCTCACTATGTTAACCAGGCTGGCCTCTCCTGGGCGAAGCAGTTTTTTTGCCTCAGCCTCCTAAGTAACTGGGACAACAGGCTTATGCCACTGCACCTGGCTTGACTTTTATTTCTAATGTAGGAGTTCTAATAACTAAATTATTGTGTTTTATTTAAGTAAAAGTCTTTATGGCATAGTTTGGCCACAATATCCTTATTTCTTAGAAGAAACAATTCTGGTCTGGGGTTGTGGCTCAGAGAGGGAGCATTTGCCTTGCACTTGTGAGGCACTGGGTTCAATCCTCAGGATCACATAAAAATAAATTAATTAAAGGTATTTAAAAATATATATTTAAAAACTATATATATATGCATGTATGTATGTGTATGTATATATATATTTTGGAGGAGGTGGGGCTGGTACTAGAGATTGAACCCAGGGACACTCTCCCTGAGCTACATCCTTAGCCTCCGTAGGTGCTGAAATCACAGACATGGACCACTGAGCCCAGCTGGAACAATTCCTATTTAACAATGAGGTTTGATTTAAAGGATCTACTAAAGGGGGGCCCAGTGGGGCACACCTGTAATCCAACCATGGGGGAGGCTGAGGGCCAGAGGATCACAAATTCCAGGCCAGCCTCAGCAACTTAGTGAGACCCTAAGCAGCTTGGTGAGAACCTGTCTCAAAATAAAAAGGACTGGGAATGTAGCTCAGTGGTAAAACCCCATTCAGTTCAGTCCCCAGTACAATCAATCAATCAATCAATCAATAAAGCGCCTATTTAAATTGTACATTTCCCAAGAGTAAGGACATTTTTTCTCTTATTCTCTGCTGTGTCTCTCAAGCCTGGTCTGTATTAGATCCTCACAAGTATTTGTCAAATGTTTGTTCTGTTTATAGAACCTGTTTAATGTGTGTGTTTTTCCTTCTTGCTCTTTCACCCACTCTCTCAACTCTAGCCCCACAGCATGGAACCACAGGTTACTCTAAATGTGACTTTTAAAAATGAAACTCAAAGCTTTCTGGTTTCGGATCCAGAAAATACAACTTGGGCTGATGTTGAAGCTATGGTGAGTATTACTTTATTTTGTTTCTCAATGGTTTAAGCATAGATATTTTTTCCAAAGTAGCTATTTTTAGCAGTATTATTTCATGACTGTTAAATCTGTCCTATTTACCATTTCTGGACCTTTTGGAAAATTGTGTTTGACAGGGATTCAGTATTTGAATAGATGTGCCCTGATAAAGAGAACAAACAACTAAATTCTTTTTGAAGAGTTTACACAGCAAAGGTAAAATTACTTTTATTTAAATGAGATAGGAATTGGAAAACCTATTTATTTAGAAACAGTCTAAGGAATTGGCCCTACCCACCCAGGCCTTAGGAATGCCTCTTGCCTGAGAGCAGATATTTAACTGTTGTTTGTCCACTACCAAGGATATAACTTGGGTTTTGCAAGAGCCTATTGATTGCTCTCATTGCCAGATCAGAGGTTGGGTATCTAAAGTTGGCCAGAAAAAACTCCCACAAGTGCTTAGACAACAGTTTATCTGTCCCTTTTTTCACTAGGGCTTTTCCTTGTCTTCAGTTGCTCTTTGTACTCTTCTGATTTGTTGGGTTTGCAGTGAATGTTTTACTCTTATGTGCCTTTGTTTATCTAATGAAACCCTGTGGTAAAAGCCTGCCTTTATAAACTGGGCGCAGTGTGGCACACCTGTAGTCCCAGCTACTCAGGAGGCTGAGGCAAGAGGATCACAAGTTTGAGGCCAGTCCGGACAACTTAGACCCTGCCAAAAAAAAAAAAAAAAAAAAAAAAAGTGCTCTGGGTGGTTTTTTTGTTTTTGTTTTTGACTTTTGGGTTTTTTTTTCCTCTATTCTGATGCATTGATTTCTTATTGCTTTAACTTGCATTGTTCTGACTACTGCTGAAGTCAAACATTTATTTGTTAGCTATTCTTTCTGATTTCCTTTTCCTGAATTTTCAGTATAATTTTCCCCTTTTTTGCATGGGTTTTTTTGTTTGTTTGTTTTGTTTTGTAGACCAGGGATTGCACCCAGGACCACATGCATGCTGAGAAAGTGCTGAACCACTGAGCTACATCCCCAGCCCTTTTCTTTAGTATTATGCCCAGGCTGGCCTTCAATGTGGGATCCTCTTGCCTCCACCTTGTGAGAGGAGTTAGGATTATAAGGGCGCATTATGGTGGCTAGCTTGGGTTATTAATCTTATTATTAGCAGTTTTGCTTATGCCCTCTATGTGTTATGGATATTAACCTTTTGTCTGTAACCAGTTGCAAATATTTTTCCCAGTCTATTGTTTGTTTTTCGACTTTATGGTGTTTTTTTACCATATAAAATGTTTAATTTGGGGGCTGGGGGGAGGGCTTAGTGGTAGGGTGCTCACCTAGCATGCATGAGGTCCTGGATCCATCCTCAGCACCACATAAAAATAAAAGGTATTGTGTCCACCTACAACTGAAACAAAATTTTTTTTTAATGTTTAATTTTTACAGGGTGTGGTAGCACACACCTATAAGCCCAGTGACTCAGGAGGCTAAGGCAGGATCACAGATTCAAGGCCAACCTCAGCAAATAAGTGAGATTTAGTCTCAAAACAACAATAGCAACAACAAAAAAGGGATGGGGATATAGCTCAGTGGTAGAATACCCCTGGGTTCAATCCCCAGTAACTTTTTTTTTTTTTTTAAGTTTAAAATGTTGTATATAGTGAAAAATGTCCACCCTTTCCTTTATGACCTCTAGGTTTCTGTTACAAACTGCCTTTTTTAAAATTTATTTATTTTTTAATTTAATTTTTTTATTTTAGTTCATTGTACACAAATGGAGTACAACTATTGTTTTTCTGGTTGTACACAAAGTAGAATCATACAATTTGCATATTTGTACTTACACATTGGGTAAAGATGTTTGTCTCATTCTATTATCTTTCAAACTGCCTTTTTAATGTCTGGATCATGTAGCATATATTTTTCATTTCCAGGTAAAAGTTTCATTTGATCTGAACACTATTCAAATAAAATACCTAGATGAAGAAAATGAAAAGGTAAATTATATTGTGGCCCTCTTGTTAGGTATTCAGAATAGGGATCTTATTTCTCCATCATGATATGGGGCTTGAAAAATCAGGAGTAGTGGTTATCTCATTTGTGCAGTGGTTTAAATATATTTGATAATTGCATGTTCTAAGAAGGCTTGTGGCATCTCGGATGGAGTTGAAAAATAGGAAAACAACATTGAAGAAGAATATCTGAGAAATTACAATTATGTAGCAATTTTAGGTTCCAGTATAGAGTACGCTGCCATTTAGTTTATAATAAAAATAACAATGGCTGACCTTTATTGAGTGGTTACATTGTAATATACTATCAATAATACTATGTATTAGGTACATTATTATCATCTCTATTTTACCCATGAGGAAATGAAGGCACAGAGAGATTAAGTAACTTTCTCAAAGGCACACCAAACTTGGAAGTAGTGGAGTAGGGGTTCAATTCATATCTTCTGGCTTCAGAGCCCAGGATATGAACCAATTCATAATGCTGCCTCTTGTACCTGAAATAAAGAAAGGCACAGTACTTAAAAAATAAAATTCCTTAATTATTATTCATGAATAGAAGTGATACTGGAAAAACAGAACCCCCAACCTAAGATTGTTGTGTCTATCCTGTTCCTAGTAATAGAAATACTCAATTGATGACACTTAAAATTCACTGTTACTTTTTTCTCATTGCAGGTATCCATTAACAGTCAAGGTAAGTCTGTGAGAGGATATGTTTTACTTAAATGCCTTAATTATTCACTGAAGCATTGAGGTGTTTTCACTTAGACTGTCTTGCTATAATATTCATTTTAGAATAAAATTAGTATACTATAAATTGACATTGCACTCAGTCATCCATGGGCATTAGTTACATAGGGTTTTGAGTTTGTTTGTGTTTTGTAGTGATGGGGGTCAAACCCAGGGTCTCATGAATCTTATAAGACAAGCATTCTACTACTGCACTACCTCCCCAGCCCTGGGTTTTTATTGTATATCACTCTTTGAATATAAGATGGTGCCTTTGACTAGCTTTAATGCAAAGTTCTCTTGTATTTAAGATGTTAATATCCAGGCATGGTGGTGCATAGCTATAATCCCATCTACTCAAGAGACTGAGGCAGGAGGATACCAAGTTTGAGGCCAGCCTATGTAACTTGGTGAGAACCTGTCTCAAAATAAAAACAAAAAGAACTGGGGATGTAGCTCAGTAGTAGAGGCACCTACATTTCTGCAGTACTGCCAAAAAAAAAATTCTTAAAAGTCAGAATTGTCTCTACTTTTTAAAAAAATTTATTGTGTATAATGTATACAGCATATTATGAAATATATTCACATACTAAAATCATTTAGCAAAACAAATTAACATCTATCCTCTCACATAGTTATCTATCCTCTACCCCTCCTCTGCCACCCCATGGCAAGAGCAGCTATAATCTATTCCTTTAGTAAAAATCCTTAATACGATTCATTATTATTAACATAGTCCTCGTGTTGTACATTAGATCTTCAGAATTGTCTATTTTGAATATCACTGTGTATTTTTTTGTCCTTTTAGGAGAATATGAAGAAGCACTTAAGGTAATGGTTATTTAATCTTGTTTTCAAATAATTTTAAAGAGATTGATTAACTAAAACTTGAACTTGAATTTCAGTAGAAACTAGTAAGTAAAAAGACATTGAAAACTATTTTTAGGGAGACTATGATGGGAAGGGCATGCCTCTCAGCAAAAGGCAGCCCCAAATAAAAAGTTTCTTCCAGGGGCTGGAGTTGTGGCTCAGTGGTAGAGCACTTGCCTAGCATGTGTGAGGCACTGGGTTCGATTCTCAGCACCACATATAAATACATGAATAAAATAAAGGTCTATCAACATCTAAAAAAAAAAAAATATTAAAAAAAAAAAAGTTTCTTCCAGAGCTGGGGCTGTAGATCAGTGGCAGAGCATTTACCTAGCATGTGTGAGGTACTGGGCTCGATCCTTAGCACCACATAAAAATAAGCAAATAAAATAAAGGCATTCTATCCATCTACAACTACAAAAAAAAATTTTTTTTTTAAATAGTTTCTTCCAGTTATTGTCTCATCTCATTGCTGGTCTTGGTGCCATCATCCAGTCATTAAGCTGGGCATAGTGTCAGGCACCTGTAGTCCTAGCCTGAGGCAGGAAGACCATATGAGCTCAGCTTGGACAACACAGGGAGACTTTGTCTTTAAAAATTAACAACAACAACAACTACAACCAAAAAAAAACCATCCTGGTACATAGTCCCATGATTTTTTTTTTTTTTTTTTTTTTTTGGTGGTGGTTCTGGGGTTGAACCCTGGACCTTGCACATGCTAGGCAAGTGATCTACTACTGAGCTATACCACCAGAGCAACATGATGGGGTTTTTTTTGGTACTGGGGATTGAACCCAGGGACATTCCACCACTGAGCCAGATCCCCAGCCCTATTTTGTATTTTATTTATTTAGAGACAGGGTCTCACTGAGTTGCTTAGGGCCTCGCTGAGTTGCTGAGGCTGGCTTTGAACTCTAGATCCTCCTGCCTCAGCCTCCTAAGTGCTGGGATTACAGGCGTGTGCCACCGCGCCCGGCCAACATGATGTTTTGATATGTGTGTATATAACCATAGTCATGCTAATTAATATATCCATCACTTCCCATAGTTATCCATGAAGTGCTTTTTAAATGAAATCTTAAGTGTAAGGTAGAAAAACAGATAAAAGAACAGTTAGACCTGGACTTAGTGGCACATTTCTGTAATCCCAGCTGTTCAGGAGGCTGAGGCAGAAAGATCCCAAGTTTAAGGCCAGCCTGGGCAACTTGTTTTTATTTTGATACCCTGTGCTAGCAATGTAGCTCAGTGGTAGAGCACTTGCCTAGCAAATGCAAAGCCATGGGTTCCAATCCCTAGTACGTTGACCACCCCCCCACGCCACACCAAAAAAAAAAAAAAAAAAAAAAAGAACAGTTACTGGTGACAGTGAGGGGGAAGTGTAGAACCCCATTGACTTGGCTCCTAAACTCTTAAAGATGTGATCACTTAAGCTTGCTTTCCAAAATACTATTGATAGTAGAAAAGTAAATGATTCATTACAGGACATAGTTTTAAATTCATCCAGTTTTGTTAGTCTTGGGTTAACTTTTTTGGAAAATAAGGATGAAAATCCAAAGGTGGAATGTTATATAAAAACCAGTTGAAAGTCAGGCATTGTAATCTCAGCTACTAAGGAGAGTTAAGGCAAGAAGATTGCAAACTCAGGGCCAACCTGGGCAACTTTATGAGACCCTATCTGAAAACAAAAAATGAAAAGGACTGGGGATGATGTAGCTCAGTGGCAAAGTGCCTCTGGGTTCAATCCCTTGTACAGGAAAAAAAAAAAAAAAAAAAAAACAGGAAGGTAATAATGCAGTTAATGAAAAATCTCACCAAGTTGCTACACTAAAAACTGTTTGGGTTTAACAACAAAACTACTCATAGTTAATAATCTTGGCAAGGAAATAGAATGGATAGTAACATGTAGGTTGAGTAACCCTTATCCAAAAATTAAGTGTTGGAAATTTTTTTTTTGTATATATACATATACATAATGAGATATCTTGGTGACCCAAGTCTAAACTTGAAATTCAATTATATTTCACATACACTTTATACACAACCTGATTATAATTTTTTACAATATTCCTAGTATGCCAGCATTTTGACTATAGTAACTCATCATATGAGGTCAGATGTATCATTTCCCACTTGTGGCACCATGTTACTATGCATAAAATTTTGACTTTTATAACATTTCATATTTTCAGATTAGAGTTGCTTGATCTATATTTGTTCAGTAATGCAAACAAAAATCACCAAATTCTCTAGCATAATTTACCACACTTCTATTCATGTGTTTTGAAATTTCCTTTAGGAAAGGAAAATCACAAAATGTGTTTTGTTTCATAACCTATGCTCTCAGATGGCAGTTAAGCAGGGAAACCAACTGCAGATGCAAGTCCTTGAAGGGCACCATGTTGTTGATGAAACCCCACTCCCAGTTGTAGCAGAAAAACGAGTAGCTGCCAGGACAGGGAAGAAGCCACTTGCACATTATTCTTCACTGGTGAGAGTCTTGGGATCAGACATGAAGACCCCAGAGGAGCCTGCAGCCCAGGTATGTCTATCCAATTCTCTCATCTTACATCTCATTTTCTTTTATATAAGATTTGAGTATTCTTCAAAAATGTGGGAGTTGGCCAGGTGTAGTGGCACAACTGGGTTGGGTATTCCCAGCAGCTCAGGAGACTGAGGCAAGAGGATTGCAATTTCAAGACCAACCTCAGCAACTTAGCAAGACCCTGTCTCAAAACATAAAATAATAAGGGCTGGGTATGTGAATCAGTGGTTAAATGATGCTGGGTTCAATCCCCGGTACCAGAAAAAAAAAAAAATAGGAGTTATCGTGACCATCTGTCTAATTTTTTGAAACTGCTTGGTTTGCTTCTAGAAAAGGGGAAGCAGAGTAGGTTAGACGCTTTATTTTCCTTTTGTACTCCTTTACACTGTGACTTTTTAAAACCTAATGCTTGTATAATTTGACATATTCAAAATAATAGATGTCAGGGCAGTTAATTTAAGTAGAAAAGGTAACCTTCAAGGTCTTGAATTGTGTTTTCATACTTCAGCCATTTCCACTTCCTCCATGTGACAAAGACCAGCCTCAAGACAAGCCTCCAGACTGGTTCACAAGCTACCTGGAGACAGTGAGTGTTCTCTCTGGATTGGGTTTTAGTAGCATTGTTGGCCCAGGTGCAATGTGGAACAAATAGAAAGCTGAACCCAGATGGCTGCTGCCTCTGGTGCAGGTGAATCTTGAAGAGTGGTAGATAGTGATTTCCAAACTTGGCAGATATAATCAGTAACACACTAACCTTTGGCCAGGTGTGGTGGTGCACACTTGTAATTCCAGCTACTTGGAAGGCTGAGGCAGGAGGATGAAAATTTGAGGCCAACCTGGGCAAATTAGTGAGATCCTATCTCAAAAGAAAAATAAAAAGGGCCAGGGCCAGGCATGGTGGCCCACACCTGTAATCCCAGCAACTCAGGAGGCTAAGGCAGGAGAATCCCAAGTTCAAAGCCAGGCTCAGATATTTAGTGAGGCCCTAAGCGACTTAGCAGAAACCCTGTCTCCAAAAAAAAAGGGCGGGGATGTAGCTCAATGGTTAAGTGCCCCAGTAACAAAAAAGAAAAAAAGAAAGTAATAACCTTTGTACTGAGATATCAGAAAATGAGGAAGTCTTAGTTCTAATCACATAAGAGAGGGAGACAAATCTCTGTGCTTGAAGGAAGAAGTCAAAAATTTATTCATCAAAAGGATTTGCTAGGCTGGGGATATAGCTCAGTTAGTAGAGTGTTTGCCTCATAAGCACAAGGCCCTGGGTTCAATCCCCAGAACCACAAAAAAATAAAAAAAAGGATTTGTTATTTTCTTTGAACTAGGAATGAACCTTTTGTTACATTTCTGTTTATTTCATTCTGTAGCTATTAGTTGTTTATTATGTTCTTATGTTATACCAGAGATAGTGAGGTTTCAGATCTGTTGATATTGTTATAGCTTTTTCCAGTATTTGAACTGAGCTTTCCCCACCACCTTCTCTGTATTCTAGTTCAGAGAGCAAGTGGTTAAAGAAACAGTCGAGAAGCTTGAACAGAAATTACATGAGAAGCTTGTCCTCCATAACCCACCTTTGGGTTCCTGTCCCTCGGAAGTGTCAATGCCTATTTCAGAGGAAACATTGTTTCTGCCAGAAAACCAGTTCAGCTGGCATATTGCTTGCAGCAACTGCCAAAGGAGAATCATTGGTGTACGCTACCAGTGTAGGTAAGCAGTTGCCTGGGATTAGCTAAAGGTTGATAGGCCTTCAAGCAATGACTTCCTAGCATTGTGAGTAAGTAAAGAAAAATTGGGTGTCTAAGCATTAGATGTTGTAGCTCTTGATTGGAAGTACAAGCTACTTTTCACACACATGCTTTATGGATTAAGGGATAACTATTCCGTTTGCTGTGTTCGCATTTGGATTAACAGGGTCAGGCAAAGTTATGTTCCCCAAAACAAAATTAGATTACTAAGTATAGTTCCCCTCTTGATCCAAATGCTATCATATCTTGCTTCCTGCCATAGATTGTCCCACAGAAATGGATGCAAGTTAAATGTTATTGTCTGCATTTTATTAATGAGGAACATTAAGACTTGGTATGGTCAGGTGACATGCTCAGATTACCACCAGGCTGGTAATGGAACAAATACAGAAGCCTGATCTTCACCTCCCTATCTTGGGTACCTACTATGCCATTCTGTACTCTGCCATTCTTTTCCCCAAGCCTGTGCCCATCTTACAACATCTGTGAAGATTGTGAAGGAGGACCATATGCCCATGATACTAACCATGTCCTGTTGAAGTTACGGAGACCTGTTGTGAGTTCCTCTGAACCATTTTCTCAGTCAAAATACTCTAATCTTCGTCTTCCTGCTGCTCTGGAACAAGTCAGGTAAAATCATAGAGTTGGAGGTAATTGTTCTCTGATTGGCTTTTGGGTTCTGGTAACACAAAGCTAGTGATAAAAAAAAATCTGGGGCTTCAGTTATAGCTCAGTGGTAGAGCACTTGCCTAGCACATGAGGCACTGGGTTTGATCCTCAGCACCACATAAAAATAAACAAATAAGGGCTGGGGATATAGCTCAGTTGGTAGAGTACTTGCCTGTCAAGCATAAGGCCCTGGGTTCAATCCCCGGTACTGCAAAATAATAAATAAATAAATAAAATAAACAAATAAAATAAAGATATAAAAAATACAATAACATTAAAAAAATCTTGGGCTGAGGATATAGCTCAGTTGGTAAAGTGCTTGCCTTGCAAGCACAAGGCCCTGGGTTCAATACCCAGCACCACAAAAAAAAAAAAAATCTTTAAAATATTCTGAGCCAGGTGTGGTGGCACATGTCTAAAATTCCAGAGACTCAGGATGCTGAGGCACGGGGATCACAAGTTCAAAGCCAGCCTCAGCAACTTAGCAAGGCCCTAAGCAATTTAGCAAGACCCTATATCAAGAGTTGGGATGTGGGCCAGGCGCAGTAGCGCACACCTATAATCCCAGCAACTTGGGAGGCTGAGGCAGGAGGATCGTGAGTTCAAAGCCAGCCTCAGCAACTTAGGCCCTAAAAAACTCAGTGAGAGTTTTGTATTTTGTATTTTATTTAGAGATTCCTATCTCTAAATAAAATACAAAATAGGGCTGGGGATGTGGCTCAGTGGCTGAGTGCCCCTGAGTTCCATCCCCAGTTCCAAAAAAAAGAAAGAAGAGTTGGGATGTGGCTCGGTGGTTATGCTCCTCTAGGTTCAATCCCTGGTACAAAAAAAATAGTCCAGTGAGCTAGTGTGGTGGCACCCACCTGTAATCCCAGTCACTTGGGAGGCTAAATCAGGAGGATTACAAGTTTGAGGCCAGCCTCAGCAATTTAGTGAGACACTGTCTCAAAATAAAAAGGGCTGGGATGTAGCTCAGTAATAAAATGCCCCTGGGTTCAATTACCAGTACTCAAAAAAACAAACAAACAAAAAAGTGGTGATAATATGTAGTGTTATGAACTATAGATGGTCTCCTTATTTCAACTCCTTTTCATTGATGTGCTATAATGAAGGCAGCTATCCAAAGGTAATGTAGTGGAAATGATAACTGTAAAAGAATTTAAAAATCTAAACTAGAAGTTGACACTGATAATGACTGCACTTAGCTTCAAATTGCTTTGAGATTTGTTTGTGAGTGCTGTTTTGTTTTCATTTTTGTTTTTTTAAAGATGTTCATTTATTATCTCACAGGCTCCAAAAACAGGTTGATAAGAATTTTCTTAAAGCAGAAAAGCAGAGATTGCGAGCTGAGAAGAAACAGCGTAAAGCAGAAGTCAAAGAACTTAAAAAGCAGCTTAAACTTCACAGGAAGATTCATCTTTGGAATTCCATCCATGGACTGCAGAGCCTCAAGTCCTCTTTGGGCCGACCTGAGAGCTTGTTGCAGTCTAACACCCTGATGTAAGCCTAGGGCCATGGTGGGGATCAAGAACTTCAGTTCCAGCTCTCTAAAACTATAACTTCAGCTTTACTTACTAATTATTTTTATTCTTTCAAGTTGGGGGTTTCTCTTGGTTGCCTAGGCTGGTCTTGAACTCCTGGGCTCAAGCAATCCACCTGCCTCAGCTTATCAAGTGACTGGGATTACAGACATGTGCCACTGTGCTTGGCTAGCCATCTTCTGTCTTATCCATTGGCAACTCCTAATATCCACACTCTTAAAACTTCCCATTCTTTGTACTGGGGATGTAGCTCAATGGCCGAGCATTTGCCTAGCATGTGCAAGGCCCTAGATTCTATTCCAGTACCTCAAAAAATAATAACTTTGCATTCTCTGATCCCAGCTTTATTAAAGGGTGTTTTTAATGGTGATTTTTGACATTTGCTTTCTTGCCTTCAGAAAGACACTAATAAGACTCAGAACTGTGGTGATTGTGACCCCTTTTCTGTGGAGGCAGTATAGATTTGAAGCAAAAGAAAAAAATATTTTAAGAGCCTTATACTCCAGTTGTTTTTATGGACCCTTTTAATTATCCTCATCATGTTTTGGTTTATGGGCTAGGAGCTATAGCATAGTAGTAGAGTGCTTGCTTAGCATTCCTGAGGCCTGGGATTTGATCCTCAGTGCCACCCAAAAAAAAGGAGACAGTTTTTTGGGTTTTTGTTGTTGTTGTTTTGTTTGTATGGTACTGGGAATTGAACCCAGGGGTGCTTTACCACTGCTATATCCCCAAGTTCTTTTTGTCTTTCATTTTGAGACAGGATCTTGCTTAGTTACCTATGGTCTCACTAAGTTGCCCAGGTTGAACTTGAACTTGCAATCCTCCTGCCTCAGTCTCCCAAGTTGGTGGGATTACAGGTGCACACCACCATGCCCAGCAGCACTTTATTACTATTTTTGGGGGGTGGGAAGTACTAGGGATTTAATGCAGGGGCACTTCACCACTGAGGCTGACTTTGAACTCACAGTCCTTCTGACTCAGCCTCCCAAATCACTGGGATTATAGGCATATGCCACTGTGCCTGGCTCAATATTATTTTTAATGCAAATGCATTAGTACATCCTCAAGAGTGAGTAAGCTTCTAGAGTCAATATGAAATATTCCTAAGCAAGTGACTAAGCATCTCAATTTGTCTTCAGGCTCCCTTTGCAACCCTGTGCCCCAGTTATGCCAACACTCAGTGCAGCATTTGTGGATGAGAATTTGCCTGATGGAACTCACCTTCAGCCAGGAACCAAGTTTATAAAACACTGGAGGATGAAAAACACAGGAAATGTAAAGTGGAGTGCAGATACAAAGGTATTCCCCCCCACAGAAAGTGAAGATGAGGTCATTTGAAATGCCATAGTGTTCAGCTAACAAGCTTTTTCTCTTTGGTCACTGTTCTTTTTAGCTCAAGTTCATGTGGGGAAACTTGACTTTGGCTTCTACAGAAAAGAAGGATGTTTTGGTTCCCTGCCTAAAGGCAGGCCATGTGGGAGTTGTGTCTGTGGAGTTCATTGCCCCAACCTTGGAGGGAACATACACTTCCCATTGGCGTCTTTCTCACAAAGGCCAGCAGTTTGGGCCTCGAGTCTGGTGCAGTATCATAGTGGATCCTTTCCCCTCTGCAGAGAGCCCTGATAACATTGAAAGGGGCCTGATCGGCTCAAGCAAAGCTGATGATCTCACCTGCCAGCAAGAGGTGAGGATTGATAGACTTTGATTCTGTATGCCAAGGTATTTTCTCAAAAGTTAGGGAGGGGATGATTAAAACTAAAATAACTCACTCATAGCTGGTTATTCTTCCAGAAATCACGAAAGATTAGTGTGTTGGTCATCTTTCTGCCACTATAACAAAATACCTGAGATAATGAACTTAGAAAGGTTTCGGGGCTGGGGATATAGTTCAATTGTTAGAATGCTTACCTGGCATGCACAGGGGCCTGGGTTTAGACCCTAGCACCACAAAAAAAAGGGGGGGGGTTGTTTTTAGTTGTTTTGTTTTGTTTGATATTGGGAATTGAATCAAGGGATACTTTACCACTGAGCTACATTCCCAGCCCTTTTTATTTTTTATTTTGAGACAGGGTCTTGTTAAATTGTGGAGGCTGGCTTTGAACTTGCGATCTTCCTGCTTCAGCCTTCTGAGGTGCTGGGATTACAGGCATGTTCCACCATACCTGACCTGCTACTATTTTAATTCTAAAATTATTATCAGTTTCTTTTGTTTTGTTTTGTTTTGTTTTGTGGTTCTGGGAATTGAACCCAGGGCCTTATACATACAAGGCAAGCACTCTACCAACTAAGCTATATTCCCAGCCCATCAGTTTTATTTTTAATGTAGTTCTTGTGTTTGTTTGCAGTGTTTTGTTTTTTTGTTTATCCTTAGGGGGAGGCATTGTGATTTTGCCACTTAAGTTCTTTTGAGGGCCTAAATTTGTCCCAAATGGTTTGACTCTAGGTTCTTATGGCTAAAGAAGAAGTTCCACCGAGTAAAGTGACTGAGCAGACAGAAGGAGGGACAGGAACCTGCATCCTACAGAAGTCAAAAAATGTTTCCAGCGAGAGAGAGCTCTACATTCCATCCGTGGACCTTCTGACTGCACAGGTGGAAGATTCAGCACTTTGAGGGCAAGGGACAAGAAAGAGCACATTGGGGAGTTTTCAAACTTGTTGAAAGAGAAGGTGGTACAGCCATAGGTGGTTCACAGGCAGTTGTATTTAATAGGAAGAGATCACACATGGAAGTGAGTTTCTAAACTGAGTTTTCTTGAACTCAGTCCTCAGTCCTGTGCTTCACCACAGCTTCCCTTTAGTTGCCTCTTTATTTTAGCCTGTCCCGTTTACCTTCACACCCACTGCATTTTCTCTGTTTCTTGCTGTTTGGTTATTTGAACATCTAGTTCCCATTTAACTCTTCTTGTTTTCACTTGATTGAGGAGAGGCATGAATTTAAACGGTTGAATCCAGGATGGTCTGCATGAACTACAGGTCCCATCAAAACAAAACTCTAGTGTGCACTACAAGCAGCCTAACATGTCCTGTATTTTTTCTAGGACCTGCTGTCTTTTGAGCTGTTGGATATAAACATTGTTCAGGAGTTGGAGAGAGTACCTCACAACACACCTGTGGGTAAGACTGTTACTCAGTTCATCTTGGTTATGTTACTATCGAGCATAAAAGTACTGTAGCACTATGCTCTGGTGGTTGGTGTTCTATTCTGAGGAAATAGATGGCAAGGATTTTTCCCACAATGTGATTATAAAGTTGCACCCATGAGTCCATTTTCCTTCTTTTCCCATTGACTGTCAGAAGCAACATGAAAGTTTGTGCAGGGCTTCCCCACAGAAGGACCCCCATAGAAGGACCCTTTTCTCTATTTTCCTCCCTTTCTTCCTTTACATTTCATGATTTTGTGTCTTAGCTGTGGCCTTGCAGGCCAAGTAACTGTTTATGATCTTTCCCACGTTGGTTGATCTGTTTGAGGTGGTTGCACACCTGTTGGTATACAGGTGTTGAAGCATGCCTGGTTTCATCCTAGCCCTGCAGGAGGCAAGAAACCTATGAACTGCTACTTCTGGACACTGACTGTTTATGATGTGATGCTTTTTCTCATTTGATGGTTCTCCTGTCTTCAATTCTCCAGATATGACTCCCTGCATGTCTCCTCTGCCACATGACAGTCCTTTAATAGAGAAGCCAGGCTTGGGGCAGATACAGGAAGAAAGTGAAGGGGCGGGATTTAAAGCACTTCCTGGTAAGGGGTTAAATATCTGTAATGTATTGCAACCTCCCTTTCTGTATCACATCCATTTTTAACTATTTCTTACTAACCTTACCTTAGCATGTAAATGGGTGTCCTAGAGCATCTCCCTTGTCTCCCTATATGGCACAGAGAGCAGCTATTCCTTGACCTAATCTTAGCATGAATAATGAATAGTGAAAGGCCTCAAATTTTGAAACACTAAGTGCAGACAACGTTTATGTCCGTTTCAGATTCCACAGTATCTGCAAAGAGGAAAGCTGAGAACATTGCTTCAGTGGAGGAAGCAGAAGAAGACCTGAGTGGGACCCAGTTTGTGTGTGAGACTGTAATCCGATCCCTTACCTTGGATGCTGCCCCAGACCACAACCCACCTTGCAGACAGAAGTCCCTGCAAAGTAAGTCTCCCTGCATTTCTACCAGCTAACAGGGTGACACCTGAATTGTGATTGCCAGACCTGAACAATTAAAAGTGCTCTTCTTCACTGAGAGGTGAGGGAGCATGATCTTTTGTTAGAAGCTCTTTGTTAGAATCACCTGTATTCTTTAAACTATACCTTCTACCTGACTCTTCTCATTAGAGAATCAGGAGCAAAGAAGCCACTCTAGCTGGGTGCCGTTGCACACACAAGATGCCCTAACTCATTTCTGCACCTTCTCAGGGCCAGAATTACAACTGCATTCCACAGAAGAACAGCAGCCAGTTGCGTTGCCTGAATTCTGCAGAAAGGAGTCTTCCTGTAAGTTGACAGAGCTCCTCAGCAGAGATTCCTGTTGGCAGCTGAGTTGTCTGCTTTCTCCAAGAGGAATAGTCAGAAATAGTGGAAGCAGCAATACCAAACTTAAGTTTCTCAGAATTAAATCCTGCTATAATATCTCTGTAACAAAATTCTAGATGTCAAATAAGTAGAGCCAAGAGTATTTTAAAAACTGTTCAAAAATTCAAATTCTGGTGCATAAAAATAATATAGAACCAGGAGGACATAAGTTCAAGGCTAGCCTGGGCAACTTATTGAGACTCAGTCTCAAGATTAAAAAGATGGGGGTGGGGGTATTTGGGATGTAGCCCAGTGGTAGCGTGCCCCTGGTTTAATCCCACATACCACAGAAAAAAAGAGAAAATCTCTATTATAATGAAATTTGACCTATACTTTTAAATATGATTTGTCTCACTTTTGTTTAAAGTATCCAGATATATTATGTATATTTATGTTTTTTTCAAACGTGTAAATGTGTAACAAAAAACCCTGGAAGGACTTGGATCAAAATGTTCATTCATTATTCTAACAGGATTTATGGGTACCTTTTTTATGTCCTTTTTCCTTTCTCCATGGTTTCCCAGTTTTTTTATCTGAATGTGCATCACTTTTACAGAGAAGGAAAGTAGTCATACAGCACTGCAGTACTCACCATCTGATGTTTTCTCTTCGTACCACTGGTAGCTAGTGTATCCAGGTTTTTATTTTGTTATTTTGTTTTTGTTTTTGTTTTGTTACCAGGGATTGAACTCAGGGGCTCCCAAACACTGAGCCATAGCTCTTTTTTTTATTTTTTATTTTGAGACAGGGTCTCACTAATTTGCTTAAGGCCTTGCAAAGTTGCTGAGGCTAGCTTTGAACTTTGGATCTTTCTTCCTCAGCCTCCTGAGCCTCTGGTATTACAGGCATGTGCTACCACACCCAGCTAGTGTGTCTGTTTTGATTTCAACCCCACCTCAGTATATTAACCATCATATAAAGAGGAAAAAGGACAGGTCCTCCTCCTTTTTGGATTTGTATTGCTGGGCTGAGGGTGTAGCTCAGTGGTAGAGCACTTGCTGAGCACAAATGAGACCCTGGTTTTAATTCCCAGTATTGCAAAAAAGAAAGATTCATATTGCTTGTCAGGACCGTGGATGTTTCTGCCTACCTTGTTTTTGTGAACTTTTGTTCTTTTGGGTTTTGCATAGCCTTCAAACTTAGAATACAGCCTTGGTTCCAGTAGCAACCCTTCCCTTTGGTTCTTCCCTCTCCTGTGGCATTTGTAATTCTAGCTTATAATCCACAAAGCTTTACCAAGTAAGGATAGCACCAGAGGCTGCTTTTAGGATTCTACATTCAATTGATTACTTTCATCCTGTAGTGAAATTTGCCTTGCCTGAAGAAGGACCACTTGGAAATGAGAGGGAGGAGATTGTCACGGAGGAGGAGGAAGAGGAAGAACTCAAAGATGAAGTTCAGAGTCAGTCCTCTACTTCTTCAGAGGATTATATCATTATCCTACCTGAGTGTTTTGATACCAGCCGCCCCCTAGGGGACTCCATGTACAGCTCTGCCCTCTCACAGCCAGGCCTGGAGCGAGGGCCTGAAGGCGAGCCTGGGGTTGAGGCCGGACAGGAACCAGCAGAGGCTGGGGAGCGACTTCCTGGAGAGGAGAACCAGCCACAGGAGCATAGCATCAGTGACATCCTCACAACTTCACAGACTCTGGAAACAGTGCCACTAATCCCAGAGGTGGTGGGCCTCCCACCACAACTGCCAAGGTACATTCACACCTGCTCATCTGGAGTGTTCTTTAGAGGTGAAATACAGTAGGAGGAGACAACTTAATCTCAAAACCTATTTTTTCATCTGTTTGGGAAGAGATTATTTCCCTTAGTGAAGTCTGAATCTAGATGAATAAAAGTTATATTCTCCGGTATTTGTGGATTTCGGATTTAAAGAATACTTTAGTTATCTGAATATAGTTTGTCTTGATAATTGAGAACCAGTTTTTAAACACAAACATCCCTGGACCTTCCCTTATTCTATTGATTCATGGATAAAGGCAGCAAAAATTCATTCATACATTAACCCAAAGCATCATTAGGAAGTGAAGTCCATTATGGAAAAAATACACTAAAACCAGATAGAAGTTATTTTCTACTGAATCTGAATCATTGCTTGCTCCTAACAGTACGAAAATGTTGAAGACTTGACTATAATTTAAACCATTCTCTCAGGAAGCTAGACATTTCCCTTTATTTACACCACTTGAAGTAGTGGGGAAGTAACCAGACTGAAGCCAGTCTTTCTAACTTAACTGTGGTTAAACAGGAAAACGAGGAGTAGAATGCAGCCCTTCTGACGGGATTGCTAAGTTCTCACATGTGCTCTGGATCAAAAATGTAAAGCTGGCGGGTGCAGTGGCGCACGCCTATAATCCCAGCACTTGGGAGGCTGAGGCAGGAGGATCTCGAGTTCAAAGCCAGCCTCAGCAACTTAGTGAGGCCCTAAGCAACTCAGTGAGACCCTGTCTCTAAATAAAATACAAAATAGGGCTGGGGATATGTCTCAGTGGTGGAGTGTCCCTGGGTTCAATCCCCAGTACCAAAAAATAAATAAATTTTTTTAAAAATGTAAAGCCGTATAAAAGAATTGGGCACTGCTGTGCTATGTTTACTTTTCTCCATCATTACCATAGATGATTTTGTTTTTCATGAATAGGTGTTTTTAACTTACTTGGAATATTGTGTCTTTCTGAAAGGAGCCCTCCTTGTGTACACCATGGTTCCCCAGGAATGGATTTACCAGTTACCTTACCAGAAGTTTCCTCAGTCCCTGACCAGATCAGAGGAGGTAATGCACAGCTTGAACTTCATCTTTCTCTGTTCCTTTCTAATGGAAGCCAGGTATAAATAGGCTCTCCATCTTCATGATTCTTGGCAGTTTTTAGAAACTTGCCTTTTCCCTCTTTCTGCACTCTTCCCTTATACTCTCTTATTTTTATTCTCTAGCTAAATATTTATTAAATGAAACCTCCTAGAGGTAGGTAGTGTGCTGTAGTGGACAGCACACAGTTTGGATTCAGGCTATTGTAGGTTCTAGCTCCAGTTTCACCTTTCCTGACCCTGACCTTGTGGAAGTTCAGTTGATTTATAATGCCTGTGGGTCTGTTTCCTTATCTATAAAATCAGGATGATAGAACTGGATGTGGTGGCATAGAACTGATGTGGGAGGATCTCTTGAGCTCATATGTGCCAGGTATGGTGCTGCACAGCATAATCCCAGTGACTCCGGAGGCTGAGGCAGGAGGATCACAAGTTCAAGACCAATTTCAGCAACTTAGGCCCAAAATGATTTAGCAAGACCCTCTCTGAAAATAAAAAATGAAAAGGGCTAGGGATGTGGCCTAATAGTTAAGTGCCCCTAGGTTTAATTTCTGGTCTAAAAATAAATAAAATAACTGACCTACCTAGGCAACAGAGACATAACATTTCCCCACTTCCCCTCCCCCCCCCCAAAAAATGAGGACAATAGCACTGTGAAGTTGTGAGTAGATTCTCAGCATCACTTCTTACTCTTCCCCAAAAATTCAAACATAAAAGCATTTGAAAACTAATGTGTGTCAGTATGATAGGATTGTAGACTTGATTTTTTAGATTCATTAAACAGTCACCTTATATTTCTGGATAGTTTCTCTGTATCACTTCCCTAAATGGAACTTCCAAAATCTTCAAAAAAAAGAGAGATTTCAAACACTGGACAGATTGCCACCTGCCTCTATAATAGCCATGATATGAGTAGGATACACTAGGTGCTTATGGATGCTGCATCTAACCAACAGCTCTTTTGCTTTTAGAGCCCAGAGGCTCATCAGGACTTGTAAACAGCAGACAGAAGAGCTATGACCACTCAAGGTAATGACCTTGTGCAGTCTCTTCTTCAGAAGCAGGTGGTATCTAGTATTGCTTCTGCTTTAAAGAGCCTCTCAGAGCATGTGCTTATCTTCAGAGAGCAGAAAAGGAGAGCCCTCATTTTTTCTTGTTCTAATTCCACCTAAGGCTTCTGAGCAACACTGAACAGAGGGCTAATGCTGATATTTAAGTGTTTTCACATTCCAGACAAAAAAGGAGTACCCTCCAGTTCACCTCACCCTTAGTGCCAGAGAAGGCAGGAAGGTCAAGCCAGAGTGCATCTTAGTGCTTTTTTCATAGACACACTTGCCTCTCTGAGATGAGCAGTCAGTCATTACCCCCATGTACCCATGACTGCATTAATTTTCAGCTAGGACTGAAAGCTGTCATGATAACCAGAGTGGTATAATTCCTGCAGTGTCCATACCTTGTCCTAGTAGAGCTGGGCCCTACATCAAACCAAGATAGCTAGAAAACTGATGAAAATAATCACATTCTCTTTTTACATCTGATTTTTTTTTTTTCTCTTAAGGAAATTTCATTTTCTTTCAAGGATTAGCACCCAGGTTATCTTGTAAGAAGGTAATGGTTCATTGTATTTGGGGAGATAATTTGGTTTTCCTCTACAGATACCACCATGGGAGCAGCATTGCTGGAGGACTGGTGAAGGGGGCTTTGTCTGTTGCTGCCTCTGCATACAAGGCCCTATTTTCTGGGCCACCAGTCACCGCACAGGTTAGCATATGTTTTATTTTCCTGAAACTCAACTCACAAATCATCAGTGAAAATGATGGCATGTCTGGGTTGGCGAGTAACTTGACATTATGGAAAGAGCATAGGCTTTAGATTTAGTCTTTGGTTAACTCACAACTCTGCCACTTCCTAGATATATAATTTTAGTCAAGTTGTTTTAGTGAGGAAAGGAGAAGGACCTAGTGTTTGTTGAGATCTACTGCATGTATAGAGGAGCTAGTCCAGGTATTGACACAAGATGAATAAGACAGTGGTTCCTGCCCAAAGATCATGGGAAACAAGGGAGGTAAACGCATTTGCGGTATGGGGTAAGGTACTATGCTGGTGCAGTCAGACAGATGAAACACCTCAGCCTAGTAGGACCATTGGCTTCCTGATAGATAATATCTTTATCCTTTGTCCTAATGGATAAAGCAAGTATTTGCCAGGGAAGGATGGTAGAGTATTGTAAGCCAGGCATGATGGTGCACACCTGTAAGTCTAGCTACTCAGTAGGCTGATGCAGGAGAATCACAAGTTCAAGTCAAGCCTGGGCAACTCAGCAAGACTCCTCTCTTTAATTAAAAAAAAGTGTAGTAGACAAAGGGAATAAGCTAGTGAAAAAAACTTGGCAATATGAGTGTATAGGGTGCTTCTGGTCTGAGAAGAGTAAGAAGAAAAAAGACCAACTGTAGGTTAAGGGGTTGGATTTTATTTTAAAGCTAATGAAGAGCCATAGAAAGTTTTTAAGGAAGTGTTTTAACATGATCATATTTGTTCTCAGTGAGATCACTCTGCTATACTCTGGAGGCTTGGATGGAGCCATTAAAGAAATCCATATGGCCGGGCGTGGTGGCACATGCCTAATTAAAGACATAAGTGTCAGAACTTGGTGGCCATGATTAAGTGACTAAAAAGAAGTTAAGGATAAATCCCAAGTCTCTGTGTTACATAGTTCACAGTACCATGCATTAAGAGAGGCTATGCAGGCAGGATATATTTGGGTTAAAGAAGAGGAGGTCAGTTTTGAGTAGGGTTGTGTTTGAGGCATATCCTAGTAAAAGTAAAAATAACCAGAGTACAGTTGGATACATACATCTGGATCACAGTGGAGAGATTTGGCTTGGTGCTGAGTTTGAGAGTCTCCTTGCATATAGCTTATAGTAGGGGCTATGTGGATGGATGAGATTATCCAGGAAGAATGGGGAAGGCAAGAAGGAACCTTAAGGATCAGGGAAAGAGGAGGACCCTGTAAAGAAAACAATATAAGAAAGAAAACTAAGTTCTCTACTGGAACTTAGGAGGTTTTAATGAGAGGATGTATTCAATAGTGTTAGCTGCTGCAGAGAGGTGCAAACCTGAAATGAGGAATTTTGAGAGTTCAGGTATGCCTTACTTTCCAATAACTTGGCTACAAAGAGAAAAAGAGGGCAGAAGTGCTGGGCATGGTGGTGCATGCTTGTAATCCCAGCCATGGGAGGCTGAGGCAGAAGGATCATAAATTCAAGGTCAGCCTCAGCAACTTAGCAAGACCCTGTCTCAAAATTTCAAAAAGGGAGCCGGGTGTGTTGGCACAGGCCTGTAGTCCCAGCGGCTCAGGAGGCTGAAGCAGGAGGATTGGGAGTTCAAAGCCAGCCTCAGTAAGGGCAAGGCACTAAGCAACTCAGTGAGACCCTGTATCTAAATAAAATACAAATTAGGGCTGGGGATGTGGCTCAGTGGCCGGGTGCCCCTGAGTTCAATCCCCGGTTCAAAAAAAAAAATTTTTTTTTTCAAAAAGGGCTGTATATGTAGCTCAGTGGTAAGGCATCCCTGGGTTCAAGCATCAATACTGGGAAGGAAAAAAAAGGGCAAATGCCAGGAGACATTTGTAAAGATGAGTGAGACTTGAGATGTGCAAGGCAGTAGTGAAAGGAGTTAACAATAAAGGTGACAGAGAGGACAATTAATGAAGAAATATTTCTGAGGTGGTTAGAGGTAAAGAGATACAAAGCAAAATATATGTGGAAGGATTAAACCTGGAAAGGAGGATTGATAATCTATTCTGAAATAAGAGGAAGAAGGGAGCATTGGAATTAGGTGTAGAGGAAATCACCCGAGACTGCTCAACATGTTTACCTACTTTCTCAACAACCCTGCAAATAGAACTATGATGTATCTGCATTTCATACATTCAGGGATTGACACTCAGCCCAATTGGTGAGTAAATGGTAGAGTGAGGATTTGGGTATAAGCCCGTCTGCCTCCAAAGTCAGTCATCTTTCTGCTCTGCAGCCTCCCCATCCCCAATCTGTGAAGTAGAAATAACAGACCAGCCATTGTTAGGAGGATTTAAGGAAGTAATTTTGGCTACAACGGGGCTTGGTTTAAAATGGGAAGTAGTGAATGTTAGCTTCCTCATAACTTGGACCACTTTATTTTGAAGGAAAAAAAAGCCAAGAATGCTACCCAGGAAGTAATTTCCAAGCAGTTTTTGTCCAGATCCTCTTCATATCAGACAATTTCTCATACCATCTTCCTGTAACAGCCTGTTTCCTTACTCATATTTGCCCCATCATCACAATAACCTTCATATTTATAGTGCCTCTAAGGCTTGTTTTCTACTTCTACCTCATCTGGCCAAAGAATGTTTCTTCCTGAAAGTCCTCTCTGAAGCTTTCTAGTACTAAGGAAAGTCCGTCATCTCCCAGCTTTGCCTTCCTTGGATATCGACAGACCTAATTTGAAGCACTCCATACCCCTTCAGCTCAAAAGACCCATTAATATGTCAGGTGGATAGAAATGTCATACCCTTGCATCTGGTTTCTTTGCATTTTGAATAAATCTGGAAAGACTAGTATGGCAAGATAATAAAAATTTGTAGGATAAACAAATTATACAAAAAATGTTGTCTACTTTTCTTGTCTGCACAGCCAATAGTTTCCGAAGATCAGACAGCAGCCCTGATGGCCCATCTCTTTGAAATGGGATTCTGTGACAGGCAGCTGAACCTAAGGCTGTTGAAGAAACACAATTACAACATTCTGCAGGTCGTGACAGAACTCCTTCAGGTCAACAACAATGACTGGTACAGCCACCGCTATTGAGGAGTGACTTTGTATTAAATAACTGCCTGCTGCTCAGAGATGATCTTTATTCTTTCATTGGGGTGTGGGGTAAAAGCCCTTGCTTGTTTTTTAATCTGATGAATCTATATGGAGACCATCATTGAATTGTTAAGGCAATACCCATTTCAATATATTTTGGAGCAAATCAAAGACCAGAACTTAAATTTTCACTTTAGGAATTGGGTGAATAGTAGGAAGCCAGTTTTTCAATTGGTTGGGATAAAATTCCCTTCTCCATTTCAGTGCATCGAAGAGTATAATACTTTGAACTTCCTATAGAACCTGTTTTTTGTTTTTTGTTTTTTTCCTGCTTGTATTGAAGTTGAAGATTTTTGTTTGGTTCATGTGGATGTTTTTAATGGGGATACCTCTTGTCAGTTTTTTAAACTGGAAGTTGTTTTCAAAAATTATTCTTATAATTTCTGTAACCAGCCCCAAGCCTCAGTAACTATGTGGTATTGAAAGGACACAAGAGCATGATAGAAATATTGCTACTCTTCCTTTCTCAAGGAGAAAGTTATTTCCCTGCAAGAGTTATTAGTAAATGACACTGTTGCTTTCTGAGGACCATATTGGTGCATTTGAGTATACACCCTTCAGGAATCTCATGAAAGGAGGGAAGAGTGTTCCAGTTAATTCACCAGCACCTAGTGAGCAGTGTCTATTGTAGTAATTTTGCATATATTTTTCTTTTATTTAAGGAGAAAAAAGTAGGGTGAAATATTTTGCTAGTCTTATAGGAAAGGAAAATACCCCCTGTATTACTTAAAGGGAAAAGTCAATTTCACAGTTAGCTTTTTTCTTAATGTCAGGACAGATCTTATTTTACAGTAGAATAAGGGAAGTGGAAACAGGTGAAAAACAGGTGCTTGTGTTAATCTCAGTAAAGTTCAGGGTTGGGCAAGTGAGTGTGGTGGAGCAAATAGGATAAGCTGATGACTTCTTGAATGTTTGAAATCCTTTCAAAGGTTTTCTAGCCCTAGAGAGTCTAGAGCAGGAAGTAGTGGTTGGTGTTTAGCAAAACCTAGATGGGGCAAACTCATTGAAAAAGTTTGATTTAACCCCAGGGTGAGTGGGAAAGAGCTTGCTCCCAGGGACCCAGGTGCTCATTCTGTTTATAGAAAAGAGTCTTGGGAACAGTTGGTGAAGGAAGAGGTAACAAAAAGCTATGAGATGTTTCATGAAAACGACTTAAGAAAAGGAAAAATCTGAACCCCAACCGTAAGGGGTAAGGATAGTTAAAATAGTATTATTTAACCTGGTTGGTATTTATAATGAATGGCAATTTTAATTAGTCATAATGATGTTTATTTACAGTATAACCCTTGAATACTATTAAATAAACCAGAATTCAGACTACAAGCCAACCAGGCTGTTCATTATTTAAAACGTTTTCGTCTGGGATTCTGGGTAGAAGGCCAGACAAGAGAGGGAGGAAGCGGCAGGGTGTGGGTAATTGGATTGATTTGGGGCAGGACCTTGACTTTCTGGGTCCTGCAGTAGGGGTCCAGGAGGGTCCGTGGGTCGGGTTCTCCGACCGGTTATTATTGTACACAGCCACTCAAAAGAATGGTGAAATAAATGTTCATTAAAACTCCTGTCCGTATTAGCTGGTCCTTGCGAGCACAGCGCCGGTACCCTCCTGTGACCTTTGAACAGCAGAGAGCATCCCCCGCCTCCTTGTGGAGGGGGCGGGGCTGGGGGTGGGGCTTCCCGATGCACCAAGTTGAAGCTTGCGGTGGGGGATTGGTTCCCTCACTTTCGATTCGGAAGGCAGCCGTTTCTGCCCCTGCAGTCCTCTGGGGGAAAGTCGCGCTCGGGACCCTCCTCAGCTTTCCCTTTTTGGCGGTAAGGGCCTTTTGTACCTCCTGCTCACCCATCGTACACGCGGGTACTGAACTCGACTACAGGTGTCTAGTAGAATTTGAAGCCCTTCTTCAATGAAATCCAACCTTTTCCTTCCATGCCTACCAGCCGGCCTGGGGCAGAGTAGAGTGGGAAACAGCTTGGCCCTTCTGGGGAGGCAAAGACCCCCTTCTCCCCAAAGGCATATTCCAGAAAATTCATCTTCTTGCAACTGAAGGGAATCGCGGATCCCATACCTGAACCAGGTGAGACTCCTTTTATTTTAGTCCAGGAAGATCAGAGTGGTTCAACTTGCCCAACTCATTCTGGCACCACTCTTGGGGGGTCTTTTGTGGGGGAAGTCCAACTTTAGTCTTGATCTCTCCTAATAAAGGGCAGACCCTAGCCGGGCGTGGTGGCGCACGCCTGTAATCCCAGCACTTGGGAGCCTGAGGCAGGAGGATCTCGAGTTCAAAGCCAGCCTCAGCAACTTAGCGAGGCCCTAAGCAACTCAGTGAGACCCTCTCTATAAATAAAATACAGAATAGGGCTGGGGATGTGGTTCAGTGGCTCAATGTCCCTGAGTTCAATCCCCGGTTCCAAAAAAAAAAAAAAAAAAGGCAGACCCTGGCATGACTAAGGAATTCCCCAGGCCTTCCTTTCTACCCCACCCCAGACAGCAATGCGGAAGACAGGTATCCTCCCACCTGGGATATTTTCAGACTGGGTTCTCACACCTGTGACCTGTAGCTTCTTTTCTCCTTATTTAAATAGCGGCTGCCTTCCTATTGAGCCAGCAACGTCCAGGAATTGAAGACTTCCTCAGACCTTGGCCTTCTGTCCTGGTTCTCTTGGAGGCCTTTTTAGAGTAATTGGGGAAGATGAAGGGACCTTCCAGATGGCTGCCCTCCCCACCTCAAGCTTTATCCAGCTTCCTTTAAAGTGAATGACAGCTCAGCAACTTTCCGAGAAAAAAAAAAATTGCAACTTTCCGAGAAAAAAAAAAAAAATTAATGCTGTACCATTCTATCGTGGAAGTTCCTTAAAGTGAAATAACTTCTGCTTTTCTTTGGTTTCCTCTTTTTGTAGGCAGATTGATGTTTCAACAATAATGAAAGGAATTGAAAGGCATTGAAATTTCCAATTTTGAGAGTCCCATATATCTGCTCAACTCTATCTCAGATTTCAACTTGCTTAAATTATAGTAGGGCTCCTTACCTTTTTTTTTTTTTTTTTTTTTTTTTTTTTTTTTTTTTGCGGAGCAGGGGTACTGGAGATTGAGCCTCAGGGCACTTAAACTGAGCCACATCCCTAGCCCTTTTTATGTTTTGGGTGTTTTGGGTTGTTTTGTTTTTTGTTTTGTTTTGTTTGAGACAGCATTTCACTAAGTTGCTGATGCTGGCCTCGAACTTGTGATCCTCCTGCTGCACACTCTAGAGTTAATGGAATTACATGCCTGGCTCTTTGCCAATCTTGGGAACTTAAAACCAGAATTATGGGACTGGGAATGTAGCTCAGTGGTAGAGTGCTTGCCTACTGTGTGAGGCCATGGGTTTGATCTCCAGCTCCACAAAAAAAAAAAAAAAAGAAAAACCTATCTGGTGTCAGCGCTGAGAACTTTAACACTGAACTTTGTTCTTTTCTCATTAGTGAAAAATCACCCCTTGAACAATGGGTGAGATGTTCTCACAGCTGGGCTGTCGGAAAGATGAAAGCAAATCAATCCTGTCCCCCAACTCAGCCATTGGTGGCAAGGCTGCCGGCTACTCCAGCATTGGTAGCAGCGAGTCTTTTTGTTCCTGTGTGCCTTGTAAAGGGACTGCTGGTGCCAACTTTGTGACCTGCCCTACCTGCCAAGGCAGTGGGGAAATCCCCCGAGGTGAGTGAACCAAAGCTCTGGAAATAGCTGGAATTCAGGAAGAGCTCTTGGCTAGCTAGCCTGAGCCAGCCCCTTTGAGTCTCCTTAAATGGTTGAATCTTCTCCCAGCTCCATGTTCTTCCATTCTCATGCTGCTAACTAGCCTTGGGCTCCTTGAAGAGACCTCCCTTCCTATATTAGTTGTATTCTCCTGCCCCTAGAGGAGAGTTCTAGCCACTCCACTCCCCAAGCATTACTGTCTTAGGATTCAGGCAGTTAACAAATGACCTCTCCAAAGAAGGTAAGCATTTTTGATTCACTATCAGAGAGTCTTTATACCTACTATTGGAAATCTCACCTCCTAGTTCAAAGCCGAGCTGGCTATTTCAGTAGTATAGCCCAACCCCCCAGTCCTGCTCTGAGGCTGCATGCTTCTGACACTGCTGTATAGAGTGGAAGAAGGGTGCTTTTAGGAGGCTGGCCCAGGAAACACTTGTCATGATACATCTTGGCCCTCCCTCTCATCATCTTTCTACAGAGCTGGAGAAGCAGCTGGTGGCCCTCATCCCCTATGGGGACCAGAGGCTGAAGCCCAGGCACACGTAAGCATCCTTTCTCCCCTGTCTCCACAGGTCATCACCCCTGAGGGCCACTTTACCAGTTGGTGTCCCCATTTTGATTCCTCCTAATTTTTCCCCCTTGCTTCTTCCCCAGGAAGTCTGAACCTCACTGAGCTTAAACTAGCTCCTTGTCTCCAAGGATTTTCCTGGTTTATGAATGATAAGTATTGGGGTTGAGGTTGTAGCTCGGTGATAGAGTGCTTGTCTAGCATGTGTGAGGCACTGGGTTCAATCCTCAGCACTGCATATAGACAAATTAATTAATTAAAGGCCCATAAACAACTAAAAAGTATAGTTAAAAAATGACAAGTGGCGCCGGGCGTGGTGACGCACGCCTGTAATCCAAGCAATTTAGGAGGCTGAGTCAGGAGGATCGCAAGTTCAAAGCCAGCCTCAGCAACTTAGCGAGGCCCTAAGCAACTCAGTGAGACCCTGTCTCTAAATAAAATGCAAAATAGGGCTGGGGATGTGGCTCAGTGGCCGAGTGTCCCTGAGTTCAATCCCTGGTTCCAAAAAAAAAAAAAAATGACAAGTGGCTAGATGCAGTGGTGCAAGCCTGTAATCCCACTGGCTTGGGAGGCTGCAGCAGGAGGATCTCAAGTTCAAAGCCAGTCTCAGCAACAGTGAGGCACTAAGCAACTCAGTGAAATCCTGTCTCTAAATAAAATACAAAATAGGGTTGGGGATGTGGTTCAATGGTCGAGTGCCCCTGAGTTCAATCCTGGTACCACCCAAAAATAAAAAAATAAAAAAGTAAAGAATGATAAATGTTATCTGTATGCTAATTACTCTGTTGTATACAATGTATCTTATATTGAAGCATCACATTGTACCCATAAATATGTACAATTATTTGTCAATCAGAAAATTCACAGACTAGGGATGTGGCTCAATGGTAGAACTCTTGCCTAGCATGTGCAAGGCCCTAGATTTGATCCTCAGCACTGCAAAAATAGTTTTAAAAAATAAAAACAAACTGGTCATGGTAGAGCATGCCTGTAATCCTGGCAATTTGGGAAGTTGGGGCAAGGAAGATCGCAAGTTCAAAGCCAGCCTCAGAAACTTAGCAAAACCTTGTCTCAAAATAAAAAGGTCTGGGGGTACAGATCCATGGTACAGTGCCCCTGGGTTCAACCCCTAATATCTAAAAAAATAAATAAAACTTACAGGGGAAATGGTTCACTGGTAGAACACTACCAGTGTCTAGCCGGTGTGAGGCCCTTGATTTCAATTCCCAATGCAGCAAAAAATAAAACACACACACACACACAAATGAGCATAGCAGATATTGTCTGAGGCCACTTCCTACCTTTCCTGGAGCATCACTGCTTTCAAGAAGCATGACCCTTCCTCAGAAAGTGAAAGGACCTCTTGATTCTGCAAATCCTTCTAGGAGGGAGGGGGTGGAGCTGACTGCAATTGGTTTGCAAATTGATTTGGGGAAGTTGTTTTCCTAAGAGCTTCTCTTGCCCTGGCAGTTTTAGACTTGCTTGTTCTCTTCCCACTAGAGATAGAAAAACAGCTGCTTGCCTATTCTGGAACAATTCAAAACCTCAGAAGTGGCCCTGGATTTCTTTGGCATGATTGTGACCCTGTTTGTGATTGGGGTCCATTTGGCATAGATCCCTGCAACTTCCTCCCAAGGCCCTCAGTTTCATCCTGAGCCACAACCCAGCCTTCCCACCACTAATCCGAATTAGAAATTAGCAATGCCCCTAATAAGATACTAACAAAGTACTGTCTCTAATTATATCTGTTTTGAATTAGATGGATGGTGTCCTGTTCAGAATATTAAGTTTTATTAAATATAAAAATCAGAACTCTCCAAAAATTGTGGACTTGGTTCTTCTAGTGATAATAACTAGCATTCATTGAGCTTTTGCTATGTGCTTTGGCTGTGGTATTTTTTCCTGTGTTATCCCATAGCAAATTCTGTGCCATAGGTACAGTTATCTCCATTTTAAAAAGAAACTGGGAATTTGGGAGGGTAAGTGGGCTGCTCAGTGTTATTGGGTCAGTGGGGACAGAGGTGGGAATGGAAGCCAGGCTGCCTTCCTCCCAGTGCTGTGCTCCTTACTATCCATGTTGAACCACATCTGGAGAGCTAAATATGCAGTTGTGGTGGTGATGAGTAGCGGGGAACCTTGTGTCTAGAGAGGAGTCTGAGAACCCAGGTTTCCTTGCTGTTTACACTCCTCCATCCTGGGTGCTGCTTTCCCACAGGAAGCTCTCAGTGTTCCTGGCGGTGTTCATCTGCCTGGTGACTTCCTCCTCTGTCATCTTTTTCCTGTTTCCCCGATCCATTGCTGTGCAGCCGGCCGGCCTCAACTCCTCCACCGTGGCCTTTGATGAGACTGATATCCACCTGAACATGACGGTGTGTAGTGGGGGCCCTGCTCTGCCCACCTTTCTAGCAACACGTCCCTGTAGCCTTTGTCTAGTGTCGTAAGTTAGGTGTGGATAGCCAGGGATCTTGTGGCACCGAGAGGAGATAAGAAATAACATGAGCTCTCTGATAACATTGTGTAGAACTGGAACCTTCCAAGGATTAGAATCCAAGCCAGATAAATAAATCATAGTGTGTACTGGGGGGTGTCAGCACCTAAGACACCAGATGGACAGGACAAAATGGAAAGAAGCCATATAAGATGAGACTGGATCCTGAGCCAGTGTGTTTTTTTGTTCATTCATTTTGAAATGTGGCTCTCGCTATGTTGCCCAGGCTGGTCCAAACTCCTGGGCTCAAATGATCCTCCTATGTCAGCCTCCTGAGTAGGTGGGACTACAGATATGTGCCACCACACCCAGCTCAATGTAGTTTCTTTTATTATTTTTATTATTTTGAGACAGGGTCTGGCTAAGTTGCCGAGGATTTACTAAGTTGCTGAGACTGGCCTCAAGCTTCCAGTCCTCCTGCCTTGGCCTCCTTTGTCACTTGGATTATAGGCATGTACCTTCCCACCTGGCTCAGTGTAACTTCTCAAAGGTGACCCCTCAGCCAGGTGCAGTGGCACACACTTGTAATCCCAGCAGCTCAGGAGGCTGAGGCAGGAGGATTTTTAGTTCAAAGCTAGCCTCAGCAACTTAGCAAGGCCCTCAGTGAATCAGTGAGACCCTGTCTCAATAAAATACAAAAAAGGGCTGGGGATGAGGCTCAGTAATTAAGCACCCCTGGATTCACCAAAAAGAAAAAAAAAATGATCCCTCTCTATTAAGAGCCCATTGGATATCCAGGCACAGTGGCACATGCCTGTAATCCTAGCAACTCAGGAGTCTGAGGCAGGAGGATCACAAGTTCAAGGCCAGCCTCAGCATCTAAGTGGGGCCCTAAAAAACTTAGTGAAGTGCTGTCTCAAATAAAAAGGGCTGGGGATGTGGCTCAGTTGTTAAGTACCCCTGGGTCTAACTTCCAATATCAGAAAAGAAAAGCCTTCTGAAGGGGATCTTGGTACTGATTCTCTACACCTGAGGTCCATCATGGTGGGGTGGGACTCTTGCCCAAAAGACAGGCTTCTGAAACAGTTTGACTTCTCCCTTCCACCCTTACCCTCCTTTTCCTTGTCTTCATCCCCAGAGTATCTTGAATATCTCCAATACCAACTACTACCCCATCACTGTCACCCAGCTGACCATCGAGGTTCTGCACCTGTCCCTTGTGGTAGGACAGGTTTCCAACAGTCTCCTCCTACGCATCAACCCTTTGACCAGTGAACAGGTGACTCCCCTGTCCCCAGTCAGCCCTGCCCCAGATGTTTGGACGTGTGTGGTGTTGGGAAGGGGGCAGCCTAAGGTGAGGCTAACCTTGTGCCCATTTGGTTAACAGGTGTTTTATGCAGTAGCCAGCAGGATATGGGATGAAAACACATAGTGAGTACCTCTTGACCTCTTTTCCCATAGTCTCTTGCCTGGCTTGGAAACCCAGTTAACACCCGCTGGGTTTCCTGATTGCTTAGCAAACACTTCAGCCAGTGTCTGGCCTGTCCCCTTGTGGCCAGGACTTAAATGTACAAGGACTCAAGGTCCATAGTTTCTTCCTGTTCTACCCAGATTGGAATGAAAAACAGGTTGGAATTTGGTTAATCTTTCCAATATGTGACCTTGGCCTCTTTGGTCTGAATCACTGAGGAAAAGGGAGTGCTTTGTTTTCTGCTGAAGGCGCAGCCAGTATGTACCTGGACTAAGAACTGGACATGGAGTGATATTGCAATCAGGGCTATGGGGCCCCTCATAAGAGACTAGGTAACTGGGACTTGCAGGTTTCCATGTTTTCTGAGAAGCCACTCAGTATGATATGTGACCCCATGTTCTCTTTCTCAGCAAAATCTGTACCTGGCTGAAAATCAAAGTCCACCATGTACTTTTGCACATCCAGTAAGTAGGTCTTGGAGCTCTGGTGTCTCCATTCCCACTTTTTTTGGTGGGGGGAGGGGTCGGGGAGAGGAGGGGTACCTGGATTGAACTCAGGGGCACTCCACCACTGAGCCACATCCCCAGCCCTGTTTTGTATTTTATTTAGAGACAGGGTCCCACTGAGTTGCTTAGGGCCTCACTAGGTTGCTGAGACTGGCTTGGAACTCATGATCCTCCTGCCTCAGCCTCCCAAGTGCTGGGATTACCCATGTGCACCACTGAGCCCTGCACTCTACTGTCCCACTTCTGACTTCACTGTCACCTCAGCTTTATCTCCTGGGGGAAAGACTCATGGCAGCTGCTCCTGTAAATATTTGCCTCTAGGGAATTGCAAGTCTAGGCCTTTTTCTGGGTCTTGCCTTGCTTATCAGTTATTGGTGTGAGAGCCAGGGTTGTCTGGAAGTTGCTGGAACACAGGTGGGACAACTGTCCCTGGTGCCTTGGCACAGCAGGGAACAGAAGGAAGAGGGAGGGAGGCCTGAGGGAGCCAAACCTCCCCAGACAGCAGAACAGGGTCAGACCTGTCCTTTTCCTCCCAGACATGACAACAAGACCTGCTTCCTCTCCAGGGGCACCCTGACCTGGTCCCACCTGAGCCATTCAGAGCAGCTGGTCTTTGAGAGCTACGAATATGTGGACTGCAGGGGAAACATGTCAGTGCCACACCTGCTGATCCCTCGCCCACCCTGACCTGTCTGCTGTCCCTGTACTCCAGGCCCCTGCCAGCCTGGTCCACATCTCCCACAACTCCATGGTGCCCCAAGAAGGACTGCAGTGACTTCCAAAGGAAGAACCCCACTTTTCATCCCTGCCCCACACCTTCAGCACAGGGAGCTTTCTGTGATGGTAATTTCATACACACCCCCCCCACCCCCGCTGACTTCTAAGGTTTTCAGGGACCAGTATCAGATCCTGCCCTTGGTCTGTCCTGAGGAAAGTGACTTTTCTGGGGGATTCTTTGGAGTCCATTGGCGGGCAACTCCCCGTTCTATGCTGAGCACGTTGGTTGCGCAGCAGTACTGGGACCCTTCTCCACCTGTTTGAACATGGGAAAAGCTGTAGTTTCTTCTGGCTTTTAAAACATTGACCCTTTTTAGGCTCTTGCCCAGTGATAAGAAAGTGACTGGGGGACATCTAATGCTATCTACAGGGCCTTTAGATCCTCCCCCGTGACTCTCTGCTTTAGTCATGTGACAGAGTGATGGTGATGGCCTCTTCTTTCTGGTAACTTGTACCCCGCCCCTCTAACAGTAAGATTAGCCAAGGACCTTTGGCCCTCTGTCTTTTCTGGTTAGTGAACTCATCCCTGGTTCCTAGGAAGAAAAAGCTGTTCTGCATCTAAAGCTTTTCCTTTAGATAAAAGTTTTATTTCACGGCAGGAGCTAAAGTAATAGGGGAAGGGAGGGAGTCACCTGGCACCCCCTAAGTCTATACAAGAAAGATAGTTAAAGCCAGAATCATTGCTGAAGGTATTTATTAAGGACATTCTCTAAGCCCACAAGCCTGGGTCTGTATATGAGTGGACACAGGCAGTTCAGACTGGGCCCAGCTTCTGTCTTGTGAAAGACTGCAGGAGGTGACGCTGTCAGTGTCCAGACAAAGTTCCTCTGCCCCAGATCCCAACCTCTGCTCCCAACAGCCTTTGCTCTCTAGGCTTTGACACAAGGAGCCAATCTACTGGGACTAAGCTAGACCTTCCCTTTCCTGTGACTCAGCTGGAGCCAAGCCCCGGGTAATTCCCAGGTTCCTACAGGGCTCAAGGAGGTGATTTTTGTAGTTGAGCAAAGCAGGAATGATATTTGTTCTCGAAATGTGACTGGACCTTTCTGGTGGAGTGATAAACCTAGGCAGTGGAGAAAACAATTTGAAGTGAGGTGGATGGAGGGGGACTGTGGTAACAGAAATAGCAAACTAGCTGGAGCTGTGAGGGCGAGGAAGGAATCTGCTGGCTCTTAGCTCACACCTGGGTAGCTAGAGTCAAGCTGCTGCCAGTCCAGGGAGGTCAGCCTGAAGCTGCCGTGTGTAGGTCACCAAATATAAAAGGTTTGTATTGTATTCAATAAATTATATTCAACTGTGTGTGTGTGTGTGTGTGTGTGTGTGTGTGTGTGTTTCCTTAAAGTCTCCTGGGAGTGAGAGCTGGTGAACATTCCTTATATCCCAAACATCCAGGCTGCTGAGAACATATCCTGTTTCCTGGCTTCTAAGAGAAGCTCATTCTCCTCCTCTTCCTCTCATCGTGTATCTCTAAGCTCTCTCCCAACTTTAGTTCCTGTTTTATGCCTTTCCCTCCATCCCAACCCCCAGCTGCTCCCCTCAGGGAACATTCCTGGGTTACACTGAGATAGGGCTCCTTCAGTCTGACCCAGAAGTGATGCTGAATGGGCTACAGTGAAATGACCCATTTGAGCTGGATGTAGAGGCTCATGCCTGTAATCCCAGCAATTTGGGAGGCTGAGGCAGGAGGATCATAAATTCAAGACCAACCTCAGCAACTTAGTAAGACCCTGTCCCCAAGTTTTAAAGGCACAGGAATGAAGCACAGTAGTAAAGTGTTGCTGGGTTCAATTCCCAGCACACGTGTGTGTGTGTGTGTGTGTGTGTGTGCGCGCGCACACACAAAATCTGTTTTTTCAGATCTGGAATGTGATTGAAGTGACTGAGACAGCTTTTCTCAAAATGGAAGTTGCTGGAACACAGGTGGATCAACTGTCCCGGTGCCTTGGCACAGCAGGGAACAGAAGGAAGAGGGAGGGAGGCCTAAAGGAGCCAAACCTCCCCAGACAGCAGAACAGGGTCAGACCTGTCCTTTTCCTCCCAGACATGACAACAAGACCTGCTTCCTCTCCAGGGGCACCCTGACCTGGTCCCACCTGAGCCATTCAGAGCAGCTGGTCTTTGAGAGCTACGAATATGTGGACTGCAGGGGAAACATGTCAGTGCCACACCTGCTGATCCCTCACCCATCCTGACCTGTCTGCTGTCCCTGTACTCCAGGCCCCTGCCAGCCTGGTCCACATCTCCCACAACTCCATGGTGCCCCAAGAAGGACTGCAGTGACTTCCAAAGGAAGAACCCCGCTTTTCATCCCTGCCCCACACCTTCAGCACAGGGAGCTTTCTGTGATGGTAATTTCATACACACACCCCCGCTGATTTCTAAGGTTTTCAGGGACCAGTATCAGATCCTGCCCTGTCTGTCTTGAGGGAAGACTTGACATTGTCTCTGAAGACAATGTCAGACTTGCATCTTCCTGAAGCCTGACACCGGGGACCCCCAGCCCTGCCCTCTCTTCCACTTTTGGCTGATGAGGGAGAGATGCCTGGGGCTTTTGGAGCCTCCTGGTTTTCTCTGCTACATTTAAAGGCTCAGACCCAGAAAGGGAGAGGCCTAAGGATTTCAATAGGAAACCCCTTTCCCCTTCGCAGGGTTAGGTGTCCCCTGCCTGGGACCACAGCCTCTCTCTCCTCGAAGTTCTTCACTCCACCATCAGTAATTTAACAGCTGAGTGCCCACTGTGAGCCAGACATTGCACAAGGCTTGAATGTCCCTGCCTGCCACCTCTGCCTGCTTTGGCATTACATAGCCCTGACTTCCTTTTGATCCTGTCCTTAGGCCTGGGCTTGCAGGAAGGAGTGATGGCTCCAGTGATGGCATGAACTGGAGGCCTCGACAGACTTAGCACTGGGGAATAAAGGTCAGTAGGAGGTGGAGACTTGGGCCCAAGACCAAGTTCTCCCCTTGGCTTTGTCTCAAGAAGCAAGGAATTGCCTTTCTCTCTCTCCCATCCTCTACATCCCCCTCACCCCAATCTCAGAAAACCGACCAGTCTCATGATGCTTCTCAGAAGATCACATTTTACTCCTAGCTAGTCTCCTCTTCCAGAGTGGATGGCTTTTGAAGTGGAATGGGTGATAAGAAGGTATGATTGATTGCTTTTCTGGTTTTTGGCGATGAACAATGGAATCTTGAACTCGGTGCCTGGATCACCACTGCTGGATATAATTAATTGACTGAGAAAAGGGAGAGATGGGAAGCAAAGCAAGTTAGCAGTTCCTGGGTATGCAGGCTTCAGGACACTGTGTGAAGCACTTTGAGGTTAGAGGAACCAAAGCGAAATGCAGCAGCCTGGTTCACATCCTACACCTCCTCAGGTTTGCTCATCCCTTGCACCTGTGTCAGAGACCTTTCTAAAGCTTGCACCTTTTTATGCTCATTTAGAGTTACCATTCTAGCTGGGCACAGTGGCACACAACTCTAATCCCAGCGACTCAGGAAGCTGAGGCAGGAGGATCATGAGTTCAAAGCCAGCCTCGGCAACTTAATGAGGCCCTAAACAACTCAGCAAGACCCTGTCTCTAAATAAAATACAGAAGGGCTGGGGATGTGGCTCAGTGATTACGTGTCCTTGGGTTTAATCCCTGGTACCAAAAAAAAGTTATCATTCAAATAGTGATAATAAATGATCATGTCACTGATTTAAAGAAAAAAATATTGTTACCGTCTTGGGTTTGATGGCCTATATTGAGCCAGACTCAGGTGAGTGCTTTTGATGCTATCTCCTTTAATTGCCACATTCAGTCCTCATGACAACTCTCTAGAGGTGGTATTGGTCTCATTTCATGCATGAGGCTCAGAGCTCAAATCATCCTCTGAGGGAGTGGTGATCCTGAGACTCAGCCTCTGACTTGGGTCTTGCTTTCCTCCTCTTCCAGTGGCCTCTATCCCAACCAGCTTTAAAACAGCCCCTGGCTGGGTGTGGTGGCACACACCTATAATTCCTAGCAGTTTAGGAGTCTGAGACAGAAGGATTGAAAATTCAAGGCCAGCCTCAGCAACTCAACAAGGCCCTAAGTAATTTAGTGAGACCCTGTCTCTAAATAAAATAAAAAGGGCTGGGGGATGTGACTCAGCGATTAAGCAACCCTGCATTCAATTCCCAGTACCAAAAAAAATAAAAACAGCCTCTTGCCTGGTGTGGTGGCTCACTCCTATAATCCCAGCATCTTGGGAAGCTGAGGCTGGCCTTGAATTTGTGATCCTCCAGTCTCAGCTTATATGGTACCTGTCTTTCCAAATAGATTGCTCAACCCCTCCCTTTATGCTTAGTGCTAGCAACAGGCCTTACCCAGACTTTTCTTTTTTTAAAATATTTTTTTAGTTGTAGAAGGACACAATACTTTTATTTTATTTATTTATTTTTATGTGGTGCTGGGGATCAAACCCAGTGCTTCACACCTGCTAGATAAGCACTCTACCACTGAGTCACAACCCCAGCCCTACGCAGACATTTTTATGGGGGGGAATGGAGAAATTGGTCATTCAAAGTGACTTTAGATAATTCTAGTTCCCTTCCCCACCTCCTGCTAAGGAGTCCTCTGTGGACTGCACACACACAAGGGCACACTCAGCCAGAACCTCTCTGCCTGTTGCACTCCATCCCACCTTGAAACGTGAATATCCAGGCGGTTTGTTAAGGCTAGAAAGGCAGGCGTTCATGAGACCTGGTGGTGAAACAAGCACAAGTTATTCATCTGAATGTTTCTATTTTCTTTTTCTGGTAGTACCACTAAACTACACATCCACACACCCAGCCCTTTGTTTTTTGGTTTTGGGGTTTTTTTACTTTGAGACAGGGTCTCACTAAGTTGCTGAGGCTGGCCTCAAACTTTTGATCCTCCTGCCTCAGCCTCCCCAGTAGCTGGAATTACAGGGATGCTCCACTGTGCCCAGATCACTCAGCAGTTTCCCAGGATAGAATACATCAGGACCGGACTTCTTCTCATGTCAAGGGGCCCAGGTGCAAGGCTGGAGAACAGGGGCAGACCCCTCCCTGGGGCAAAACACATTTTGAACCCACACTGAAGATTCCTAACAAGGAAGCCATGCTGTGGTTCCCTGTGACAGATCTCGCAGGGGCTCCATATATCAGCTGATAAGCCTACAACTCACATCCCACCCCTCTGACCATCCCCACCCTCCTCTGTCATCTTCACCCTGGAAGAGAGGCTGACACCTCAGCCACCCTCTGCAGATGCTGACAGGTTTCTTTGCAGCCCTAGGTTGATACAAACACCCAGAGGCAGTGGCCACTGAGGCAGTAAAGGCTGAGGGTGCTGAGGAGGGTCAGACAGGGTGTGGAGGCAGATAGGGTTCTGGACTATGGGGTGAGGTGGGATGCAGGGTTCTCTCCTCACCATCTCTCCTCCCAAGAGCTCACTTACCAGGACCTGAGAGGTGTTCTGGCTCATCCTGGAATCTGTTATTCATAGAGACTTGCCCTCCAGCTTGTTGAGCCCCCACTGAGTCAAGCTGGGGTCCTTGCCTTCGGGAATCCTGGAGACTGGACAGAAAATTGCACTGAGTAAGGGGGTCCTGATCACTTTGTTGCACTGGTTGAGGCCGTGGTGGTGGCTGCGGTGGCTGCAGTGGTGGCGGTGGCTGTGGCTGCAGCTGCAGTGGCAGAGGCTGTGCTTGTGGTGGCTGCTGTACTCGTGGCTCGGGCTGCGCTGGTGTTCTTGGCTGCCTTGGTGGCTTTGGCTGCACTGATGGCGGGAGTGGCTGTGCGGGTGGAGTCACAAGCTCCCTCAACTCCTGATGTGTTTGGAATTTTTCTCAGATTGGTATTCCTTTGCTTGATGTTTCTTCAGTTGCTGACAAGAAGCCCTAGCCAAGTGGCATCCTCCACCCTCCCTCCCTGTCGCCCAGCTTCCACAGAGGTTTCAGACAGTGGGGCAAGCAAACAGAGTGGCTGGGGTGGTCAGAAGCATCTCTCTTCTCTGCAGTTGGAGGCTGAAGCTGGGGCCCGGGCTGTCTTCCCTTACCCACCACAAAAACCCAAGAATTTCCAGGGACTGTGCCCCTGAAGCACAGCCCCTGCCCAGGAGGTAGCACTGTCTGAACATCTGCATCCTGGCTTCTAGCCAGGCATTGAAAGCAATTTTCATTGCCAGAGGATAAAGACTAAGTCCTTACTTAGAATTTTTTTGGGGGGAGTGGGGGGGTACAAGATCTTGAACCCAGGGGTGCTTAACCACTGAGCCACATCCCCAGCCCCTTTTTGTATTTTATTTAGAGACAGGGTCTCGTTGAGTTGCTTAGGGCCTTGCTAAATTGCTGAGGTTGGCTTGGAGCTCGCAATCCTCCTGCCTCAGCCTCCTGAGCCGCTGGGGTTACAGGCCTGTGCCACTGCGCCTGGTCAAGTCCTTACTTTGAAACACCACTGTCCAATAAAAACAGTGTATGCCACATCTGTAATTTTACATTTTCTAGTAGCCACACATGCTAACAGGAAACAGATGAAAAAATATGTCATATATACATATATGTGTGTGTGTACAAAATACATATATGTATAACACACACACATATATATACACACCCCGCCCCAGTACTGGAGATTGAACCGAGGGCACTCTACCACTGAGCTACATCTACATCCCTTTTTCTTTCTTTTTTTCTTTTTTTGAGAAAAAAAGAGTATCTCCAGAATTATCCAGAATGTTCTTCACCTTGCGATCCACCTTCTCAGCCTCAGCAAACTGGAATTAGCAGGATAACACCATGTCCTGATAATTTTAATATATTTTATATAACTGAATACATCCCAAACCTGTGATCAATATGAAAATATTAATATTTCAGTCACATGCAGTGGCGCATGCCTGCCATCCCACCAGCTTGGGAGACTGAGACAGGAGGATCAGGAATTCAAAGCCAGCAACTTGGTGAGGCCCTAAGCAACTTAGCAAGACCCTGTTTCTAAATAAAATATGAAAAGGGCTAGAGATGTGACTCAGTAATTAACCACCCCTGCATTCAATCCCTGGTACCAAAAAAATACATTTTATATTCTTTGTTTTCATACTGTCTTCAAAATCCAGTGTGCATTTTATACTTTTAAAAAATTTTTTGTAGTTGTAGATGGACAGAATGCTTTTATTTTATTTGTTTATCTTTATGAGGTGCTAAGGATCGAACCCAGTGCCTCACACATGCCAGGCAAGAGCTACAGCCCCAGCCTGCTTTTTCACACTTAATAGCACGTCTTCATTTGAACACTAAATTTTCACCAAAAATAGTTGATCTATACTTCTTTTTAAATTTTCCTTCTGACCTATATTTAGATTTCATAAAATGTACAGTTGAAAAAGTAGATTTAGGGGCTGGAGTTGTGGTTCAATGGTAGGGCGCTCACCTAGCATGTGTGAGGCACTGGGTTTGATCCTCAGCACATAAAAATAAATAAATAAAATAAAGGTATTGTGTCAGTCTACAACTAAAAATAATTTTTTTTTTTTTTTTGAACCAGGGATTGAACTCAGGGACACTCGGTCACTGAGCCACATCCCCAGCCCTATTTTGTATTTTATTTAGAGACAGGGTCTCACTGAGTTGCTTAGGGCCTTGCTAAGTTGCTGAGGCTGGCTTTGAACTCGAGATCCTCCTGCCTCAGCCTCCCAAGTCGCTTGGATTACAGGCATGCGCCACCACGTCCGGCTTAAAAATAATATTTAAAAAAGTAGATTTAGACACCCAAGTTATACAAAACACTCCTAAAATTTTCTTAATATGTAAGTTGAATATTTGTTCTAATTTTATATTTAAATGAATTAAATTGATATAAACTATTAAACGCAGTTCTTCATTCTCACTAGCCACACTGCAATAGCTCAATAGCACACAGGCTGGTAGCTACCATATTGGACAGCCCAGCTTTAAACCCTTCCAGGCCATGCTGGGTACAATGGCACATGCCTTGGTCCCAGTGACTGGGAGGCTAAGGCAGGAGAATTGTAAGTTCAAAGCCTGCCTCAGCAACTTTGTAAGGTCCTGAGTAAGTTAGCAAGACCCTATCTCAAAAATAAAAAATTAAAAAGGGCTGAGAATGTGGCTCAGTGGTAAAGCACCTCTGGGTTCAATACCCAGTATCAAAACAAACAAACGAACAAACAAAAACCCTCCTAGGCCTTGTATCCTGTCCCCACCAGCCTTACAACAGCAAAACTGAGCAAGGTGATAGCTCACTACCACCATAGTTTCTCCAAGAGAATGCTAAATGACCTTGGCTACCCCAGCAAGCAACTTTCACCAGACAGCAGCCTTCTTCCTAGGGGATTGTCTTCCTGCTCCATGGAGAACCCTGTTGGACCTGGTCCTTCCCATGCACCTGGTCATGCTGCTGCTGCTGCTGCTGCTGCTCAGCCATCAGCCACCTCCTCCGGTCCAAAGCCATCTGCCGGCGACGGGCTTCCCAGTGGTAGGCACTACCCATAATGGTGGAATGGTGGAAGCCCCAACTGGGGTTGGGGCAGATAGAGCCCAGGATGTAGCCCCTGCCACCTTTGTCACCTCCCTCCCCAAACGCACTGCCTGTAACCATAACCACCTCACAATGTGGCCACTGCCAGGGCAACAGAGCAGGCTGCCCCTTGCCTTGTTAGGGTTGGGGGTTGTTCTTCTCAAGGCTCCTGGAAAACACCTGAAAGTCTGCTCAATACCTTTCTCATCAGTGTCCTGAACAGAGAGAAGACACTTTCCCATCTTAGCCTGGAGTCTCAGTGGGTCCCAGGAACATTTCTGCAGGGAAGTCTCTTCCTCTTTCTTTCTGGCTTCTTTCCCTCACTTCTCCTAGGTTTCCAGCAGCAGCAGCTGGCCCTCTGCTGACCCTCTCTCCCTGCAAAGTCTCTGAAATTACTTTTCTTCAGTCCTCTGTCTCCTCTCCCTCACTGTCCCCCTCCCATGTCTGTGCTGAGTCAAGATAAAAGAAAATACAAAATCCAACTAACCTTCACTGAAGGGTTGGAGGCAACGTTTGTATCAGATCAGTTCTAGAAGAACCAGTTATTCCTAGCTGTGTAGTGGAGTTAGCTTGGGCTTTGGTATTAAACAGATTCAAATTCAATCCTGACTGTGTCACCTACTGGCTGAGGGAACTTAGGTAGGCCACAGTCGGAGCCTTCCCTGTGAAGGCTATTTGTTGACCTCAGGAAATGCCTGGAAAGTACTGGTCCTCATAGCCCACTCTGAGGAGCTGGGAGGGACTTCAGAGCTCTGCTATGGGTCCAGAGGGAAGCTGTATCTTTTTGGATCCTTGTCTCCTTTGGTAAAACAGTTGCTAGTTCCGCCTGTAATCCCAGCACTTGGGAGGCTGAGGCAGGAGGATCTCGAGTTCAAAGCCAGCCTCAGCAACTTAGGGAGGCCCTAAGCAACTCAGTGAGACCCTGTCTCTAATTAAAAAAATACAAAATAGGGCTGGGGATGTGGCTCAGCAGTGGTGGAATGCCCCTGGGTTCAAAGAAAAAGAAAAAGAAAAAAGGAAAGAAAGAAAAACAACACTATGGGACAAATTAAATTTAAATTTAATTTGAAGTTTTTTTTAAAAAATCTTTATTTTATTTATTTATTTTTGTGTGGTGCTGAGTATCAAACCCAGTGCCTCATGCATTTGAGGCAAGCACACCACTGCTAAGCCACGGGCCCAGCCCTTGAAAGTTTTTTAATGATGTCTCAAACTTCAGAAGCCATACAAGAAAAATTAATTAGGGCTGGGGATCTAGCTCAGTTGGTAAAGTGCTTGCTTCAAAAGGACAAGTCCCTGGGTTCAATCCCCAGGACTGCAAAAAATACAAATAAAATAAAAAGAATAATTAGACTATGCTAAAAAAACAACCCAACACAACAAAAACTGCATAATAAAAAGTTAAAACAACATACACAGGTATCAAATTAAAATATATATTGATAACACAACCACAGAAAAAATAGCTAAAATAAAAGACGAACTACACATTAGGAATAGAAATGCATAAAAGCCAAAAACAGTATACACACAGATGCAAGCAGTTTTTAAGCAAATATATAAAAATGAATAAAAACTGGACTCACAGTTTGGCTCAGTGGTAAAGCAGTTGCCTGGCATGCACAAGACCCTATTTTCTAGAGAAAGATGAATGAAAAAAAGACAGCCAGGCAAAGAGGGACATGAAGGAAGAATGCCCAGGACAGGCAGGGGGAGATTCTGCACACTGTAAAGTAGACGTTAATACTATTTTACAGATGAAAAGTGGCTTTCTCACTTTCTCACACACATGCAAATAAAGAAAAAATAAGTACCACATTAATTAAAAATATTATTTTATACTTAGAAAAAAGATGTATATTTTCATATGTAAAAGGCATTTAGCTGTACTTGGTAGAATATGCCACTAATCCCATGCACTTAGGAGGATGAGGCAGGAGGATCTCAAGTTCGGAGCCAGCCTCAGCAATTGAGCGAGGCCCTAAGCAACTACGTGAGAACCTGCCTCAAAATAAAAACTAAAAAGAGCTGGGGGTGTAGCCCAGTGGCCGGGTGAGAACGAGGGGGAAAGGAAACCACGTCGGGCAGAGGCAGCTGCAGGGGACGAAGCCCAGGGCAGGGTTCATCTGTAGAAGCACCAAGGGACGCGGCGCCGGAGCGGTGGAGAATCCCTCCCTCTGCGGCGCGGGTTCGCCCTAACCCGACATGCTGGCTGCCTCCTCCCGGCGGTCAGCCACCAGCCTTGGGCCCTGCACACCGGGCCCCCTCCGGGCCGCCCTGACTCGGAACAAGCCTCTCCCGGGACCGGGCAGGTCCGAGGCTTGTCTTCCCCCCGCCCGCAACCACCGCAAGAAAAGCCATTCAGTCGGGTCGTCTTTCCCGAGTGTGTCGCAGGCGTGCCCTCGGGAATAAGGTGCGCTCGCAGCCTGCAGCTCCCATGGGCAGAGCCTTCTCGCGGACCAGCCCCAGACCCCTGGGGTCTTGTTTGTTCAGTGGGTGGGCACAAAGGAGGAAGTCGCCCGCAGGGGCCACGCCTCCCCGGGGAAGGGCGGGGCATGCAAAGTAAGGGAGGGCGCCGCGGCCCGGGAACGGCGGCACGGCGGCGGAGAGTTAGAATTCCTCGTTCCGAGAGGGACGAATCCAGAATCTGCACCGGGGTCCGGTGGCATCCGTGCGAGCGCGAAGGAGGCCCAGGAAAGGAGAAGAGTAGGGGGCGGGTGTTGCTCACCGCGAGTTGAATGTGCGCGAGCGGAGGGCGGAGAGGGCGCGGGGCGGGGCGTCGAGTATCGCTTCTCGGCCTTTTGGCTAAGATCAAGTGTAGTATCTGTTCTTATCAGTTTAATATCTGATACGTCCTCTATCCGAGGACAATATATTAAATGGATTTTTGGAGCAGGGAGTTGGAATAGGAGCTTGCTCCGTCCACTCCACGCATCGGCCTGGTATTGCAGTACCTCCGGGAACGGTGCACCCCTCCAGGGGAATCAAGTGTGTGGTTTTAAAGACAGTGATTTGTGAAGACTTTCTTCTCTCCAAAACATCACTTTGTGGTTTTGTCAAATATGTGGATGTTTAGGAGAGTGGTTTGCTTTTTCGTGGGCTTTCTTCGTTAGTTTCTGGTGGTTCTTACTTCTATGACTACCGCGTCTTCTTCACGTTGCTGTTCAAAACTTCCTCTAGGACCTGACCTTTTATATCTATCAGTCTTCTTCAGTTGACCGATTGGGCTTCTAGTCTTTTCCACTAGACCTCAGTGCCTAGTAACTCAACTCCATAAGGGGAAGTAGGTCAGTCTTTGCTCCCTGTTCTTGCCCTCGGCCTCTTCCATTCTCTCTTCGTTCAGTTACTACTGCTCTCCAGTGCCTTCCAGGAGGTCTCAGCCTCACAGCTCTTGTCCTAATGTTTCCTGATTTCAAGATCCACAGGAAATTACCATCCTGTTAGGCCTGTTCTGATTTAAACCATGGAGCCCGCTAGAGTGGCCCGCACCTGTAATACCAGCAACTCAGGAAGATGAGGCAGGAGGAGCCCACGTTGGAGGCCAGCCTCAGGAATATAGCTGGGCCCTAAGCCACTTGGTGAGAGCCTGCCTCAAAATTAAGAGCAAAAAGTGCTGGGGATGTGACTTGGTGGAAAAGTGCCTCTTGGGTTCAACCCCCAATACCAAAATGAATAAAAATAAATAGATCAACCAGGGCAAAAGTCATGAGTGTTCAACTCAGTTGTGTATCGTCCTTACCTGGTACCTGGGAATTACACTTGTGACTCAGTGACGACAAAGATGTCAGTGCCCTCAAACGTTTTCTTCCTTACTATAAGCGCAAAAAGGAAAACGGGAGGCAGACCTCGAGGGATTCAGAGAAGCCTGTATTCCTTCGCAGATACGGGAGTCATTCGGGCCACCTTCGGGAAGGGAAAATGGCCATCAGTTACAGAGGAGA
>JAJEJO010004135.1:0-58618 GCA_020662805.1 Glaucomys volans
AACCTCCTTATGCCAGGCCCGGATCACATGGTAACCAACAACCTGAGGGGTACCAGGAGAAGTCAGGCAGAAAATTACCACAATCATGTACATGTTGTACTTTAAAAAGCTCAACTCTATCAGATTATTTCACATCCCTAAAATAAATCACAGAATTACAATGTCTACTTTAACATGAACTTCCAAAACCCATTCAAAACATTCTTCAAATGTTTTTAAGTTTTACATAGAAGACCAAAATGCAGAAAGGAAAATTCTCTAAGACGCCAAGGAACCACAGAATTCTCACACACACCAGAAATCCAGGCGAGCTGGGCAGGAGTCTTGCTGTGTTGGAAGGGGTGTGAGAACATCTTTACAGGATGAAAGCCAAGAGGGATTCATTATCAGAATCTGGAGGTGTAAGCTCCAACAAGATGATTCTAAAATCCAAGGCAATGAGAGAGATGCTTGAGAAAAATTAGTTCCTTCAGGAGAAGAGAGGATAGATGAACTGGAACAAAACTCCAGGGATAAGAGCTCCACATACTACTATTTTCACCCTCTAGGTCTTATGTCTTAAGGTTAGCAGCCAGCATCCCAGAAAGTTTAGTGATGCTTTCAGGAACTTGTGTAGAGGTATCTCTGGGACAGGGTTCTGTGGACGTCCTCCAAAAGGGAAGCAGACTTTCATTCAGGCAGCAAGGGTCCTTGATATTGTCACAAAAAGCAATTTGAGGATGGGTCAACCTGTGGCACAGATCAAATCTATTGAGAGAAAGAAAGAACAACACACCCTGAGAGACAGGGCAAAGCACAGGTTTTGGAGAGAATGAACTGACCATGTTTTTACACATAAAATCTATAGTACTGATTGAACAGGGTGTTTGTAGTTCTCCTTTGTGTTGACGACTGGGCATATTGACCATTACCAGGATGGGGGTCATTTACTGATTCATTCACCATTACTGGAATGATACATTATTCTCTTCTTTGTTTTGGATGCGTTCTGCTTTGTGAACACAGCACTACATGAGTGTACCCGTGGACAAGGTCTGATAATTGACTTAATAGTGCTGTTGGTACTCTTTAAATATGGACTTTTTTGGGAGGGGGGGCTACCAGGTATTGAAGTCAGGGGCACTCAACCACTGAGTCACACCCCCAGACCTATTTTGTATTTTATTTAGAGACAGGGTCTCAATAAGTTACTTAGTCCCTTGCTTTTGCTGAAGCTGACGTTGAACTCATGACCTTCCTGCCTCAGTCTCCTGAGCCCCTGGGATTACAGGCCTGCACCACAGGACCTGGCTAAATATGGATTTTTAATCTATGTGAAAGTGGACTTTAAGTCTAAACTTTACATCATGGCCACTCTTGTGTGGCCCCTCCTCTCCTTTCTGCCTATCTTTATGTCTTCCATCCTACCTCACCAGGCTGGGCACAAAACTAGCAAGGAAAAGCTGGTGTCAAACACAAGAACTGCACAGGAGCTGCTTACCTTCTAAAGCAATGAAAATAAGAAATATTAAATCACAGCCATCTCCAAAAAGACTTCATACCACGGTATGCCAGCACCTTTCCAGCTTTACTACAAAAATTAATGCAAAACAGGAATGCAGTCAGCAAAAAGAAAAAAGTAATCCCAAAACATATGGAATTTTGAATCTTAAATTCAGAAGCATAACAGGGAGATATACCTATTACTGGTAAGCCAGAAATAGAAACTATCCCTCCCTATCACACTATCAGTATTAACTTTCTCTACACATTTCACACTAGAGGTTGTTAAGGTACTTAGATTCTCCAATGCCAATATTCCTACCTAACAACTGTTTAAAATCTCAGGTACGTATTGCCCACACAGACTGCTCCGTACAGGAAATGAGGAAATGACCTTGTTGGGTCTTACTCTGTGTGATCCACTAGCACAGGGTTTTTTTGTTGTTTTTTGGGCGGGGGGGGATCCGGGGATTGAACCCAGGGGCACTTGGCCACTGAGCCAGATCCCCAGCCCTATTTTGTATTTTATTTAGAGACAGGGTCTCACTGAGTTGCTTAGGGCCTCGCTAAGTTGCTGAGGCTGGCTTTGAACTCATGATCCTCCTGCCTCAGCCTCCCAAGTCACTGGGATTAACAGGCGTGCACCACCACACCAGGCACTAGCACAGTTTTGATAAGCCTGCAAACTGCCAGTACAGCACACGTATTACAGTATATTATGGCAAGTTTAAAAATGTGTACATAAACATGCATATGTACACATTTATTAACTTATTTGTATGCTGGGGATTGAACCAAGGACCTTGCACATGCTAGGCAACCACTCTACCACTGAGCCAAATTGTCAGCCCTGTTTACATTTAAGAAGCACAGACTTCAAGACATTCTCAGTTCTTTAAAATGGAGTATAGGATCAAGGGAGGAGAAATGAGGAATCCTAACTTGGGGGGTGGGCAGGGGGGCAGGAGATGCTAGGTATTAAAACCTAGCATCTAGCCGGGCGTGGTGGCGCACGCCTGTAATCCAAGCGACTTGGGAGGCTGAGTCAGGAGGATCGCGAGTTCAAAGCCAGCCTCAGCAACTTAGCAAGGCACTAAGCAACTCAGTGAGACCCTGTCTCTAAATAAAATACAAAATAGGGCTGGGGATGGGGCTCAGTGGCCGAGTGTCCCTGAGTTCAATCCCTGGTTCAAAAAAAAAAAAACCTAGCATCTTACGTATGTTAAGTATGTTAAGCAGACCAATGAACTGGATGTGTCCCATCCAGTCTTAACGTTCTGCCACATTCTGTAAGTACATACCTTTCCTAATAACTTCTAATCACAGGCAAGCCAAAGTAGTTGTGAAATTAGACCTATTTATTTCAAAAATGAGAAAATTGAGGTTTGATGTGTTTTTAGGTATAGCAAATAACTCAGGACATGGGCTGTGAGATAAACCTACTTCAAAGTGGCTTACATGAAACAAACTTAAAATATGCAAGAGTTGGTGGGGCATGGTGGTGCACACCTGTAAACTCTATGACCTGGGAGGTTGAGTTCAAGGTCAGCCTCCGTAACTTACAAGAGCCTCAGCTACTTAGCCAAACCCTGTCTCAAAATAAAAATGAAAAGGGATGGGGATGTAGTCCAGTGGTTAAGCACCTCTGGGTTTAGTCCCCACTACCTAAATAAATAAATAAGGAAACAAGCAGGGAAGCACTTGTGTCTGTGTATATTGTAGTGTTAAACACAGAACTCAGATTCTCTCACCTGCTCATTCTCTCAGTTCTGTATTCCAGTGCTGACACCACTGTCAAACAGGCCTTCCTCTCTGGATAGTTCACCCAGAGCTCCAAGCTTATGTTCTTATGGGCACAGAACACTCAGTATACAAAGGACTTGGACAGCGTAATTTGAAGAAAAGCACAGAACTGAGTTTTGCTCAGTGGGCCTTGACCGCAAGTCCATCTCTTATTGCCAAAGCAATCTTAACACCCTGAATGACCAAGCCTAGGTCACATATCCAATCTTAGAGCACAGAAGGAAAATAGCTCTCCAGAATACATCAACCTGGAAGAGATAAAGCAGGAGTACAGTAATTTCCCCAAAGGCACTTTTTATGGAAGGGCTTTCCTCTCTGTGTTAGTCATCACATGTCACGGAACAAAAGAGTCCAGAACTCAGTAACTTAACACCTCACTTAACACTTCATATTTACTATCTATCACAGTCTCCACTGGTCAATAACTTAGTGATGGCTCAGACTCCAGGTATCTACTAAGGTTGAAGCTAAGATGTCAGCTGGGCAAAACGTCACCTACAGCTGCACTGGTTGATCCATTTCCAAAGTGATTAAGTCCCATGACTAGCAAAATTGTGCCAGTTGATGGCAAAGTGATATGATGGTTGTCTAATTACATGGGGAAAAATCCCTGAGATCAAAGTAGAAGCCCCAATGCCTTTATGGCCTGGTCTTGTTATCCTAAGTTCTGGGGCCACTTTATAATCTTTGTAAATATGAATTCAGTTCAAACAACCTGTTTGCTGATTAGGCAAAAAACCACAAGAATTAGATGTGAAAGTCAAATTTTGAAAATGTTAGGTAGTACATACTAATAAAGAAAGCTCTGAGTTACACTGGCAAATTTATTTGTTGGGAACAGTTATTGCATATTTTCTGGCCACTCAGCATTTGCATTCCTCACTCTGCTCAAAGAAGTTGGATTTTTCTTTTGCATAAATACTTTCTCAACTAGATACAGAAATCTTTCATCCATACAGGTATTCACCCTCCCTACAGTAGGCCCATCCTACCCTGAAGAGGCTTGTAAGTGTGCTGGGGGCGGGGGGTGATAATGATGATAATAATAATAATAATAATAATAATAATAATAATAATAATAATAATAAATAATTCAGGTTAGATTCACAATGATCTAATCTCTTCTGACCTGGATTTTCAGTTTCCCACAGATTTCACCAGTTACTTTATCTTTCTCCAACCAAGTACATCCATGCTGAAGCTGAGCATTCTGCTATTTGCAACAGTGACTGATCCATGTCAATTTTTTATTATTTGAAGACTCAGTTCCACATACTGCTTATTCAATAGCCAGAACACTCTGTTATCAGTGGGCAGAAAAAAACAGGGAGTGGTTCTGTGAACACTGAGAATCCCACCTATCCTAGTACCTATCTGGACAGTGCTATACACTCTAAGATACCTAGTCACAGGGACCCATGCATCTCTTGTCAGACATAACACGGAAATAAATTTGGGGTCCACCTTTAAATATATTCTATTCATACAAAGACATGTTTTGCTTTGCAAAAAGGATCCCTAAGATTTGCTTTAAAATGGTGCTCTCATTTGCACATAGTCTATTAAAATTTTAAATATAGGGTGTGGTGGTACACACCTGTAATCTCAGCCTCTTGAGTTAGGAGGCTCACAAGATTGAGGTCAGCCTCAGCAACTCAGTGACACCTTGTCTCAAGATAAAATATAAAAAGGGCTGGGATATGGTTCAGTGGTTAACCAACCCTGAGTTCAATCCCCAGTACCCAAATTAAAAAATTTAAAATGTGATTACCATAAATACCGGCATTTATGTACTTGGAGGTGTGGAGACAGATGTTAAGGAAAGTATCACTGTTAATGTCAATAAAATATAAACAACCTAAACATCCCTTGAGGAAAAACCAAATAAATCACCACAGAATAACCACAATAAGGAAGTAGTGTGTGGTAGTTTAAAACATGAAGAAAATATATACAACGTACTGTAGATAACTTATATAAGGGACAACAAAAGTAAAGTCCATTTTTAAAAGTATATTATTTATATAGACTCACACACACATCTTCTATATTTTAAAAAAAGATACTAAATATTTCCCAGGGGACTGGGGATATAGCTCAGTTGGTAGAGTGTTTGCCTTGCAAGCGTAAGTCCCTGGGTTCAATCCCCAGCACCGCCCCCCCCAAAAAAAAAAAATTCCCAGGGCACATAGATATGTAAACACACGATAAAAGCAAACCAGTAATATACACGCCAACCCAGTGCTGGCTTTTTTTTTTTTTTCAGTACCAGAAATTGAACCCAGGAGTACTTACCCACTGAGTTACATTCCACCCTCTTTTATTTTTTATTTTGAGACAGGGTCTTGCTAAATTGCTTAGCGCCTTGCTAATTTGCTGAGGCTAGCTTTGAACTTTCCATCCTCCTAGCTCCTAGAGTCACTGGGATTATAGGCTTATGCCACCATGTCCAACACATTTGCAAGAAGAGGAACTTGGGATTACAGAAAAAGTGGAAGGAATGAGATTTGTATGAAACAATCTCTCACCAGGAAAATAGAACCACGCATTGCTTATAATAATTAAAAACTATTCATGAAAATAGAGTAGCCTCAAAAAAACCTAATCTGCTTCAGTCAACTCGGCTATTGGAACATAGCCAAAATAGACCTACAATGAAAGGAATCCCGGAGGTTCTAGAAAGATGACTGCAGGCACCATGTTTTGGGTTAAATAGATAAGAACCCTAATTCTTTCTGAACTTGGGTGCACTGAGGATTTGCTCTTGAATAGTTTTGGCTACTCCTCTGTAGACAAGCTAAGAAAAATTCAACGTGTAAGAGCAGGTGCCTTTTGATTGCTGTGGAGGCTGTCATCACACAGCAGCTTCTCTTTCATTAAGTTCACTGCATTCTCTCCAATAACACCAAGCACTACCCGGGTTTCGCAAACCCCCATAAAGCCCATTCTCATCACTTACAGTGCTACACCCCATTTTATTTCCAATCCATTTTCCAGGGAAACCTTTCAAACAGTTTGAATCATATAGCACTCTCTTTCCTCAACATTTTCAATGCATTTCTAGTTTATAAAATAAAACCCTCTAAAATTATTCATGAAAGTTTCCATGTTGGAGGTTCAAATAATCTGTTCAGGTATGAAAATGCCTAAGACAAACCTTCTGCCCTTGTGCTGCTCTGAAAGCACTAATTGTGGCAATGGTTTTAGGAAGAATGCTATCTACTTCCATCCTGTACAAATTTAGGAGAAACTGTGGTTTCCTGTTCTAGGGTGTTGTCCAAAAATGACTCCACAGAAGTCTGTAAAAATAATCCTTGGTGTTTTGTTTCAAGAGGAATACTTTGGAGCACTTCCCACTGAGAAAGGAAATGGGCTTGTCCCAACTCCAAAGGACCCAGTGTGCTCCAAAGGTTGCAAGAACAGACACAATTTTTGATTGGAACAATACTTAATGAAATTACTGTTTCTCAGGCACTGGGTGGGGGGTGGGGGATGCCATGGCGTCAACTAAGTTTCATTCTGTTCTTCAGCCAGGAAAACTGTTAGGAGACTCTCAAATCTCAGTTTCCCCATCTGAAATAGGTTTAATTTCACTAGTGCCTTTCTAAGATTTATTGTAAGGATTAAATGAATGCATTGTGTCCTGCAGAGTGTTTGCAACATATTCTGGTATTTTATATACCTGTACATACAAATGTGAATGTATGTACATGTATATTTTATGCTTTTTCTTAAATAAACTATCAGATTAAGTGTAAAGCAACCAAAGATACAATGTACTGAGCTATTTAGGGAAAAGCAATTCCTTGTTCATTATAGGAACCACTTCAGTTTAACTAAAGCCTTAATGAGTAAAAATAGTCTAAAATAACATTTCTACCATGAAAAGATAAGACACATTTTCTAGATCATGAGATGCTATAAAAGACATTAAGATACTCTAAAGTAAAATCCTACTTTTAAAAGAACATCTTTAACTTGAAAAGGTAGCATGTTCTGACTCACCAAAGGGCAAGTTTGCCAACAGAGTCATTTCAGGTCCATGTGGAAGAAGTCATTGGAGGCCAGACACACAACTGCTCCCATATAACCAAGGACAACACAGAGCCAGCCTAATGACCAGTGTATAACCTCATGAAGAGGGCAGGCCTGCCAGAAGACTGATGACCTCCATCTCACCAGAGGTCCTAGAGATACAAATCCCAAAGAGGAAGAAGGGGACAGCAAGCACTGGAGGGTTTCACCTCAACTCCAGGCCTACAAGGCTCTTCACTGCCAGCCACAAGTCATGAACCACTCTGGGACAGGTCCTGTGACATTGGTGATCCAGCCAAAGGCCAGGGTGCACCAGAGTTTTGCAATGTGTCCTCAACCACAGCTCAGAACCAGGGAAGGCCCCATAACCCTCACAAGGCAGAGTATTCAGTCACCAACCAGAGTAGCAGGCCCTTCTCTGCCTATTTACAGCCCACAGCAGGGGGGCAACAATTCTTTGCAAACACTTTTCTAGAGTCTGAAGAAGACAGAGGAGAAGCAGAGCAGGATACCAAAAGGAAGTTCTATATATAGAATGCAATTATGTAAGAGTTTAACACTGAAAGCAGATGAGAGATTCATTCTGCGCAGGAGACAGGGCCATCTCAGCTGCAGTCTCCACCTCCTCCAGAGCAGGAAGTCCCTGTTGAGATTGGCCACAAGGACCACCCTGGGGTTGTTAGATTTATTTATTTTTATCATTTATTTCTTTTGCTCTTAATTTAAAGAAAAAGAATATAATTCATACAACTTGTTCCAATCCTCCGTAATTTTTTAAAGCTGGAGCTTTGGGGGCTATAGACAGCTTAGATTTTCCAAAAGAATATTGGCCACAGGGACCAAGATTCAGTGATCTTCATGTTCAATATCTCCACTTTCCAAGATGGTAGTTGCACGTGGCTGGTGAGTCATTTGAATACAGGTAGCTGAGTTGGGTGCATTAAATGATCTTGGACTGCCTGCCTTAACCAAGAACCACATACTGGGTGCTATACAGAAATGTATAGTCTCACAGTTCTGCGATCACAGTTGGCTGGGTTGATTCCTTCTGAGGTTCTGAGGAGAATCTGTTCCAAGCCTCTGGTCCTAGCTTCTGGCCATAAGCTGGCAGTCTTTGACACGTCTTGACTGGTAGATACAACATCCTGGACCCTGACCTCAAGTTCACCATCTAACATTTCCCCACTTTGTATGGACACCAGAGATTCTGGATAGGAGCCTATACTATTCCAGTGACACTTCATATTAATCACTGTATCTTCCATGACTCCATTTTCGAATAAAGTCCCTTTCTAGGTTTCTGGGCTACTGGGCATTAGGGCTTTAACCCATGCATATGAGGGAAAGGTGGGCAAAATTCAACCTCAACCAAAGAGGTGCTAAATTTTTAATTTTATTTCCTTTGCATTTTATTAGTATTCATCTGGCTAACATGTGGTCTCTTTCACTGTGCTCCCTCACCAAGGCTTGCTCTGTTCAGGCTTGGCGGCAAGTTCCATACACAGGAACAACTACTACCACCAACTCCCCAGTAAGGAAGCTCAAATTCAGACAGGAAAGTAGCTGTACTTCATTCAAGGTCCAAAAGCCTATAAGTGACAGGCTCAGAGTCAGGATGTGATTCCCAGTAGGTCTTTTTTTACTCCAAAGACTCTGCGAAGCTGCTCTACCAGCTAGCTCTGCCTTTTGCAGTTTAACTCTGAAAGTGCCTGGGACACACAATAATCACATGATTGACTACATTGCCTAGCTATTTCTTATAGGAAGACAATTCATTACTCAAATATTAATTGCTGTCATACGGATTAATTACTTGCTATTGTAGTTTTAAGTCTTAACAATGTAACAATAATTATCTCTTAAACATTATCTGTATAAGTAATAAAATATAGCAGATCAAGTTTGCAGAGCATTTAGACACTAAAGTGAGTGCTTTATACAGATCTTCTAAGATTCTCAACAATTACCATTGTTATCCCTGTTTGACAGAAGAGCTGAGGCTTTCAAAAGTTAAGCAGTTTGCTCCAGGTCAGAGCAAGTGAATGGTACATTGCATCAAGGATCCAAATTCACATAGTTTGGGATTGCAAAAAATCTCTCTCCCAGGACCTCTCTGCCATTTGACTTTGGACAACTTATACATACGCTTACAAACCAACAAATTAATAAAAAATGCTGCATTATATGATTATTTCACAGCTTCCAGAGGGACCTTGTAAAAAGTCTACACTGTTTAAGACAAGGAACAACAAAAACACCTTCCCCCACCCAGCCTTATCTTCCACAATATACATCATTACACTGAATGTGTTCCTTGAAGTCATTTCTAGGAAGAGAGTTTTAGCTCAAGTAATAGCTTTGCATGAAAGTTTAAGGAGAAAGAATGTTATTTAAAAAACAACATCATGGGTTTTTGAGAGGAAAATTGAAAAGTTATTTCAGGTCCCTGGAATATAAGATCATTAGACAACTTCCCAGTGGAGACATCTGCCTCTGACTGCCTAAAGCAACAGTCTGTATTGTTTGCCCCAAGAGGCAAAGGACAGTTTAATAGTCCTCACTGTAAGGCTGTTGGTCCTCATCCGTAGCCTAGAACTTTGCTAAATTTCAAGAGGATAACCAGAAGATGCTCTTTCAAATAATCCTTCAGTGTGTTCACACCCACTATTCAACTGAATATGATATGGCTGTTGCTGAACATCCTTGGGTTCAATCCCTAGTACCCCAAAACAAAAAAACAAAACCTTCCAACTACTGCAATTATTTCATGTAGGTATCCCTACATGATGCAACCATTTTATGTCTATTTGAAGTTATGAGATGAAATAGTTTTCAGAACTACAGTTGCCAGATCAAACAGAATACTGTTTAGCTCAATTTAAAGTTCAGATCAAGGACCAGTAATTTTTTTATAATGTCACAGTCAGCATCTGTGACATGCCTATACTAAAAATTATTTGTCCTTTATCTGTGATTCAAATTTAACTGAGCATTCTATATTTTATCTGGTAAGCATGATTTATCATTTGGTCAAAAGGAAATGTGAAATACAGATTTTACTCCCAGAGCTGTATGAGTTAATATCCATAGGCAAATTACCACATAAAATCATCCAGTTTACAGTGTGGAAGAGTGGAACAGGAGAACCTAGGTCAGGACACAATTCCATGACAGCTATCATGAGTGGCACCCCCTGGGTTGTACAACACACCAACCCTGAGGAGTGAACAAACAAATGGAAGGTTTAACTGAAATTTTCTTTGTGGGATTGCAATTTCTAGTTTTATTTGATAAATACACTTACAGGAACCAGAGTTGGGTTGAAAAGGGCAAGAGATAAATAAGACTGTATTCAAGTATGCTCTTTCAAATAATCCTTACACCCTATACCACATTTAATCCCAAATAGTCAAGGTTAGCAACCTGATGCTCTAAACATCCATTACCTCCATTGGCATCCATCACTCAGCTGCAGGAAAATTCCCTATTGTGCCTGGAGGGAAGGCCACACTTGGAGGGTGGTGGATCCCCTGCAAGACATACCAGCCTGTGAGCAGCAATGCTTGGCTCGAGTCCTCATTCTGGATTTGTCAACATCACCAATGTCCTCAAGGAAAATGGTGCAAATCTACATTCACTACATGGGTCACCTTTTATATCAGGGCTAACAAAGAAAGATGCTGTAGGCCTACAATGAACCAAGCCAAATGATATTAAGTATATACAGGACATGTTTCAAATATGCAATAGTAGAGGCTTCTACTGCTACAACAAAATTTGGTTTTCTTCCCTGTGAAAAATATGAAGAAAGTACGGCTGATGGTGTAGCTCAGTGGTACAGTACGTGCCCAACATAAAGTAGGCCCTGGCTAGGTTCAATCCCCAGAACCACATGTGTGTATGTACATGTGCACACAAACACACAAAACACACACACACCCCAAAATACAGAGTTTCCCAAACTCCCTCAGTACACTGAAGGTGTGGACTACAGAAGTGTTTAAGGACAATGGATATGACACATGCAATGCACATTAATTCTGGGCCTGAACCATATAATGTTCTGAAGCTAACTGGGGACACCAGAGCTACAGAGCTACAACCCAGAAGGAGCCTGGGTCCCTGAATGACAACCTGAAGGGAAGCTTAGTGAACAGACACACCTGTACTAAACTTTGCATGAATTAGAAACAAACTTCTATTGTGTTGAACCATTAAGATCTGAGAACCTCTTATAACATTATCAACATATGCCCAGGATGCTGCAAATCAAATGAAAACCCAAATTATAGGTTGGGGTTGTGGCTCAGTGATAGAGCACTTGTCTAGTATGTGTGAGGCACTGGGTTTGATCCTCAGCACCACATATAAATAAATAAATAAATAAACAAACAAACAAACAAACAAAATAAAGGTCCATCAAAAAAAATTTTTTAAATAGAAATGAAAACCCAAATTACATTTCACGAAATAACTGGCATCTCTTTTACAACTGGGTCACGCCAGCCTGATTTATGATGCTTCCCACTCTACAGGAAAAGTCTCTGGTTTGTTTTCTGTTTTTAGTTTTCAGTGTTTTTTTTTCATTTTTCTTTTTTCCCTCCTGGTTTTGTTTTCCTTTTTTGGCAGAACGGGGGATCCAATGCAGGGGCATACTACCAGTAAGCTATATCCCGAGTCCATTAAGCAGAGCCTTGCTAAGTTTGAGCAAAGCCTTACTAAGTTGCACAGGCCGGTCTTGAACTCCTGACCCTCCTACCTCAGCCTCCCAAAACAATGGGATTACAGATAGGCAACACCATGCCTGGCAAAAATTCTCTTCTTTCTCAGCTTCATATTGATTCATTTTGCAAAGAAAAGCCAGTTTTACTGCGTATGTGGATTTAAAATTTGATGAGCTACATGACCACCAATATCTGGAAATATCTAAGTTCACAAGAAGCAGGAACCACCAGAAAAAAAAGTTGAATAATCAAATATAAATATGAATATTCTTACTACAAGAAAAAGCATACTCTAAAGTTAATATCTAAAGCAGCGTGGCATTGTCAAAATGAAACAGGATAAAAGCTAGGCACTGTGGCATACAACTGTAATCCCAGCTTCTCAGGAGGCTGATCCAGGAAGGTGGCAAGTTTGAGGCCAGACTCAGCAATTTAGCAAGACTCTGAAAAAAATTAATAAGTAAAGGACTGGGGATGTAGAACCATGGTAGAGCACCCCAGGTTCAAACCCAGTACTACATTCACACTTACAAAATAAATATAGACAAATAGTATACAGAGCCTAGAAACAAGATTCATGTACAAATGAAAAATGAGAGAAAGATGAATGAATGTAAGATAAAACTTACCTTCAGGTAATATGTTGAGACAAGTCATGGTAAGGAAAATTAATTTAAAAGTTTTGGTGAAAAAGCAGCATTTTTTTTTTAGCTGACTGAGCATTTATGTCAGGTATTTTAATAACTTTGGCAGTTCCCAGATTCTACAGTCCTTCCCAAATCCAGGAGGTAAATCTCTGGAGCAATTTCCCTCTCCTTTTTATTACCATACCCCAAATATTTATTCTGTCAGCAAGATTCCATTGGCCAGAAAGTTTTTTTTCATTTACGATACTGAAATCTTAGCTCAAATCTTTCTCAAACACAGCTAAAGTAAAACATACTATTCACCAGTTGGTACCTGAGAATGAAGAGCAAAAAAATCTCTAAAACATTGGACGTTTCTTCAAAATAAAAGTTCTCCAAGTTATCAATTCCATGCACCTAAAATACTGCAAAACTTAAGTGAATTAAAACAACATTGTAGTTTCTGTTTACAACAACAAGAACTTAGGAAACTCATATTCTACGGAAGGAATAGGTTTCCAAACTCTCCATTTAGTCACACCTTCGACAAGCAAGGTAAGAGAGACCTGACAACCTCTCATTTTCATTTTATGCCAACTTAATTAAAGTATAATTTGCCTAAGGTAAAATCTATTCATTTTAATTATGCAATTTATTTATTAAAATAATAAAATTGGATAACCAGCATGAAAAGCAAAATAAAGAATACTTCCATTGCACCTCCCCCATCAAGTTCCCTATGTCATGAAATTATAGTCCGTTTTTTCCCCATCTTACCCCTGGTTCCTAGAGACCACTCATTTGATCTTCATTATCATAGCTTATATTTTTTGTATAATTTTGAATCAGTGAAATCATATAGTATATCATCTTTTATCTATCTAGCTTGTTTCACAAAACAAAATGTTTTTGAGATTCACCCATGTTATAAATTCCTTTCTATTGTCAAAGTGGATTTCTGGGCATGGATGTACCACAATTACTTACTCAAGAGTTCAAGGACATTCCAATTATTTCCAGTCTTTGACAATTATGAACAAACATGTACAAGTTTTCTGTGGACTTCATGGTTTGTGTGGCTGTAGCCTTAACAAAGTTTTCATATTAGATACTTTCAGCCACCAATTTTGTTCTTTTTCCAATTTGTTTTGGCTTATCTACATCTCCTATATTTCTGATATATTTTGAATTGGGTGGCCAAATTTCAGTTTTAAAAGTCCTTATATTTTGATTGGATTTACCTAGAATCTAGGCATCAATTCCTAGATCTAATTTTAAAAGATTTCACAGGTGCATTCCCATTATCATCCTAACCACCTCAGGTCTTTGACTGCCTTGGTACTGTGCATTTCAATAGGGTTCTGAAAGCAGCAGACTGGCACATACGAAGCAAGGGCCAGGGCATCCAGAGGGCCACAGCCTTCTGATCCAGTTCCCACTGGTGGGCCTCACCTTCCACAGAACTCGTGCCATTCTCCAGTGACACAGCTATGGGCTCTCACGTGGCTGGGAGCCTATGCTTCCTTCTTGAACCCATAAAAAATACTTGATTCCTTCCAGTTGCACCCCAAAAGCAATCTTGTGTTCTGGTATCCTCTGCCTCCAGCACCCCAGAATAACTTCTCAGAAGATCATGTCTCCTAAGTCAATCTCAGGCAGAGGTGGCCAGGAAGAAGACTGCTATGTAGACACAGTGAGGGCCCCCCGTACTTGGTACATCCATGGATCTTCCTTTATTTACATGTGTGTCTGGTACTGAGCAATTTTACCACTCCATATCTTTCTCTTTTTCCCTTACTTTTAGTTTATTTCACTTAGTAAATTGCCAGTGGATGGAAAGCCATGATCTCTTTTGTGGCACCACTTCCTTAGCATTAAAATAACTCTTGGGGACAGCAGCATGGGAGTAGAGATGGAGGGGGCTAAGTTAAATCACACCTTGTTTGACCTGACAGTGAAAAGGATCAATAGAAAGAGTCAACCTTGTACCTCAGGTTAGTTCAATGCCCCATTAGTCCCTGTAATGATTTTATACCTACAGGATAAAAGGTTTTCTCCCCCCTTCTTTCTTTTAAAAGAAAGAAAGAAACCTCACAACACTAAAATCACTGTAAAGAAAGCAATAGGATCTTAATTTTCTCTTCTCTACTGGAAGTCCTCACTTGGACTCCTGTCTTTTCAACAACCATCTGACTTAGAAGCAAAGGGGTTTTCAAATACGAAGGCCCCCCTACAACCCTGTCACTATAACATGAATGCCAGTTACATATAAAACGCCTCTTCAACTTTTTTTTTTTTGCCTGAACTTCTATAACGGTCATGATACATGAGATCATACTTTTTAAATTTTTCTGTATCTTGACCTGAGTAAAAAAGGTATATCTCTGCTACCCATATCCTGTATCCTTGCATCTTGCCTGTCTACATGCCCTATTCGCCCATCCAAGGTAAACTCCAAATCGTAAAAAACATCCTATCCCAATCATGCCCACATAGAGTGACAGGCCACTTAAATATTCCTCGATAAATAAAGGAATATTTTTATTCCTAGAGCTCAGACTGGCATGAACTTAGAAAGGCAGCCTTCTGCAATTCGTACTCTGACATCATTTGTAATACAATCCAAATTATCCTCATTAGATACTCATTAACTGCTTATTAAATCACTTACTTTGAGAGGAAAACTGCATTTTTTTTGTTGCCCTAAAACAATACAAAATTTTGCCCAGATCTCAATTCAGTGTATAGGACATTCACTTCTTAGATCAGGATGGGTACGCATGTCTCACTATTTTACATGTTAAAGATTTAGTAACTATAAGAATATAGATCAAAATGGGTGCTGGATATTTAGATAGAGAATTAGTCAAGAATATTATTAAGAAAGTTAACTATATTTAGTCACAAGATTAAAAGCAATCAGAATGACTAACTGAAGAAAAATCCTATCAATTAAAGACATAATTATATAATGTGATTTTGCCATTTCAAGGGTCTAGACCTTAATACTACTATGAAATTGCTTTTGATAGCATATCAAGGGAAAATGCAGACACACATCTAAATCTATATGTGCATATAAACTGTAAGTATAGACATAAATAAATGTGTGCTGTATTCCCTAAATTCTAAAACTCCATGAATCTCAAAATGCACCGTCGTTTTAATAGCAGCTTTTTTGGAGGAAAAAGAAATAGTACCACATAAAACCCAGACAACTCTGAGATGCATTAGAATTACAAAATAAACCTAGTGTATGAGGGGTGTGAGTTTTATAATGAAGAAATTGCTGTGTAGGTCCAGGTAGGGGGAAAGTAGAAAGGGTGGAAAGTGGGAGAACAGAACAGAAAGAAAATTCACGAAATGACAGAAATACTTCTTTTTCCTGAAATTAATTGTTTATTTCATTTCTATAAAATTTTGTTTTCTAACTTGTCTCTATTGAGTACACGAGGCCTCTATAACCTTAAAATAAACCTCATCAAAAATATTTTTAAAGCATTTTTCTTTTCAAACAAAATGCAATGTGGCTTTATGAGGTTTTACTCTATTGTAAGGCAAATTCCCATCTTTGCAGTTCAAGCCCTAACTCTGTCAAGGCTGGCTTAAGGCATGTCATTCATATTGTGGCCCCTGAAGCTAGTCCTTCCTACAAGTTTCTTCTGGCAGCTGGGGAACATTTACTGTTTGACTTTGGTTTGTTTTTGCTTTTATCTTCCTTGCTGATCTGGGGCTTCCGGGAGCAGCTGGACGTATTTTTAGAGAAACAAAACAATACCACAGCACATTCTCTTGTGTCTACTGCTTTCCATTCATCTAAAATAACATTTGTTCTACAAAGGCCAAACTCATATCTATCTAAAGGTAAATATTATTTAGGTGTACTCAACACAAGAGTTATGTAAATATATTTCACACCTCAAATGAGCTTTTCTTGCCACCAATAAAAACAAGTTTTTCTAAAATGTCTTTTCTCCGCAATGTTTCCTACTTTAAAGCACAGGAATAAAAGGTTATCTATTATCTTTAAGGACGTATATATACCTTGTTGGTTTTTGATTTGCTTACATTAAAAATTCTCTACTAATAACATATAAATCAGAAACCCACACACTTCTGTCAACACATAAAGCTTTGGTTTTTCAGACATTTTAATTAATATCTGCTAACTTCACACTATTGTTCACTTAAAGACCACCCTATTTAAGCATGAAAAGCTTAGATTTTATATAGCTCATTTTTAAATGCAAACTCTCAGAATTCTGGAAACGAAGACACTAATAATGTGATCAATTTTATTTACAGAAACACAAGACAAGAACTAATTCAAATGACAATTTTAGCAAGAGGAAACAAATGAAGAAAACACTCAGAAGAGTGGTGAGGACACTCAGTACCTAATTTGTTTGTTCAGTCATTGAATATGGTGATTTGAGATAAAATTTGATCACCTATATTTTTAAAGTTTTTCTAACTTGGTATATTTAATTCAAAAGTTCTAGTACACACAGTAAATTTAAAGCATCCCTTATTTAAGACATCATCCTTATATATAGCATTTGTAGCCATGAACTACTATGTAGAATTCTTTTTTTAAATATTTTTGGTTGTAGATGGACACCATACCTTTATTGTATTTATTTATATGTGGTGGCAAGGATCGAACCCAGTGTCTTGTACATGCCAGGCAAGCGCTCTATTACTGAGCTACAACCCCAACCCACTATGTAGAATTTTTAAAGGAAAGCCTGGTTTAAACACCACGTGGGTCAGAATACCACACTGGATGTTCTGTTCATTCACTTTAGACCAATCATCTATAGAAAGTTAAATTTACCGAGTCTAGCACATGAAAATCTCAAAGGCATGCTGAAACTCATTAAATGGAAGTTATATTTGACAATCTGATTTTGCAATTACATCCAAAAGGCATTTTTCAAAGGAATTAAAAGAAAGAAAAGCGTATATATCTGTGCATTTTTAATGGCCTGAAACTACAGTCAGGTCCAACTTCTAGGATCCATCTTTTCACACAAAAAACAACTCTTTGATCCAATAGCAAAACTTCTCAAGTTACTGGCTTCAGATACTAAGTGTGGGACAATGATTCTCCTGCCTATATTCTTTTGTCATAGAAACCTGGCTGCATGGACCAATTCCACCCTATCTGTTCAGGGGTTTCACTTCCCCTGATATTGTGCCCTGACCCTAATGTGAATGTACGAATGCTCTTTGATTTACCAAGAGGCTAGGTCCTGATAAATCCATGAGTTGCCAATGCATTTAGTACACCTAACCTACAGAACCTGTTGCCCATCTTTGAACATCAAGTGTTTGGTAGTTTAGATCATTTACCATCATGATCAAATGACTGAGTAGCGGGGGCAGTTCTCTGCTGCTGCCCAGCATCCTGGGTCAATATCATACTGTGGCTAACCTAGAAAACACCGAGATGCAAAATTTGAAACGCAGTTTTCACTGAATGCTTATCACTTTTGCACCATAGCAGAGTTGGGAAATCCTAAATCCAACCATTTAAGTCAGAAACCATCTGTATTTGGAGATATGGCTTTTAAAGAGGTAATTAAAGTTAAATAAGATCATAAGGGTAAAGCCTTAATCAGAAAGGACAGATGCCTCTAAAGAGGAGGGAGGAAGGAAGGAAGGAAGGAAGGAAGGAAGGAAGGAAGGGAGGGAGGGAGGGAGGGAGGGAGGGAGGGAAGGAAGGAAGGAAGGAAGGAAGGAAGGAAGGAAGGAAGGAAGGAAGGCAGGCAGGCAGGCCGGCCAAGTGAGGACAAAGTAAGAAAGCAGTTGTGTGCAAACCAAAGGAGGGGCCTCAGGAGAAAGCACACCTACCTTGACCTTGAACTTCCAGCCTTCTGAAATAAATTCTTGCTCTTTAAATCATCCAGTTTGTGGTATTTTGTCATAGATGCCCTGGAAGACTAATATACGTGGCATCAGTGTTTTCTTTCTTTTGGTACCAGGAATGGAAGCTAGGGGCGCTATACCACTGAGCCATGTCCCCAGCTTCCCCTGCCACAAACACATTTAAAAAAATATTTTATTCAGAGGCAGGGTCTCACCAAGTTGCTTAGGGCCTCATTAAGTTGCTGAGGCTGGCTTTGAATGCATGATCCTCCTGCCTCAGCCTCCTGAGACTGGGATTTCAGGTATGTAACACAGTACCCCGCTTTCACTTATTTTTGACAATCCGTCAAATTGAAAATCTAAGGCTAAACTCAGACACTCATCAGATCTTGAAGATGCCCCCGCCCCTACCTGATTGGTAACTTACTTTCAGACTGCCTTTCTGTATTCAGGCATCGACAGTCTGGTACCCTGAGCATCCCAAGTATTCTGCAAGGTGTGGGCAAATGGGAGCCCTGCTTGTGAGTCACACTCTGTGTTGTCTTCCACTGCCACACATTTCAGGAGGTATTCCTGGGTAATTGTCAAAAGCACAAGGTCTAAATAAAGTCAAAGACACCTGAATTCATACTGAACTTCGCCTACATACAAACTGCACCATATTGAGCAGGTTATTCATACTGCACCTCTGTTTCTTCAACTATAAAGTCACAGTAATAGATATCTGATACCTTTCATGTCAAATCTGGATTTCAGCAATGTCTAGGAAGCATTAAGCAATGTGTCTATAAGGTAGAAGAGCACAGTAAATAGCAGCTGCCATGACTTCTGATCACTATCCCTAAATGAAGTTGACAGGTGAGGTAAAAACCTAGTGGTTTGTTCAGAAATAGAGCCTATCATCCTTGTACACTAACACCATGCCCCGGAATGCTATGATCTCAAAGACATTCATGTCGACCATTTCCAAACCTGTGAATTGTGTTATACACTCTGGAAGCAAGGAGAAAGGGGAGGGATACCCACTCCCAAGAGGTCAGAGGCAAGTATATGAAACACACAAGGGGTATACTCTATACTAAACAAAGACCAAAGATTTGGAAAGGAGAGAAGAGACTGCAAAGGTGAAGACCTGCCAGTGGTTCCCACACACAGGTCTCAGGTCATGGATTAGACTCAATGCTTGAAACACCCAAAGAGCCATTAACTTACAGCAGGGCCCAGGGACATGTGTGTGCTGTGTTTTGTTTTGACACATGCTCTAAGTCATCTTGGTGGCAGAGCAGGCTCAAGAACCACTGAAGTTGACCTGAGGTTGCCGACAAGGCTGATCATCAAGGACATGGATGATAGAAATGGCATGATCTGATTAAGGAAGAAAACTAACTTTGCTATTTATGGAAGAGCCTGGAGCAGAGGAGGCAAGCACAAGAGGCAGAGGAATGACCAGAGCTGATGCAAGAATCTAAGTGCCCATTTCTCCTCAGAACTAAGAGGCAGAGTCACAGTAGTGAGTTAAAGCAAGGCAGCCTGCCTTTCACCCAGAAACAGATACCAGAACCCACTACGCTTGACAGCATCATTTGGAACACAAATACAAATCATCTCCCAAAGGACCTGACATTTATGATGCTGGATCTCAGGATTTGGATTTTACTTGTATGTTTAGCTGAATTAAAGATGGAAAGCAAAGTAAAAGATTGTAAATATGAAACAAATCCAATAACATAATAATAACAAGCCTATAAAAGCAAGCTTTTATAGGTTTGGACTGAAATAAAACCCAACTGTCCAAATCCTGAGCCCCAGATTCCTGATACGACCACTTTAAAAAACTTTCAGAATGAAAACCAAAATTAGCACCTCACATCAGAACCAGATTTTTAAATAAATTAAGCTCAACAGTAAAGAAAGTTCTGTACTGTAAATTGCCCCCCTACCAAGAGACTGTCTTTGAGAGAAAAGTCATCTTAAGGCCAAAAATATGAAGCTTTCTAAACATACTTGACAGTATAAATATTTCAAATGATTCTGAGACCAATGTTTATCAAAGCTCAATCTAACACTGTAACTGTAGGAGATTTTTTTGTGAAGAAATGACTCAAGAGAGGCAACATGTCAAAAGAAGACGCTATAACAAATAATTTCCTTTCAGGGCAGATGTCATCTTAGACAAATAATCTCAAAGAAAGAAAATAGGAACAACCTATCTACGACGTTTACTTTCCAAGAAAAGTACCTCCTGAAAGTCTAAAGCTGACCTCTACTTTATTAATCATATCAAGTTACTGTGCTGAGACTAATTGAAGTAGTAATACAGAGGAGAAATAAAGAAAACCCATAACCTTGTGGATGAGAATATCTAACACTTGGACAGAGCACTCCTTTCCAAGATAAGCAACCCTGAAAAACACTTCAACACTGAAGCTGCAGAGAACTGGGAGAAAAATGGTAATGGTTTAAGGATCCACCAGGGCAAGGGGATGCATGCTCAGGATGTCCTTGCAAGGGTCCCATAGTGCCAGAACTGCCACAAACACTGGCCCAAGCATAAAATCTTAATTGCTGGAAAAAAACTCAATTAAACCAGTGAAAGCTCTTGAGATTTCTTCTAACTAGTTTTTAAGCAGATTTCCTATATCAAAAATTGGCATGCTTAAGTTGACAGATGTACCAAATTGCCCTAAAAAATTGAAGGCATTTAAGTATATAACCTATAAAATAGGGAGTATCCATTAAAAAATTTTCATTCAAGAGATTCTACCCGCACATCCAGCCAACTCTACTCTACCTGCCCAGTAAAAACTTGCATGAAAGAACTGGAGGTGTGACTCAGTGGCAGAGTGCTTGGCAAGCACATGTGAGGCCCTGAGTTTGATCCCTAGCACTGAAAAAAAAAAATTTTTTTTTTTTTTTAAAGCAAGTAGACATGGAAGAACACCACCCATTCTTTTTTCTCCCAGGGATTCTGAGTCTCCTGAGCCCTTAAATAAAGAAAATACCAACCCCACAGGGCTCAGAGGGAAACAGATGAGATAATATGAGATGAGGGTCAGAGACCCCAAGCAAAACACCACTGTAGTCAGCGGTGGGGGTTCCAAAGCCAGAAAGCCCAGGTTTAAGCCCTGTCCATTTTCTTCCCAGCTGTGTGACTCTGGCCCAAATGCCTAACCTCTCTTCATCTGCAGACTCCTTTGCAAGATTCTAACATACCTATCTCCTAGGGTTGCAATGAAAATGAAACAAATTAGTACAGGCAAAGAATTTAAGCAGTGCCTGGCAACTGATAATGTTTTTTTTTTTTAAGCTATTATTTTAGGCAGCAAATTCAACATTCCAAACTCCATTTCCAAATCCAATAATTTGAAAGTGGGGCTTCTATCACCATGTCAAAACCAAAAGCACAGCTGTGGGGAGAATATGCCCATTACAGCTAAATGGAAATGTGAATTCATTTGCATGGAATTGTGCATGCAAAGCACCTCCTCCTCCTTGTTGACTGAACAACATGATTACACGTATTTTGGCAGATATAATTTCTTGATTGACTCTTTCTGGGATATTTATAAGATACAAATGTATAAATCAGTGTATAAATATAATCCCTCATCTAGAAACATTATAGAATATTAAATTATTTTTTTTAAAAAACATACCACCTAGAATAGTTATAAATAATGAAGATGGGAATTTATCCTCTTTTCTTTTTCAGTAAGTAATTTTCCTGGTCTTCTCATCTGAAGCAATTAGAAACTTTTACCAGCATCAACAGCTATCATATGTGTGCATGTATATGTATATTTGGGTTTAGCTATTTATCTAAACACCCAACTATTCTTATTCAAAATTACCACCCCCCAGTGGAAAATCACAAACATCATTTCCCATAAGGAGAGGTCAAAAAATATTTAGTAGAGTTTTGGCTCTATTTAAATGGTCACTGACCTTTACCTAGTTCATCCATTCCTGAAATTCCTAAGTCATGAAAGCACAGAAACAACCCTAGGTAGAGTAACTGGATTAACACAGTGAGAAGAAAACAGATGGATGCCATTCCAGACTGAAGAATGAATACCGGCTTGAGTTTAATTTCATTTTCACCTGGATTGAATATCAAGCAAGGGAAGAGGCAGAAGATTTAAAAAAAGAAAAGAAAAAAGGGAAAAAAAGGAAGGGGATCACACAAAATAAAAAATGGAACAAAATATTCCTTCTGTGTATACTTATAATATGTAAAAATTACAATGATTTTATGCAAGTTACATGATATAAAATTGTTCAGTTTCAATTCTTAAAAGCTGATTCCTTCTTTTACCATAAATGCATATTATACTCCCTCTCAAAATTTCTGAGAGAGAGGTTTATACCCATAAATACTATATTTCAGTGGAAAAGTCTGCACCATCAGTTAGGAGCATCATGGGTTATGCCTGAATTTGATCCCTCCATAAAACTAGGGTAGATACACATATGGCCTTAGCTCAGAGAGATTAAGCATGAACATCATTGAAGGAAAACATCATTTGCAGCTAAATGTCCATCATTCCCCTGATGTTCTTCAAACACTTAATATCAAGCTACAGCTTCAAGTGTTGAAGCAACTGTCTTACTAGGTCTTAAAAAAAAAAAAAATTAATGATGCCAATTAGTGAAAACAAAGCACAAACTTCAGTTTAGCTTCACAAATTATGATGTAAACTTGATCAAGAGAGCCATCACCAGTTTTAAATAAATTGAAGTTGGAGAAAAAACTGTCAATAAATCTGTCAAAAGTCAGCAAACCTGGGATGGAGAAATAGAGGCCAGGAAAAGAGGGGACAGCACAGGAGGGCAGGGCAGGGGAAGAAGGGACTTCTTTTCTGATTTTGAAAGAAATGGATTTCTGTTTTGGTTTTTATGGTGGAAATATAATCACTTAACTAAATTAAACATTTTGACCTGAAAAAATGATAGCATTCTTTATTTTAGGGGAGTAACATCATTTACACCAGCCAATTCTGAACCATAGTGGGTCTCAAAATTCACACAGTCAGGTTTCTAAAATTATGGCAATTCTGATTTGCTACCCAGGTTTCCAGAACTGGCATAATTCCCAGGGTTGTGCCAGATGACATCACAGCATTTCTCAGAGCTGGCTTTTAAATGCATTTTTAAGTGAATAAATTTGATCAGCATCTGATGTAAATCTAACTTTTACGAACAACTACTCTGTGTGACAAAAATGTTGTCTTCACACTGCAGTATTTAAATCATCAGAAGAAAAGCTTCTCCTTCTTCCTTTCCAAGATCTGGCATTATTAAAACAGAAACAAAAACAAAAACAAGAACATGAATTCTCTTCAGTTGCAAGCAAAGCTAAGAGCCCCAAACAGATCTTAAGTCAACCTCCCCTACACAAGCACAACACTCACAGGCATTTCCTCTCCTTTCATTCCAAGTTCAGAACCATGATACACCAAATAACATTACTGAGTGATTTTTCTGAACTGTATATCTCTCACTTGAAGGATAATAGAAGATTTCATAAATAAATAAATAAGCTATGGCGTATGACAACAAAAGAGAGACCAAATCCTACAAGTACCATCAATGCTGGAAACAGACTTCTGATAGAGAAATACACTAATACACTCTCCCTGCCCCCGTTGTCAAGGGTCTTGATCAAAACTCTACTAAGGGGGTGGGTTGTAGCTGGGTGGTAGAGCACTTGCCTAGCACATGTGAGGCACTGCGTTCAATCCTCAGCACCACATAAAAATAAACAAAATAAAGGAAGGTACTGTTTCCATCTACAACTAAAAAAAAAAGGTTTTAAAATTAAAAAATTCTAGGAGGGTGAGAAAGGGAGGCAAGGAGGAAGAGAGGGAAAGCAGGGGTGGAGAGAGAGAAAGAAAGAAAGAGATGGTGCTCATAAGCATGAAGGAAGGGAGGGTCAGTATTTGCTTTTGGAGTACTTAACCCATGAAGGTTTTCTCATGGCCTGATCCCATAAGCTGAGTACTTCCCAGGTGGCATCCTTTAAGGCAGTGATCTGGCTAAGTGAGGCATGATAAATGGCCCCCAGCCTGCACCCCAGTCAACAGAGGCCCGTTTGGCCCTGGCTGTGGAAACAGAAAGGTCATTCATTACCCAATGTGAACAAACAGAATGCACATCTGTGATAAATAACGGTCATTATTGAACGACAATGCTCTCTGGGAATTCCTCAACACTTCCTTGACATTAATGTACTATTTGTGGAGGGCTCTGCGAGGCTCTCTCAATATTATTTAGTGCTTCATGTTTTATGTGGGACACCACCGACATTTACCTCTCCTTTGTGGGGATGCATGAGTCGCAACAAATACTGAATAGCTCCTTTCACATCTCACGCCAAGTGCGGTCAACCCCCCTCACACGTGCACACATGCCACGTGCAAAAGATACAGATCTGCACATGTTCAAGCAGAGAGCTATAAAACACAGACTACACACAATGCAGATGTGGTCTGTTGCAGGCTGTGACCTCTTCTGACAAGTGGCAATCACATTCTTACACTCTTGACCAAGAAAAATGAGGTGAGCAATAGAAATGATGTTAGTCCAAATAAACAGATGCCTAGGGAAATGAAAACCACAGTGTACCTCTTTCCACATAAGCCTTGCCACTGTGCCTTTGCACAAGCTGGTCTTGCTGCAAGCAGGACGTGTCACCCTACCCCCCACATCCCCCACTCCCACAGGCTCCGATCCTACACCTTCCTAGCTACAGTCTTTGCAATACATCACATCCAGCTAGGAGCAGTCCCTCCCTCCCCTGGGTTCATCCAGGACCTCCTGCGGAGGTCAGATGAAGCACCTGTTGGTGATGCTGGGCAGTTATAGATGCCAGGTCCACACACCCCCTTCCTAGCTATTTGGTGTTAGCCATGTGCCAGAGCTGTGCAAATGAAGGGGTCAGGACCTGCACAAAAGAGATCTGTCTACCTTGCTCTAGTTTACTTGCATCCTTTTAATTTGAAAGTTTTCAGATGTTTCCGACAACACCCGGGACAGGGTAGCTGCACAACACACATGGTGTCACATTAAAGGATGGATCCAGGTGTAGACCAATAACTATCTTCTGTACTGTCATACAGGTTTGACTGTATATGAGAAAGTAACTTCATCCTTTGTCTCCCCGATATTTAAACTTCTAAAATGTGGTGACAATTATGCAATCTCAAAGCAATGCTTAGAACACAGAACCCATGTAACATGCCTTTATATGCTGAGAAGTCATAAGGAAGGGGGAAAAAAATCACCCTTCCTTATGTAGCCACAATTCACTACTAACAGCAAATCAACACGGAATATAAATCAATAATGAATAACTGACTTGATATAACAATCAAGTTGACTGAAGGAAACGACTAAGGAAAACACATTTTAATGTTAAGGAAAACACTTCAAATTTCCAAATAATCAGAAGAGACCTCTCTTTCAGTAGTATGTATAAAGTAATGTGCCGTTATGTCTCATCATAAACATTTTAAGGTACTATAATATGAACACAGCATGCACTCTATTCTTGAAATAATTTTACAAAGTAGATAATATCTCAGATCTCTAAACTAGCTATATAAGGATAGAGCCAGCAGTTGTAACATTTATATTAGAAGAAGAGAAAGCTGTGTTTCATCTACTTGATGTTAATATTATATCATTTTGATACTTATAAATGTAATGAAGTTAAAAATTGGAAAGATTATATATGTCCATCTAAAGAGAGAAAGAGAGAGAGAGAAAGAGAGAGAGAGAGAGAGAGAGAGAGAGAGAGATATCAGATAGATAGACAGATAGGTAAATATATTATCATTACAGGTAGGGACATTTTCCATAGATGAAAGGGATGCCACAGGATATCAGAATGTCCCAAGAAAAATCTTTAAGGTTGAATGGGACCTAGAGATTTCTGACATTGATCTATGAGTAAGGCCAGTACCAAGTTCTGACTTCTTCTCTCTCTCCTCCCATATGTTGGCCATTATGGAGGTAGACAGAGGGTGAAGACAGAGCAGGATTCAGAAGAAGAGATATGGAGAGATGACAGCAGGAACTAGGGACTGAAACCCTTCTCCAAAACCATAACAAATGGTTATGAAACACTAAACATGTAAGTCTTCTTTTGACCTCAAGACTTCCCAAGTGAACCAGGTTATGTGGCAAAAACAACAGTTCTCCAAAACAGAAACTTACAACAGCACAGCGTGTTCTTGCTCATGCTCCAAATGAACCATTTAGTAGAAGAGGCTCAACCTTTCTCTCACTGAGGTCCTCAGGCTAGGAAAGTTCCCCTTCCAGGTTCCTTTTGCAGAGGAAAGACAAGGTGTCCATACCAAAGCACACCCTCCCTCTTAAAGCTCCCACCTGAAGGTAAAAGTATTCTTTATACTCACTTGCATTCCATTTTCCTGAGCTAGGATGACAGCCATGCCCAAAGCAGGAGAGGAAAGCAAATTTAAGGCTACCACAGGCCTAGAGGTGGAGAGTCAAAACATCTCTTGAAACATAGTGATTACTGCTTAAGTCACCAACGATTTCAGGACCAGTTAGCTTTGGTGAAAAATTGGGGAAAGTGGGGAGAGGTCCATTTTTAGAATGCTTTCTACCCAGCCACACTGTCTCACGAGTTTTAGAACTGCAGTGCTCAAAAGATAAGGAACAGAGGAGTCAATAATCTTTGCTTACAAAAAGAGGTTTAAAATAGGAAATGTACAATTCAGGTGGCAGGGTAAGAAGCACTTTGCATTAATCACCAAGAATACCACACATAGGGTTGGGAGCATAGCTCAGTGATAGAACACTTACCTGACAACGTTAAGAGGGTCTGGGTTCAAGTCCAAGAAGGGGAAGGTAAGGATAATAGGAAAATGGAAAGAAAAGGAAGATTATACATAGCTCCAGGCTGCCATTTACACAAACATCAAGCCATTCTTACATGTTTAACAAATCAGCAATCACCAAAAGTTGAGACTCTTCATTTTTAAGTTCTGGAAGATGTGGAGAAATGGACAAGGTGACCCCAAGTTTCCTGTCAAGCACTTTAATGGGGGTGGGAAGGTCAGGTGAAAGGACAAATGCACTTCCCAGTGATTCTCCAGTGACTTGGATTAATCAACAGCAACCTCCATGACAACCTCCATGTCATTACCATGCCAGATCCACTTAGCATCACTGTGGGCCAGTCCCCTGTGCTTCCAGGACTTCCACAGATCTGCACTGATATTCTGTACATGCAACACACCGTGAGACAGAGGACCCTTTGACAAAGAGGATCAACGTCTTTAGCAAATACAGACAAAATTTCTCGGAGGCAAACAAAGCTTTCCCCAACTAATCATGCAAAACCATATACCTCAAAAAAAAAAAGAATAAAAGTTTTATTTCAGATATTTATTTCATCCTTTCAAACCCATGGGGATACTAATGATATTAATGATAACTATGATTAAAGATTTCTGAGCATTTACTATATGCCAGACACACTGCTAGGTAATTTGCATGCATTATTTCTGCAACTCTTACAAAATTGTTATTATTAGCTTCATTTTATTACTAAGATCATGTGATAGATCTAAGTTTAAATCCTGGTCTTACTCTAGGCTCATGACATTTATTCAACTATTCTAAAAAACTATCTTCTACTTCATACCTAGAATCTATTAACTAACATCCAGTGTAGCTTTTTAATTTTTACACATTACAAAATTACCAAAACAATAGGTATGCAACACTTACATTTCTATTTTCCCCCTGCATATATTCTAGTCTTTACTGGGACATCACCAAAAACAAACTCATCTCTTAGATTATAAACCCCTATCTGCATTTATCAGTATTTTTACTATTTGATCTATGTTCAATATGAACAGTCTCAACACTTGAAGCATTGAACTTACCAACCTTTAAAATAAAATCTAAGAGGATGATAAGTCTGTTCGGTTTGTCTTCATTGGTGATCCCCAACAGTGGTAAGATATGTTGATGTACTGCAGCGTTAGTGAGTTTGGACCAATAAATGGGAAAGTTTCTCCAGTGAGAGGTACATTTACTAGTATATCTTCAGCATCTTGACCTTTCTCACAAATTCACCCTCAGAGCAGACCCAGGAGTCAGGGTTAAAAGCTAGCAGTTTTCCTGTTCTCTGCAAGGATGCTTCAGCTACGCATTCAGCCCCTGCCCACGCCCAAAGGATGATTCGGGACCACATGTGGCTAAATAAACAGGCACTGGCTTGCATGGGTTGTTAAACCTCAGGAAGCCAGTTGGACATTGAATGATTTATCAACATGGCAAGCAGGTAGTTAAGGAGTTGTGGTTTACCTCATGTACGGTTTCTTAGCTGTGGAGAAATCATATTCCATTGAGACTATATCTTCACATGGAATCAACTTGTAGCTATGGTTTTTCCTGCTGCAAGGAGAGCCATCTTCAATGTAAATTTAGTCTTCCTTCACATAATTACCTACTTGAGCAAGTTGGTGGTAGAAAATTTGATGGGGTTTATGGGTGAAGGCTGCCTACTCTTTCATGAAGCAAAATCTTAACACCCACAGAAGTAAATGAATAAAAATTCAACCTGGTTTCTCAGACAGAATTAACAAGTTCATCTATAAATATGACATCTTCTTTGCAGAAAAGCCTGGAAAATGCCTTAAACTAACTCAACAGAGGCATTTAGACTGATTTGCCAAAATTATTCAAGGTCTCTGAACCAAATCTTATAATTACCAACCAATTTTTATCCGCCATTATATCACTGATATTTATCATTGGAGCATTTGCTGGACAGATATTTCTAAGAAACACAGATATTTCTCTGCTATGTTATCAATTCCTCCACACTTTGTGAACCCACATATTCTTTACCTTCATGAAGAACAGGATTTTTACCTTAAGAGCTAATCTACAAAATAAAAATACTATGAATGGCCACTATAATCTAAGTTTTCCATCACTTTTGTTAAGATAAATTAGCGGGTGTGGTGGCGCACACCTGTAATCCAAGCGACTTGGGAGGCTGAGTCAGGAAGATCCTGAGTTCAAAGCCAGCCTCAGCAACTTAGCAAGGCACTAAGCAACTCACTGAGACCCTGTCTCTAAATAAAATACAAAATAGGGCTGGGGATATGGCTCAGTGGCAGAGTGTCCCTGAGTTCAATCCCTGGTTCAAAAAAAAAAAAAAAGATAGATTGATTTCCTTTTTTAAAAGCACAGATTTCATACACTAAATATTCCTGCCATGATTAAGTTCTACTTGCTCCTCTGCATTGGAAAAAATGGTTTCACTCACTGAAAACCTTTATGCAACTGATTCATTAGCTCCAGCTCCATCAATCTCCCAATGCAACCAACTTTTGGATAAAAAGTACACGTAAGGTGCATGCCTATAATCCCAGCTACTTAGGAGGCTGAAGCAGGCGGATGGCAGGTTTGAGGTTAGCCTCAGCAACACAGTAAGACCTTGTCTCAAAATATAAAATAAAGAACTGGGGATACAGCTCACTGGTAGAGTGTCCCTGCCTCCAGTACTGCAAAAAATTAATTAATTAACTAATTAATTAATGAACAAACAAACAAACATATAAGGACTGGGGTGGATGGTGGCAAGTATCCTCAGGGACTCAAAGCTCTCAGCAACTCTTAACTAGGAATTGTAGCACAGGACTATCAAAGGAATGCTAACCCTAACAGCATCAGAGAATGGATGCTTGACTGCTCTCCCTGTCCATGGAAACAAAACATAGGGAGGAGGTTCTCAAGCACCCCCATGGAAAATTCCGTCTCAAACCAAATATTCCTTTCCTGTGTTTCCTTCTATGGGGAAGGTATGAAGACACTGTGACAGAGAGGTCTCCTACTGTGTGTCGCCAGAAGAGCAATACATCTGACTCAAAGGGTAAAGGTTGCTACACTAAGGACCAGAAACTATTTTTGCACCAAAAACACCCTGTTCATGGCCATGTGAAAATAGTTTCACACTGGAAAATTCCTCCTTCCTTTAACTGGAAAGGAAATCTCCTGGTGATGAGAATGTTCACAAATGTAATGCTCTCAAAAGATGTCGTTCCTTTCCTTCAAGTGCCTGATTTAGTTTTCTTGTCCAACTGGTTTTTCCAAACAGAAAGGATCCCTTTGAAGACAAGAAATTTTTTTTCTCCTTCCCTTTTTCTACAGAAGGTTAGTGTTCTACATTCACAACCAGGGCTGGTTCTGGATGCTTCCACTTAGTGAGTTATTGTGAAGAAAGGTCAGGGCCAACACTGACTTGTTAGTTCTTCTTAATAGAAAAGTTAAATCTAAACTCAGGGACAAGAAAGAACATAATTCTCTAAACATCAAATTGATGTTTCCTGTGGGCCAGAATTATCTTCAGCCTGGCTTTTGCCTTTTCCAATTATAACATGAAAGCCAATCTCTATTGCATATTTGGGAATGTGGGAGGAAAGACAAGAGGTGAACAATAAGAAACAGAGGATGAAGTCAAAGTAACAGAACTGAGGGGACAAGAATGTGGTCTTGCAAAAGCTATTCCAGAAACAAACTCACTGAGCAAAGTCATAGCACTTCCCAGAAAGAACATGAGAGAGTCCTTTCTTGGCTTTGCCCAGAGCAACTTATAATATCTCCTGTTGGCTCTGTTCATTCATCCGAACAACACAGAAAATAACTGTGGCTACTTCATAAAGATACCATGAATGCAGTAATAAAGAGAAGCTCTTGGCCTAACTTTGCAGAAGAATGTTTGCTGTCATTGTCATCATTAACAGTGTCATCCCTCATACCGCTGTTGGGAATTTACCACCACAGCTCATTACTTCCTGCTCTTCATATCTCCTTAACCTGTCCATCCTTCCCTTCTTCTGCCTCTTTCTTGTACCGTTAGGGTCATCCTAGCTTTCCCTCATTGCCTTTATAATTCATAGCATGTCACTTATCATTTTAGCCCCAGTTTTCTGGCCTGCATCAGGAAAGCAAAGCTACCTACCATCTAGGATGACATCACATGAAATGTGTACGACTCTTTTGTCAACCTAATACAGATGAGAGCTGGTAACAGCAAGTATGATTTTATAGTTGTTGCTGTTAATTACTATCAAAAATGTTAAGAACTCTTAAGGGGAAAGAAGTAACAACTAATGGTTGAAGCAAATTGACGCTGAAGTGAATACTGCAAAAATTAGGGGCAAAGCCCATAAGAAAGGTGACATTTTAAAAACCTGATTAAGGAAAGTGGAACTCCAAATGCTTGGTATAGGGAAAAGAATAAGCCCATAAATGTTTCCAGGGAATCAAAGCACACCAAGTTGAATAGAGGTGTTATTAGAGGTAACAAGTAATTAAGTTCTCTAGAGTGTCCAAGGGACCCCAGGAAATCCCACCCAAATACACTTTTCCATCACAGTAACAGAGGAGGTGCAAAAAAAAAAAAAAAAGGATCCACTGAAGATGAATACTGTGTCGATTGTTTGAAAAATCCCCAATAGTCAGGGAGCCTCACTACTGAACTGCAAAATCAGCTTTTCCGTTTTGATGACCACAGTGATTCAACACCAATAAATTACTGTTTGATCACTTGTAGCCCCAAGGACAAAAGGACACAGGAATGAGAAATAAAAATGGAGTGCTTTCTCCCAGGATGGGTGATTTTATATGTCAACTTGACTGGGCCCTGGGGTACCCAGGTATCTGGTTTAAACATTATGTGTAGGTGGGTGTGTCAGGGTATTTTTGAAAAAGATTAGCATTTAAACTGGTGACTAAGTAAAGCAAATGGGGCTCCTCAAAGTAGGTGGGCATTGTCTAATCTCCTAATAGCAGAATAGAACAAAAAGTTAGAGGAAGGAAAAATTCACCTTCTCTCTACCTCCATGAACTAGGGCATTGGTCTTCTTGGGACTTCAAATTCAAATGGAAACTTACACCAAGGGCTCCCCCACAAGTTTGGTTTGGGGATGGTAGATTGTGGGACTTCTCAGCCTCCATAATCACATGAGCCAACTCCCTACAGGCTGAGCATTGCTTAGCCAAACTGTGTGGGTACAGAAGTGTTTAAGATTTTTGGATTTTTTCTTTAAGCTTTTGGAATATTTGCAAGTACATAATTAGGTATCTTAGGTATAGAACCCAAGTCCAAACATAAAATCCATTTCTGCTTTATCTATACTTTATACACATAGTCTGAAGGTAATTTTATATAATATCCTTAATAATTTTATTGCATAAAACAAAGTCATGGTGTGGAATTTTCCACTTATGACACCATATCAATGTTCAAATTTTTCAGATTTTGGAGCATTTCAGATTTTGGATTTTCTGGTTAGGGATGCTTAACCTGTACAATAAATCTCTTTGCTGGTTCTGTTTCTCTAATATGGCTGCTAAGATCTCAAGTGAATTAGTCATCATTTCATGCTTTTTAATTGGTCACTCAAACCTTTACTTCTTAATCTGTTCTTTTGTATTATTACTAATAAAGGCCAAAAAATCATGAAACATTAAAAATATAAGTCAGCAATTCCTTAAAATCTATTATTCACATTTTCCCAATTGCATAATTTGCTCAATCAGCAATTGCTGGAATCACAATCCAAATAAGATTCATGCACAAAAATAAAGCCATGTGTTCCTCAATCTCTTAGCCTAGAAGTTCCCCTTTTATCTCCTTTGACCCCTGTTGTTTTGTGAAGCTTCCCATGTTCTGGATTTTGCCAGTTTTCCACACTGCATCCCCATCCTATCAATGAACACTTTACCCATTTTATTTTCTGTAAACTGACAGATCCAGGAGCTTGATCAAACCATGCATATTTTTTGGTAGAACTACTTCACAGATACTGTTGAACACATCTATCAGGAAATAAGGTCCATATCCCTAGTTGTGACACTAGTGGCTCTTATTGATTTTTGCCACAAATAGCTACAAAATTGTGTCAATTCTAGTGCTACCTTTCCTGAGTTCACTGGAAATTCCCATGGTGATCATCTTAACCACAAAACAGTGGCCCTCCTAACTGGAATACTCCTACAAAGAAAGCACCCTTCATCTATCACTTGGTGGTTCACCTGTCCTCTTCCTGAGAAGCTACTCCCAGTTTTGTGTTTGTCTGAAGCTACTGCTAGTGACTTTAAAAGCTCACATATAAATAAAATTCCTTAATTTCTGGCACACTCACAATCACCTACCTGCCGCTTTATATGAACTATTACGAAATTCATGGCACACATTTTCTTCTTTGACCATCTTAAATATGATACTACATTGTTTTTGGTTTGGGGCATATAACAACACTGTCAAAAAGTTTCATAAGAATTCAATTTTCCTTCCCTGCTAGCAATGAAGTCTTTTTTGCCATGATGCTCAAAGGATTTGTTTTTGCCTTTCATTAATGAACTGTATCTTCACTATAGTGTCTCAGAGGTGATGTGAGATAATTTTCTGAGGAATACAACAGCCCTTTCCATGTAGCTTTCGAGAACTTTTATTTCAGCCTGGTGCAGTAATCCCAGCAGCTCAGGAGGCTGATGCAGGAGGATTCCAAGTTCTAGACCAGTCTCAGCAATTTAGCAAGGCCCTTAACAACTTAACAAGACCCTTTATCAAAATAAAAAATAAAAAGGGCTAGGGATATGACTCAGTGGCTAAGTGCCCCTGGGTTCAAACCCCTACCCCCTAAAACAAGGGCTTTTATGTCATTTAGGTTTTCTTAGGGTTTTTAAAATTTTTCTTTTCTATTTTCAAGATTTTTTCTTTGAGGATTCTTATTGCAACCATTTTCTCTTTGATCATTAAAATATTTCATCTTAGTGGGGTGTGATGGCACAAACCTGTAATCCCAAGTACTGGTGATGTGGGGGCAGAAGGACTACTAGTTCAAGAGCAGTCTGAGCAACTCAGCAAGATCCTGTCTTAAAATAAAATTGGGGATGTAGCTCACTTATGCAGTGCTTATACCACCAAAACAAGAGATGGGAGATAAGAAAAAATAAAAAAGGAAGTTGCATCTCTGTTTGCTCCACTTATCTTTTTCCTTATTTTCTTTTTCTTTTTGGGGGGTGGGGATTGAACCCAGGGGTGCTCTACAGCTCCACAACATCCCAGCGCTTTTTTTTTTTTTATTTTGAGACAGGATCATGCAAAGTTGCTGAGGCTGGTCTCCATGATCCTCCTGCTTCAGTCTCCTGAGTCATTGGGATTAAAGGCATTAGCTATTGCACTGGGCTCTTCTACTTTTCTTGTAGTAGTGCTACTATTTAGATTTAAAATGTATCCCCCCATAGGCCCAAGTGTTAATGACTTGGCTCTCAGCTTGGCACTATCAGGAGGTGGTAGAATCTTTAAGAGGTGTGACCTAGTGGGAGGTCTTAGGTCATATGGAGTCTTGTCCTCAAAGTGGATAGTGGAACTCCAGCCCCTCCCTTTCTCTTTCTTTCACTTCTGGCCAGCACTAAGTGAGTAGCTTCCTCCACTATAACATGGTGTCTCAACATAGGCCCAACAAACCACTGACCAAACCTCCAAAACTGTGAGCCATAATAAACCATTCCTCTTTATATGTTGATGATCTCAAGTATTTTATTATACTAACGGAAAGATTACTAACACAATTAGCAGTTGTGCTTACTTCCTCTTGTGAATTTTTTCCAAGTTTATTCTTATTTCTGAAATTATTTTCTTTTATTTCTACTTCTTGGCTGAATTCTGACATTTTTCTTTTCTTATCTTCACTTCTCTAAGACTAACATATCAGAACATAGTTTTCAACTCTATTGAGACTGCTTCTTACTCTCTTTTATTATGTGAGCTTTGTTTGGGGTTCGATTGTAATCCTTTTCTTTTGTTCATTTTAATGTAAAACAAACATTACAAAACACTGGGGAATATGCAAACATCTACATCTGCCTTTTCATTATTTTCACAAAAATTATTCTAACACCCGTGACCTTCTGCTTTCACAAAACTGTCTCTTCAACACCCACATTCTTAACAGAACCTTCCTTTCCCTTGACCCCTGAGCCTCCATCTTGTTGTTCAATAGAGATTCTACTCCCACTAGTTCCCACTGGGTGGTGCATTTTACCTTAGAAGGGAAATTCGGTTTGTTGGTTTGGAAATGACAAAATTCTGGCATCACCGAATCCTGCTATATGTTACTGTCTCCTTGCCTCCTTGCCCTGATTCAGGAACTTAGCATCCTGTGGAACCACTACAGCCTCAGACAAACATTCCATATGGGCACACCACACTTTCCCAAGGGTGCCTGCAATCTATTGCTGATTTGGGGGGTGCAGGTCTTCTGTCTCTTCCCTCCAGGGATAATTCCACATAGTCTGATAGATGTCTGTAATTTATTTCATCCACATGTATTGTGAGACGAACAAGGATACCTCATAACCTAGTTGTATTGCAGATATGTTTGTGATTTTATAATTTAGCTTCCCTAGTTATTTTTTTTCCCATGGAGGAATTTGAGATTACAAAACTGTCACTATTGGTGTTCTCTTTTCAGAATTCACTGACAACTCAGATTATAATGTTTCCCAAGACAAACAATCAATTAAATAGGTTGTTTTTCTTAGAAATATTTAAAGGTACACAAAAATGTCTCAACTGCCTCCAAAAAGCAAAAACCGACACATACCAATGTTTTATATGAAATTTTTCAAGGGCTTATTCCATGAAAATAATGTTAGTGACTGAAATAAAAGATCTAGCCTTACTTTTACTTCATATTATCAATAGCTATTTGTAAATATATCACTAAATATACATATAAGAAAACTGACTACTGAAAACAGTAACTACAAGAAGCTTCTTACCATTAAATTATATTTAATCATCTTTACTCAAAAAGCTGCATTACAATGTGAATTTATAAGTGAATCTGTTCTCCTGAGCACAGTGAGAAGTCACTCCTATCCTCCTCCACCACCACCACCACCACCACGACCACCACCAACACCACCACCACCATCACCATCACCAACTTCAAATCTGGTCACTTCTGTCTCCCTCATCCTCAACCATCACCAAAGACAAAGACTACCACACCCCTCTTCTAATCATCTTCAAAAACTGTATAAACTGAATATATGTATTCATAGGGCAATTTCAGTGGGAAAAAGTTTGTGAAAGAGTTGTTGGCCCTCAAAACCTTAAGAATGGGTAAAGTTAAAGTGTCTAGTAAATGGCAGATGGAGTCCACCATTTGTTCTGCATTGTCAGTTCTGCTCAGGAATGCCAAGACACAAAAGCAGCCAGTCAACATTCCTTTTCTGAACAAAGAAACCTTGCTATTTGAACTTGACCTCAATGTGCTCACCAAGTAAATGTGGGAGCCTAGCAAAGATGATCTTAAAGTCACCTTGGAGATTTCACCAATGAGTTTAAAGAGGTGTTCAAGGCACACAAGTACACTCATGAGTTCTGCTCTCAAAAGAATATTTTCAGGGGTTCATGGTGGCCGATAATCAGTAATCGCAGGACATAAAACAGCCTGTGGAGAAATAAAAATGAATACCATAAGAAGTCCACTGTACAATTTCCAAAGACTAGCTAGGTTTCTATGACAAATCATGATCCTGATCTGCTTTGTTCACTCCTGTATCCCCAGTGCCTATACTAGTGCCTTCAAACAGGGGCTTTATAAATATTTATTGGATAGATACATGGGCCTCTCTTAACCTAATAAATTGCTACAATATCTTTCATCTTGCCCAGCAATGACTGTGACCATAAAGCAATATGGTTCTCAATAAGCACTTGCAATAAAGAATGGATAAACTACTTTTGCTCAGTAAAACAAGGAAGGCTCATGATCTGGGCCCCGCAATCTTGCCAATATATAAGCTCGTATTCTCTGATTAGCTGAAATGAGAGATGACACAGGGAAATGGTTATCCCCATTGTAAGATATATTCCTTCTCCAAGACTGCACCAGAAACAGGGTTGCAGTGGACAGAGACAGAAAAATAAAACAATGAGATTTCTTTTAATAATAAACAAAACTAAATCTGGGAAAGCAGAAGCCATTATCAGCCTAAGTAGCAGGCAGGTCATAGAATCTGAGTCTGAGGCAACCCTGTGGAGGAAAAATGTTCTGCATTTAAAGCCAGGCAGATGTGACTCTAAATCCTGTCTCCACCACCAGCCAGCCTAAGCTTTATTTACAATATAAAAATATAAATTGCTAGTTACCTAACAGTTGCAACCAGGGATAAATGAAATCAGGTATGCCAAGCACTTATGTTACGTGCCTGACACAGAACAGTCATGGAACATGGAAAACATATTTTCCCAAGCCCTTCCAGAAGAAAATTAATTTCCCCTCATCCTAAATAAACAAAAAGAAGAAAGTGAGACAAAGGTAGAAAGCAACAGGGACACCCTGAAGGGGCACCCATGTTTTTCTATATATTCTTTTTCCTTTGGCTTATGAATGAAGCACCCCAGATATCTAATCCCAGCTTTACAGAATTGTGAGCAGCCACCTCTGTAACTCACATTCCCTTGGGGTCTGAGAAGACCTGAACAGCAGTTCTGAAGTTACAAAGATAAACACAGCAGAAAATGGGGGATTACTACAGACACTGTACTCCAGCAAGCTCATACATCAACAATGCAAATGACCATTACACACTGGTCCCCTGATAGATTTCAGATAGGCTGTCTGGGGTGGAACAGGCAAAGCCCGTCCTTCAGTCTGATCATTTACGAGGTTTATTCAACAGTTATTGAGCACAAGCTCTTAACCAAGAAGGTACAGCATCTGATTCAAATCCTGCTCCATCACTAAAGACTTTGAACAGTTTCATGACTTTGAACAGTTCCTTAACTAACTCCACTTGGATATCATTGCTATAAACATAAGTTTCTGATGTTTTTGGAAGAATTAAGGTACTATGTGAAAAGTGCATGTTACAGCACTATATAAATGGAACATAAAGAAACTTCCTTGAAACGTTGACTTTGCTTCTTTTGTCACATGAGAAAATTAACCATTGTTTCATCCTAGGTTTATTGGCATAAATCAAACAAGATTTTCCATCGGAAGAGCCAGGAAGAACATAGCGTGCATTCAATAAATGACTACTATTGGTGCTAGAGGTATAACTTAGTGGTGAAAATGCATCCTTAGAATGTGCAAAGTCCTGGGTTTGAGTCCCAGCACCAAAATAAATAAATAAATGAATAGCTGCTATTGCCATAACTACCATTATTACACGACAGGCATCCAAAAACTCTTCATGCCACAATAGCTAAAAAGCAACCCCTCACACACAAATAAGATTTCAGTTCTTAAATTCTGTACTGCCTCTATAGCCTCAGGCACCACCCTCTTCCACTAAGTGGAGCTGAACACAAAATCCCATACTAGAAAAAATCCCCTATGGTCTACCTAACTCAACTGTCACAGTATGTCAAGACACTGGTCTTTGCTGAACAATAATTGATGGAAACCTACTTCAGATAATCTAAGCAATTATTCATTATGTGTAACAACATGCTTATAGAAGTTAAAATTTAAATGTCTCCATAAATCATGGGGCAGCTCTTAAGACCCTATAGGCAGTTATGCACATTTAGGTGAATCCAGTATCCTAAACCACATTAAATATTCATCAAACCAGCAAAACGGTTGATCACAGCATTTTTGTTAGTCTTTTTTTTTTTAATAAACTTTTTAGGTATAGGTGGACACAACACCTTTATTTTATTTTTATGTGTTGCCGGGTATCAAACCCAGTGCCTCACACATTCTAGGCGAGTCCTCTACCACTGAGCCACAATCCCAGCCCCATTTTTGTCAGTCTTGATGCCCTCCAACACTCCCACACTCCATGCACATCTTTGAAGGAACTCACAGATGGACCAACATGGGCAGAGTGGGTATGAGGCAAGTCCCGAGGGTGCTTTTACTTCTTTAAAGAACTGGATCTGGGCTTGTGACTTAGCTCAGTGGTAGGACACTTACCCCACATCCAAGAGGCCTTCAGTTCTATCCTCAGTATTTCAAATAAACAAACAACATCCACAAAGACCAAGGAACATTTTCCTGAACTTGTCATCCCCTCAAAATCTCTATTGTGAAAAGCAGCTAACTGAGGTATTACCTGGAATCCTAGGAAATTTAATGACAAGTCTGAATTTAAATTGGTGTGCAAATATGTATTTATCTATTTAGAAAAATTCACAAGTTCCACTATAGAAAGCAACTAATTGAAGCATTATGAGGCAACAGAAAATTTAGTAACAAATCTGAGCTTAAACTGGTGAGTTTTCATTGTACTGCTAAAGGTACATATCCATTTTGAATAATCTTCAACCTGTGTAAAAGACTACTATGTATAAAAGAAAAATTGATCATGCCCCAAAAAGATGGAGAATAAATATTTGTTGAATGGCTGGCAGATGGATTGACGAAGTGAATGAATGCCTGAGTGCCAGCAACTATTGCTCAATTACCCCCGAGACAATAAATCTAAAATCATGGTTTTGACATGCTGAAAAAACCAACAGCAGCTACCAGAAAGAAGGTGCCAGAAAATCTGTTCTTTGTAGCAAGGATGTGCTATATCAGGTAACAAGTAGCTCTTCCTTCCCCCAAACCACATATATATTTTGAAACCTGTTATATCCTAGCAATTTTCCCTCCTGAGACACTGAAGACAGGTCCATGGTTCTCCCCCCACCGTGTCCTCAAGCACACTTGGTAATAAAAGCCTTTTTTGAAGATGGGCTGATAATAAATTAAATTATTTCTGTTATGCCACAACTAATGGAGAGAAAGCACAGGGCTCAAGATGAACAATAATCTAAACCGTTAGATCTGATTTGTAACCTAATGATATCTTCGTACTGGCACAGGAACAAAAACAAAACCCAAGCTATAATAACAGGCAAGGTGTGCTGTCAGCACTATTGAGGGAGTTTTTATATTTTAAGCCTGCAGGAATTTGGAAAAGGTCCATGGCACCATTTTCTCCCGTACCTGACTGACACAGCTGATTACACCTTTAAATTAACACTAATAATATATATTGCCTTTGTTAATCAGAATATGAAAGCACAAGTTGTGTTTCATTTTAAAAGAAAAGAAGAAGAGCACTTAATACTGAGCACAAGCTTGACTGACAATCAGCTGTGGTCCAATGGAGAGTGGGGTATGTGACCCTGGACACAATGGATTCATTTCCCACATCACTGACCTCTGGCTCCTCTCAGTTTTCTGGCTGAAGAGTAGATAGACAAGTCAACTTGCCTGCTGTACAGGTCAGATTTCTGCTGGATAATATGGTGTGGCCAAAATGAATGGGCAAAGAAACAACAACACTGGTAGTGAACAAGAACTGACACATTTCTTGCTCACTAGTATTTGGGTGCACTGGGTGATTGAGAGCTATGCTACAGGCTGGAGACAGGAAATTCCACATCTCTCTCATTCTGGGACCAGCAGCAACCAGTGACCCTAGGTAACGCTCTTCTCATGGCAGGTAGCAGAAGCAGAGAGGCCGAGTCAAGCCAAGAAAGCACTCTGGAGCTCTCTGTTCATATGCTTTCCACTACATTCCACCAACTAAAGAAAATCACAAAGCCCAACCCAAGCTCAAGAGGGCTCAGTTGGCCCAGGTGAGAGGCATGGCACATTCACCCCATAAGGAGGCCATAGGACTATTCCTGAGAGCATCAAATCCTCCTATCAGGTCTCCCACACCTTGACTTCCAAATTCCCTCTAACCTAACCTCTTCTTAATAGTCCCTTATCTTCCACCACAGGTATGCTAAGGAGGAGATGATCCTTGCAGATGATTCATGCAGGGAAGATGATTCTTTGGAGGGCAGGTGGCCAATCAGACACTCATTCTCTCCCTGAAGCGTCACCTTGATGGTGGAAAGCTAAGTAAAGGCCAACAGTCACTCTCTTTACAGTGCCTTCTTGGGGATGGAGATCTCCATTCGTCCTTGAATTGTTTACATTAAATTGTGATAAATGCCTGGTTCATCTTGATTAGTTTCAGTGGGTCTCTGTTACTTTGCCATCAAAGGCCCAGTGGAAGCAACTGAATTTTTGCTTGGAGAAGGTTGCAAAGAGACAGGAGTGCAGGCAAGAAGTGGGGAGGCAGCCAGACCGAGGAACCTGCCTTCCAGTGGTTTTGCATGAAGTGGTTTGCATGAAGAACAAACTGCTGCTTTTATTGACATCACATTCCTATTTCGGAGATAAAGAGATTTTACAAATGTTAAATGGGCACCCCTGGGTGCTGCCATTACCTACAGAGGATCTAAAGGGAAGTTATTCCCTTAGGCTTTTTATTCCTTTCTTAATAATTTTTCTGTAATCTTTCCTCAGTTGGGATTCTGATAACTGAACTCACTTTGAGGCTACAAGTGAAATATCCCAGCCTTCCACACAAATGTCTTCCTTTCCTCCTCTTTGTGCCAGTTGGATGGATTTCCTTATTTTCTCCTGCAATCCTTGTAGACTACACTTTGGATTACCACATGTCACTGGTTGCCTGGCCACAGCCAAGAGCCATATGCAGTGGACAAAGCCCATGACCAGCTGCAGAGGCTCATCAGGAGACTCCTTAGTCTCCCTGTACAGCTATCAGGTGGGCACAACCCAATCCCAAACAATACATCTCTGCTGGAAAGGATATGTGGGGGGTAGAAACTGGTCTCTTTCTGCTATTCCCACAGGATGTAATCTTGAAATCATGAGAGCCCAGAGTCTCAATGTCTACACACCTGGTCCAAAAGCTTCCATGGTTCTCAAGTGCCAATAAATAAAATCCATACTTCCTTAGCTTGGTATTAAAATGTTTTCATAGCCAGGTGCGGTGGTGCACACCTGTAATCCCAGCACTTGGGAGGCTGAGGCAGGAGGATCACGAGTTCAAAGCCAGCCTCAGCAACTTAGCGAGGTCCTAAGCAACTCAGTGAGACCCTGTCTCTAAATAAAATACAAAATAGGGCTGGGGGTGTGGCTCAGTGGCCGAGTGCCCCTGAGTTCAATCCCTGGTACCAAAAAAAATAAAATAAAATAAAAAAATAAAATAAAATGTTTTCATTACCTGGTCCACACTTATATTTCTAGTATTATGTCCTTCTCTTCCCTGTCATAGGAACAGAAAATAATTATGTTAATGTCTTTTTGATCTTACAGTGTGCCAAATATCCTGAGCACATTATATATGATAATCACCTGGTGCATCTGCTCCTCTGTGGTCCTCATCATAACACCCATTTTACAGAAATTAGTAAGAACAGATGCTAGTTTCTCTCCATAAAGCTGTAGGCTTTTCAACCATTTTTTCTGGGGTACTTTCTGTGTGCCAGATAGTGTCACACTGTATCATTTCCTCTTCTGGTTTGTTCTAGTTGCCCCAGCCCCTTAGGTGACTTCTTCCAGGCTCTGCTTATAAAGTCCTTTCTTAGGAGATGGATGCCTCCCCTGAAAAGTCAGCAAAAGGTCACCAGCAGTCTCATCTCCTTTGGGAATACTGTAATCACTTTTCTGCCCTATTCTGAAAGCCTGTTTCTTTCATTCTATTCTGAAAGTCTGTTGTCCTTCCTACCAGCACTAGGGTATGGAATTCCACCTTACTCCATGCCACTACATGGCAATGACTGCTGCCCATTTACATTTTAAGCCCCCTGCTTCCCCAGCATGATAATGTGTCACAACAATTATGGAACCTTTGCCAAATGGAAAGTAATGAGCTAAGACTTTACACATTCTTTCATTTATTCCTACAATAACTCTATGGATTCCACTGCACCCATTTTGCAGCAAAGTGTGGCAAGGTTAAAGTCACCTGCTCCAAGTCACACAACTCATAGGAAGCGAACAGATTCAAAGCCGACAAGACCAGGAGAGATAATAGAACATTCTAAAATGGTATATTTCACCTTGGTCTTCATCAACGAAGACACAAAAGGTTTAGACTTCAAAGCATTTGGATCAAGAGGCTCCATTAGGAGTGGACCCAAGTCTTAAAGCCTTTTTCACTGCCAGATTTGAACAACAGGGTTGATTTTAAGAATAGCCTTCACAGTGGTTCTCTTGCCAAGTTCCATGTGGGAGGGCAGGAAAGGGAGGAGTTTAATTCAGTATTATCTAGGCCAGGGGATCTGTGCCCAATGTACTATATGTTCTAAAGACTTCAAGCCTCACTTAATATCTGTGTTTCGCAACAAGGATGGTCTGTCCTATATAATAAAATCTGCTTTAAGGGCCAATTTCGCATCATAGAATTTAAATGGCTCAAAGAAATTGATTCCTGCTTGGGTGGGTTATGATGAGGTTGATAACCTATTTTAGGATTCACAAAGTGGACCAAGGGATCACATCACCCGTATAAGAATTATCATTTTTTTGGTGTGTGCATGTGGTGAGGGGCAGGAATTGAACTCGGGCACTCAACCAATAAGCCACATCCCCAGACCTACTTTGTATTCTTTAATCTAGAGACAGGGTCTCACTGAGTTGCTTAGCACCTCCTCACTTTTGCTGAGGCTGGTTTTGACCTTGCAATCCTCCTGCCTCAGCCTCCCAAGCACTGGGATTTCAGGTGTTTACCACTGTGCCTGGAAAAAATTATCTTTATAGATATAAAAACAGAGATGTCATAGTTGGAATAGAGGTGGGTCCACTTACAAAGCCACAGAGGTTTCTGATGAGATGCAAGATTTGAGAACCAGTCCATTCAGGTTCATTCCTCACCTTAACAGTTAGTGACTCTGAAATACATCCTTTTATAAAGAACCAAAAATAAAAATCAACAAATCCAAAGGATTCTCAGAGTTTTGGGCTTCTGTGTCCAAAACTACCACTTTTTAAGTGAAGTAGTTTATGTTAATTTTGATTGTCATTAAATAATACTATGTATTTGTGGGGTAAAATGTTTCAGTGTGTACAATGTATAAGGATGAGATCAGGGTAATCCACATGTTCATCAGTTTAAACATTTATCATTTCTTTGCTGTGGCAACATTCAAAATCCTCTCTTCTACCTCTTTGAAATATACAATGCATTATTGTTAGCTACAATTACCCTCCTGTGCACCAGAATACAGGAGCTTGTTCTAGGAAGTGACATTGTACCTACTGGCCAATCTCTCTCCATCTCCCCCAGCCTATGGATAACCATTACTATACACTCAACTTCTCTGAGATCAACAACACCAATTTTGAAAAGCTACAAATTGTGATTACTAGATCACCTACAAGGTCACCTTTGGATATTTGGTTATATCCAAAGGCCTGATCCTAAGGAAATCATTCTATGCATTTCAGTGGTGTCTGTTGAGAGTTCAGTTTGTTCAAAGCGATCAGGGCTGGACCTGGATAGGATTCCACAAACCCTGGGAGTAGCAGGCACATTCTGAGGCAAGCAGCTTGCCCTTCAATAATCTGATAAACAGACGTTAACAGCAGCAGCACAAGGACTGGATGTCTGAGCCTTCCAGACTTTGTTGAAGCAGATGTCAGAGTGCTCCCATTCTACACAAGATCAAAAATGTCATCTCCCAGATAAAGTCATTCTCTGAGCTTCTGTGGAGAAAGGAAGTAAAGAAAGGGCTTTGCTTATAAGAAAAGCATAAATAGCCTTAATACATGGTTCAGAGTTTGAAAGGACATCTGGACAAGATTCAATGATTCTCTACACACTTGTATACAAACACACATACTGTTCTATCAAGATGGAAAATGCACAGTGGCGTGTGCATTTATAGGGCTTACACGTGTCTATATATGTGTATTCTACTAGGCATTTCCAGGCACTCAGATTACTTTAACCACTTCACAGCCATTGGCTTAAAAAAATGAATAAAAACACAATCTAGTTAACCACTGAGACTTTTATTGATCAAATTTGTGACACAGAATTGATTACAAATTTCTGTATGATGAAAGAGGAATGGGAATAGAGTTGAAGAAAAACACACAGCTCTCGAGGTCAAATCCAACTTCTGACAAGGTCACTGGGAAGCAAACACTCTGTCCCAGAGACAGCGTAGCAAACTGGAGTAATGGCAAGTAACTTTAATTAAACTCTCCCTGGGCTTACAGTAGTCTGACAAACTTCAAAATGTACTGGGGTTCACCAAGCCAGGGTCTCCCAGAGTTTGACAGACTTCTCATTTTCCTCCTGACCAATGGTCAAACCTCCTCTGTCTCCATGACCAACAAGTCACCTCAGAAATTAGAAAGTGATACAGAGCCCATGCCATTCATTTTAATAGGAATCCAAATGGCTTCTCTTTCCCTTTTTCAAAACACAATATTCTAAATTGTCCTCTCTGAGCCATGTGATCAATAACTTGGGTGCAAAAAATGAGGAATTTTTAAATGTTGAGATAGAAGGTATGATTCCATATTCTCTGTTTATGAAGGGCTTGCTCTCTGAAATGATAAAAGTTATGGTCCTGCTGTGTTTTCACAACAAAACTGGTATTACGTCCAACAGAACTTAGGAAGGGACATGCTAGCCACTGAGTATGAAACCTCATTTTCAACCTGGTTCATCTGATTTCCTAAAATTACATCAACAGCAAAATCAGATACATGGTGGATCCTGGTTTTATCAGACTACTAAGAGGTAAAACTCTACTTTAGTATTTACAGAATAATTACCAACACTGGAACCTTGTTCTGTCACCTCTAGTTCCTTTGCTTGCCTACAGATATAATCAGCACAAGAGGCCTACTCCTCTATCACATTCTTTAGATAATTAAAGGAGGGAAAAAATGATATTCATTAAGATGCACTGTAAATCTGGAAGTGCACACACACACACACACACACACACACACACAAATCATAAGAATATCCAAGATTCAGAAACCAAAGGGACTTAATCATTAAATTCAATTTCCACTCACTGCATCTAAAATGAGCCACAGAGCAGGCAGGGCATGTGTATTTAGAACTTGGACGAGGATGATGGTGAAATGAAGTCTTTAACCCATCCATTACAAATATCCTCTGAATTATTCCAGGGAGACTTTGCCTGGATGCACTTGTGCTGACAGATGCACAGGCTCACTAACTTTAAAAACCCAACTTTATTTCTCGCCAACACCATTATTTCCCACAAAGTCCATTCTAAGATCATTCAATCAAGTATGCCTGCTATAATTGGATTGCCTGACCCCCTGCCCCACAGCCACTCTGAAAGACCAGAATGATAATGCTCAAGATCATTTCAGTTTTCCCTGTCTCATGAGATCAAGTTCTTGTAGAGATCAAAGCATGCAAAATTCTATTTAGTTCATTTGATACTCATCAATTTGAAAGAAATCAGTTCCAAAGGCCTGTTCTAGAACTTTAGCAATCATCCCACCAAATTTTGTCACCATATACTAATATTTATAAAAAAGGTTTTCCTTTATTTATTTATATACTTACTTGCTTACTGTGGTGCTGGGGAATGAACCTAGAATCTCATTAATGCTAAGTAAGTGCTCTACCACTAAGCTACATCCCCAGCCCAAGGTTTCTTTTTCATAAATGGCAAAGAGAGAATATGATTGACAGTTTAATAGAAGACACAGTCCAAGGTATAAAAACAAAAGGTCATGTCATACTTTGCAAAGCACAATATTTGTAAATTCAGCACCCCACCCCTTCACTACCCAACATCGAGCCTTCATAAGAATGTACATAAAAATAAAAAATATGAGTTGCACTCTGGGTAAGAATGACTAAAAACAGTCCTTTATTTCTTTCCAATCCCAAAGTAAAAACAATAGAAGATTTAACTACAATTATACACACCACATTGCAGTGGAGAGATTCGCCTCGGGGCTAAGAAAGTGACACCCTTTAACCTAGACTTTGCAATCTTTTAGATTGAACCTAAAACCCTTCTTCAGGAAATGCCATCAGTGGGTATCCGGTACCATGGGACCACTTGGATTTCTTTCCCATTTTCAGGAATAGTAGACATGAGATTTTTCTTTAAGAGGCAATTTATTATGAACATAAATGATGGCTCTTGATTTAGTGGCATGTTTTTCAAAGAACAAATGGAGGAAAAAAGAACAGAAGAAATACATAAGCCACAACTTGATCCTCGAAAGCATTCCTGACAGTGGTATTTCAAAACCTTGGCACTATTAACAACTCAGGTCAGATAATTCTATTTTGAGAGAACCATTCTGAACATTGAAGGATGTTTAGTGGCATCCTGAGCCGTGGTCGAGTATACTGCTGGCCGCAGTACAGTTGTAATAACCAAAACTGTCTCCAGGCATTGCCAATATCCCCTCGAGGGTAACATCCACCCCAACATGAGAAAACACACTGCTTTAGAGCAAAGGGGAAAAAAACCCTTTAAAATGACTAAGGTCGTCCCTGAGATGTTTGTTGTAGGAAGAATGTTGCCAATCTCTCCTGCCTCTCAAGGTTTCTAGCACCGGTGTCCCCATCACCACCAACAAAAAGAAATAAAACCAACTTTTATCTTAAAGAATCTGTCAAACTCTTCATCATGTCCTAACATAAAACCTGAACCCCCCAAAGGGGAAAATATCTGTGTCTGCAGACGGGAAAGGAGAGTTGGCATTTATACATCAGGGAAGCTTCAAAACTGCTGTTTTCGCAAATGTCTAATGCTATGAGACCTATTTTTAAAAGGGGGTGGAAGGCAAAGAAATGGAAGAAAATCAAAGTATGTTTATAATCAAAGTATGTTTATAATATCATTTCACTGTTTTGACATATAAATGAAGGGTTTCTTTGTCATTCCTTTTTTTTGGGGGGGGGGGAGAAAGGGGAGGAAAGTCAGTACATCCTGCAGTAAAAATAAAAGATGAGCATATGAACAAGTAAAGCTAACCATCAGCACTTTTATGCTGTCCTTAAACAAAAAGACACTGATGAGACAGATTTATTTTAACCCCTCGGCAGAAGAGGTTGCCAAATGTAGTCTATTGCAAAGTACCATTGGGATAAAGAGGGTTCCAATTCCATTTGGGACATATAAAAGCAAACCAAGACTGGCAGCTTAAAGCTAAGACCCAAGATTACCTTCCCTTTACTTAGAAATTGGGCTACTCAGGTGACACAGATCACATTCCACTAAGAGGATATTAACTAGTTCTCACCCTTAACCCCAAGTTGCGCCTTTTCAATAAGAGAAGAAAGGAAATCCTGGGCCTTATGTCTTTATCTATCAGGCTCAAACAGCAATAGAGACCTGAGATTAATCCAAAAGAACATTTAATAGCAAGTTGGCCCTGTGCAATTAACACTGCTCTCTTGCTTTCCTTACGTTGCTAGAAGACCTGACCAAGGACAGCAAATAGATACTAACTTACAGAAAGTCCATGGGAATTTAAAGTTTCTTTCCCCAAGGGGACTTGGGAATTGGTATTTTCCTTGGCTTTGAGCATGCGTTTCTACTCTCTCTCCATGAATGAACCTAGCCTGGTTTGCAGGAAGCATTTTCCAGAATCTCCCACCGAACCGTAAATCAACTCCAAGGGAAAGGTAGTGATTAATACAACAAATGGATCTTGCCGTGGTAGATTTTTCATACCTGACAGCTATGTCCTAGAGGAAGCACAAAAGACCCTGGCACTGCAACTTTTAACTTTCCAAATGCTTGGTGATTATTCTAGCAGGCCCAGAAGAGCCAAGACAAATAGGTAATTTTAAATCTCTTGAAGAAGAAACAATTTGGAACCCCAGAAATCTGGTGAATGGAGGTTTATCACCCAGTAAGAGATGCTGGCCAAACACCAGACACTCATAAACCAGCACTGTTTTGTTGTAAGCCATCATCATTCCATAGGAGTAAAATTTAAAAAAAAAATCATTTGGGAGAAAATTAAGGTATGTAATAAAGTATGAACAGGAGTTGAAATGATTCAGGCCCAATCTCTATGAACCACATTGTCCAATAGAGTGGCTCCTTGTCACTGTGACCAAATAAACACTCACACGTGGCACAGTCAGAATTGAGATATGTTTATTCAGGATTTCAAACACTCAAGCAGGGAAAAGAGAATGCAAAATCTCTCACCAATAGTTTCATTCATTGCATGCTAAACTGGTAATCAAGACATACTGGATTGAAGAAAATAGTGCTTAATTTCACTTATTTCTTTTCACTTCTTTTCTTTTTTTTTTTCTTTGTAACTGGGGATTGAACTCAGGGGCACTCGGTCACTGAGCCACATCCCAGCCCTATTTTGTATTTTATTTAGAGACAGGGTCTCACTGAGTTGCTTAGGGCCTCGCTAAGTTGGTGAGGCTGGCTTTGAACTCGTGATCCTCCTGTCTCAGCCTCCCAAGTCACTGAGATTACAGGGGTGCACCACCGTGCCCGACTTTTTCACTTCTTAAGTGTATGACCTCTAGAAATTTTTAAAATACATTTGTGATTCACACTGATGCCTCAAACACTGTAGCTATTAAACCACAATGTTCCAGAACAGGAGTCGGCAAACTCCTCTAAGCACTTAAAAAAAAATTTTTAGCCTCTGTCTGGGACTATGGTGCTAAAGCAGCCTTGGATAAGGTGCCAAGAAATGGGCATGGCTGGTTTCCAATCACAGTTTATTTGCAAAAGAGACTGAAAGCTGAATTTGGCCTTTGTGTTCTACTTTGCCTACCTGGGTCCACTAGTAGTTTCCTATGAAGAAGAAGATGAACATTCTAGGGCTCCATAGTCTGAATGTGGTTGACAAATATGTTTTTGTATCCAGCATGGGTTCTGGACAAATCTACATGTGAAATGTCTTTGGACTGGGCATGAGTATTCCTGGTCCCCACAGTGTTTATCACTCACAAGACTAACTGGCCTTTTATGCAATGGCTATGTGTGATGGTTTAGATATGGAATGTCCCTCAAGGCATGTATTGACAGCTTTGTCCCCAAGGCAACAGTGTTTCAAGGTGAACCTTTGGAGAAGAGATTGGATCGTAAGGGTTCTGACCTCATCAGTGGAGTAACCTATGGAGAGATTCACATTTGATGGCATTTGGGGAGGTGTAGAAAAATGGTAAACAGTGAGGCCTAAGTGAAAGAAGTAGGTCACTGGGGGTGTACCCTTTGGGACAATGTCTTGTCCCCAGTAGCTCTCTTTCTCTCCCCTCTCTGCTTCCTGGCCACCATGAGATGAGCAGCTTTACTCTGTCAAAACCCTCCAGCATGATACCCTGCCTTATCACTGGCCCAAAACAATGGAGCCAGTGGACCACAAACTGATTACGAAACCATGAGCCCCAATAAATCTTGCCTCCTTCCGGTTATTTTTCTCAGGTATTTGTCCCAACCAGAAATCTGAGTGATAGACCACCTGCATCAGTATTTCTGCTGTAGAGCTGGTAGTATAAAAAGAGGCGCCCGAGGTGACAGACATCTGAGGAGACTGATAATGGGCATTTGTATCAGGGACTGAGAAGTATGTTGACCAGTTTATTGTCCAAACTAAATCAATTTTGAGAAGAAAAGGAGAGGCCTAATTAACAATTATATCTAGATAACAGACTTCAACAGGGATGAGTATAATTATCCTACTGATAAAGGAAATAAGATCTGCAAAAAAATATTGGTCAACCTTCCCCAAAACACAGACATCAACAATAAAGTAAACTGATGACACTTTCTTTATATCACACTGAATGAATAGTAAACAAACCCTTCCTCTACTATGTCAATCAGGACTGGGAGCCCTCACAACACCCAAGTAATGAACATGGTGGTTACATTCCCAGCATTCATTTCCCCGTCTCTCTCCTCATCTTCTGAAGCTTTAAGCTAGCATCCCTGGGCCATAATCCTGATTTTAGTCTAGGCAGTCATACTTTCTTTATCTGAACCATGCACTAATAATTAAAAGTAAAAAAAAAGAAAAGAAAAAGTTTATCCCAGGCTGGTTAATAAGCACATTGGAGCTCACTGTACTTTTGCTACTACTTTAATAGATTAGTGATAATTCTCATAATTTTTTTAAAAAGATAGTTTCAGGTTCCACCCAGACTATAAGGTTGTACCACAAGCCTCAGGTTGAAGATGACCAGCTACATCAAAACAATAATATGATCTGGCACACTGAGCCTCAAGTGCTCCCAAGAAAGTTCCTTCCAAACAACACCTTCCACACACAGCAACATGCACACCATGAAGCAGAGCCAGAGATAAGGTAATACTTATACTGTGGTGCCAAAACAAAAAGAGGACGGGGTCCCTGACAGTTGTGGGGAGCTGGATTCTACCAAGAGGAAAGCCAGGCGAAAGTTTAGTCTTTTCCTTTAGTCTTTTTCCTTTCCTTGTTGTTGAAACCAGTTGCACCGGCTGCAGGTGTCTGACATTGATTATTTATAGAACCATTCCCTTTCTCTCCCATCTCACCCTTTCTGCTCCACCTCTCTGCTGTTTCTGTGTGTGTGTGTGTGTGCACGTGCGCAAAAACATTACACACACATACACACTCCAAGGGTCTATACCTGGAAGGTATATGTGGATGCTCTGCCTGTGTCCCTGTGTGCTTTGTATAGACCGCTAGGGGATAATTGTGAAAATGTGTGTGCTTTTCAAGCAAAATTAAGGAGTCAGTAGCCATTTCCCACAGCAGGAGCATTCCCCCTGAGCTGCTGGAACATTTGTTTCCCAGAAGCATCTGGTTACACACTTTTTACCTCACCAGGAAGTCACTTCCCAGAGGGAAGCTAGAGCAGGAGGGCCTGGGGCAGGGCCTCACCCCAGGAACACGGCAAACAAAGCTAACACACTTCTCCCTCCTAAAGGACCTGGGCAGTATTTGGTGTTCACTACACTCATTCTTCTTCCTCCACTCCTAATACCTCAAAAAACCCACCCAGAAACACTAATCCCCAAAGAGTAATAAGAACACCATCTAACTCAGAGGGAACTTCAGGCCCTGGAGGCAACAAGGATTTATCCAGAGCCAGCACCAATTTCTGCACCCACAAATATATGGAGAAGAGTCCTTAAGAATGTCCCTCACAGTCCTTACAGCCACTAACCTTTGCAGAAAAGCTCTTTAACTTCTTTCAGTGCTCAGGGCAGTTTTGACCCACAGTATCTTCATTTCTATTTGGAAATTGGTGCTGCAGCAGGCTATCAATGGTCTTTAACTTGCTTGGAAAACCTACTACCTTCTACAAAACTGGCTCTATGGGAAAACAAATTAATTGAAAACCAGTAGGATGTCCACCCCACCCCCATTCCAATTCACTTCTTTACATAAGCACAATATTAATAAGCAGTTCTAAATTGCCCATCAGGACCTAAGCACTGTGCTATATATTATTTCTAGTTTATCATTGTACTTTTCTATTATTAGACCCCTATTACAGATGAGGAATGAGGCCCAAAGAAGCAAAGTAACTTCTCCAGGTACAGGAATGGTAAGGAACAGGGCTGGAATCTATACCTAGAATAGTTTGGCTTCTGAATCCACACTTGCTACAATAGCACCAGGTCCCACATTCAGACTCCACCTTCTTGCTAATATGTACATGTTCTGGAGAGAAATGTCCACACTTTCAAGTTGGAGTACAACATAACTACTGTTTCCTGGAGGAAGGGGTGCTATGCATAGACACTTCCCTCCAGAGCACAATATGCAGAAGATGGGGACAACACATTTACAGTGGAGAAGTCCAAGAGTCACCACGTCAAGGCCAGTGATCAAGGTCAACATCACTTTGCCTCTGGGAACTTACCTAAAACTCTAGAAAGCCCATCTAATCATTAGGAAGAAATCAGACAAACCCAAATTAAGGAACCTCCATAAAACATTGAAGCAGCCCTTCTCCCAAATGTCAAGGTCATCAACAAGGCAAGAGTGAGAAGCTGTCAAGGTCCACAGGAACCTAAGGAGAAGTAATCACTACCATCATGTGGGGTCCTATATGGGATCCTGGGACAGTAAAGGACATTGGGTAAAAACAAAACAAGCCTGAATATGCATGTGCTTTACAGTGTATAGACTTTTGTTCAGTAATTGTGACAAATGTGCCAACTGCAATAGGTAAAACTGGTTATGATACGTGTACAAACTGAACTACGTCAGCAATCTTTCCATAAATCTAAATCTCATTAAAAATGAAAATTTGTTTAAAAAAATATGCCCCTCAACACCTGGAAGGAAGGCATAAAAGTCCTAAGAAATCTTCAAAGTTGCTAGGCTCACAGTGACAGAAGCAGAAGGCTGACTTTGTGCCACACCACCCTACACCAGCAAGAACCAGCCGAAGTCCCACCATGCTTCCAGTTTTTCCAAGCAAAGGTAAAAAGGAAAAGATTCAAATCATTCGGAGGTTTAAAAAGGAAACGGGGGCAGGGAAGAATGCCACCTTGAATGCCTTAGGAAGGTAAGAACGGACTGTTAAAACCAAACAATATTGAAAAATTTTATTTCTTTCTGGGAAATGTTCTGTACGCAAGTCTAAGAGCAATGAGTTGCAGATGATTTTGACAGGCACTACACTGAAAAAGTAATTCATGCCTCATATTATTTTCAACATCCAAAGAGCCCTTCTTAACCTTCCAGAAGAATTAACTAGATATCATTGTAGGTCACATTTTACATTTTGGTGGGAGCATGTCTGGGGGTTGGGGGTCCTCAAATGTTGAGCTAGCATTTTAGTTACACTTGGGTCCACTACCTTCCACAAACTTCTGAAGTGGAAGTGAAGTCTTCTTTCCTACATCACAGACAATAAACTATTTTAAAAAACAAAAACAAAAACACACAATATGTGGGCAGTTATTCTTTATAGGAAAAATGTATTCCTGTAATAGATAATTCATACAATTATCCCCATTAAAATGAGGCATGTATTCTAAGAAGGGACAAAATTATATGCCCATAATGGTTCCAAGAGAATGACTATGTGCTAGGATTCAGTAGGAAGACTCAAAATCACTACTTTCTTGGGTGGGGGGTAAAATTAATAACAGAATGTGTGACAGATACCATTGCCCTGTGTACATGCATGAACGCACAGATGGTGTGACTCTACTTTGTGTACAACCAGTGAAACAATAGCTGTACTCCATTTGTGTTCAATTAATCAATAAGTAAATAAAAAAAAAAAAGGAAAAAAAAATCACTACTTTCTTTATCTTATGCTGGGAAGGAAGTTCCACTGATTCTTTGCTCTGACAGGTCTCCCTTTTTCATTTCCCTTCCCTCTCTACATTTATTTCTTCCTTCCCTCACTCTTCTCTTTTTAACATTGGAAATTAGAGCTGATGCCCAGATGATCCAGAAGTAGAATGTAGGGTAGTTTCCTGCTCTGCATTTTATTCCAGCATTTTTTCTTTTTTGCATGCCTTTTTTTTTTTTTTTTTTTCAGGAGTTATGATACTGGGGATTGAACCCAGGGGCAATTTACAACTGAGCTATGTCCTTAGTTCTTTTTGAGATAGGGATTTGCAAAGTTGCCCAGGCTGGCCCCAAACTTGAGAACATCCTGCCTTGGCAGGCCAAAGCGCTGGGATTACAGGTGTGTCCCATCATGCCCCGTGGCACTAATGATTCTGACATGGGCCTAGAGGGTTAGAGTTTAGAGCACGATCTTTTTGAACACCAGATGCCAATGAACCACTGTCAATCAACAGCACCAGAAATGAAACCTACTGCCCTTGCCCAAAACCCCAAACCTTGATTTGCAGACAACAGAGATAAAATGACAAGGGGTTAGTGCCAGCCCTAGACCTGGAAGAGCCTAGTCCCGTGGATCCTGGCCTAAGCTTCTCTGCCATGGGAAGATGTCCTTCTTTCTCTTGGCAATGTCTGCACCTACATTTTCTTCTCCTTTGTTCCAGAAGAAAATGATAACATCTATCCTCACGCACACCTTGCTAGCCACAATTACCTTATTTCAAAAGTTCAGACATTATTGATAAGATCTGTCCCAATATCAATGATCTTTAAAAATGGAAAATATAAAACAATTTCAAAACATGAAATGAAATGAAAACTACATCCTGATTTCAGAGATGTTAACATAAAGAAAAAAAAAATCTGCTAATTCTTTAAGCCTCCAAGGAAGCCCATAACCCAGTAAGCACCCTCTCCCTATTTTGTAGGCGATGGCCATTTTAGCCCCTGGGGGAAGAAAGGGCGCTTGCCCACTCCCTGGCTGTAAGAACCTGACAGGACAGGGCAGTGTGCTACATAGATGTTTTTGTACAGTCCTTCCCTGGACTTCTTATCTTCAAGCTTATCTAGTCAGATCCCAAAATTAACTCCTTCTCCTGGGAGGAAAGAGACAAAGATCATGGTTTCATAAACACACATGGAGTAAGACAGTAATTGGCGTTTGTGCTCTAAAAAGTTTTGGGAACTTGGTATCCACGACCCTGCTGTGGGACAGACAAAATCCTTGCTTCGGTGTCTAAGAGAGAAAGTATTTGTGTTGTGGTAACAACACAAATAAGGTGACCAATGAAGGCCAGAGTTCTATAGAGGGGCCAAACTTTGGATTACTCACCACCTTATCTCCTGTGTTCTGAACACAGTGAAAAGGAGGAAGAGTAGAAGAAAGCAGAGGGAAGATCCTCACAGGGCAAAAGATCAGGGCAAAGGTGCCAAGGAGCCATCCCCTGTTTCCCATGCTGTCCTCTGGTTCTTGCTGCCCCCTCTGGACCTGCACTGAGTGCTCTGCAAGATATCATCTCCTTTAGGCATCTTCCAGGACCTCAAGGAACCAACCTCTGCCCATCCAGACTCTTGTCCAGGCAATTATCAGCTCTAGTGTATGCAAGATTCAAGGATGCCTATTTTATAACCCCCAGGTCAGAGTCATTATTATTATAGTCCTCTTGTTCTGAGTCATGTAGAAGAAAAAGTGTCAATAATCCTTGCTCTAGGATGGGTTTCTACAACCTTCTTTCTGGAGGGAAGAGTAAAAGGCCACAGGTACTCAAGAAACCTACCAGTAGTTATCAAGTGTAGACTACAAGACGGACGATGCCCACCCTAAGCCTCCTGGGTCATCTGTCTCTTTAATCTTGCTCAAGAGTTAGCATATGGGGAAGGCTCCCTTGCCTCCCGCACACATTTAATTCTGGTTATAAGCTATGAGGAAGTCCCCTGTAGTCATCAAATTTAATGTGATCCTTATTAAAGGGAATTTGCTAATATTAATGTCCACTTTCAACTTGAGGGCCTGAGCTACAAATTTCTCCTCATTTTGGCTGGTAGAGAAGGGGGCCAAGGATAAAATCTGAATAAAGTGAAGGAGATACCTGCTGTTCTTCAATTATTTAATATATCATATAAGACAGAGGTAGTGAAGCATCATCTACTCAAAGATATGATTACACTCAACAATGTAATGAACTTTAACTGTCGAGAGGCCCCTTCATAATGGAGGCAAGAGGCCCAGTAACACCTGAAGTTCCATGGCGTAACAGTAATAGATAGCTTTAAAAATAACAGCAGCCGATTATTAACTGACCACTTACCAACCAGGCATCTGCATTCTGTCATTTAACCTTAGGAAGATACTGTTTCTGTCTACATTTACAGCTGGAAACAACAAAGATGCATCTTCTTGGTCTTCATAGCCTGGACTCTTAAAAAGTCCTTCACCAGTGGTCAAGCCCATGAGTAATAAGCATGGAAAATACAGATTATAGTACCAGTCCCATGATCCTATGAAAGCTGCTTAACTATTCTGAGCCTCAGTCCCCTTGTCTTTAAAATGGGAACACCATAGGAATGGATACCCAGGGCTGACTGAAAGACTAAATAAGACATTTGGGACAGGATCAGCAATATGTGCCAAATAAGCAATTAATTTGTTCATTAATACCGCATTTGCTAATGCTGCTGCTAAGTGTGGTGGAACATTCCTAGTTGACTTTACAACACCAACACCTTCCTATTCATTTATTTTAGCCATTGATATGATGGCCAAGTAAGTCTAAATGTCACCACTGATAAACTGTGAACCAGAAATTATGGAATATAACACACACAAACATACAACCATTACCTTCTCATTTTCATACACAAGCAAAATCTATTCCGAGGTAAGATCCCACCACTGAAAAACAATTCAGAGCTGATGTGGTGGTACACACCAAAATCCCAGTGGCTTGGGAGGCTGACGCAGGAGAATCTTGAGTTCAAAGCTAGCCTCAGCAATTTAGTAAGGCCCTAAGCAATTCTGTGAGACCCTGTGTCTAAATAAATTATAAAAATAGGGCTAGGGATGTGGCTCAATGGTTATGTGCCCCTTTGTTCAATCCCCAGTACCAAAGAAAGAAAAAAAAAAGAAAAAGAAAAAGAAAAAGAATTTAAATGCCCATTTCTAGACATAGTCCAGACTCAACAAAAACCTTCATTATAACCTGGAGCATTCACTCACTTTTCAGAGCACACAACCTGTAGATGATGGTTAAAATGCATAAGGGAATGTTCTATGTTTTAAAGACGTTTGCATATTCCACTTGTAAGCAGCAATCTGCTCTGGTACAAGCAACTCACGCTATCACTGACGGCTTATATTTCAATTTTCTTTACACCAAAACAACAAAATATTTAAACAGTTAACATCTGCTTGAAGACCTAAGAGATGAAAGATTTCTGAAGGCATAGGCGGTGTGTTGACTAAGGAAAAAAGTCAAATTACATAGAGTCCAGATTTCTAAAAGCCTGACCTATCATGTCAGAAAAGGAGAGCCATGTGCTAGGAAATGTATGGAGGGAAAACTGAAACCATAAACAATCTGAGAATATTTAAAAGAACAGATGGCAACGAGAAAATAAAGACAAGAAGAATTTTAAAAATAATAGTAATTCTAACACATCCTTTAAAGGAATTCCAAAGACAAGCCATAATAACTAATTGTGATAAATTCTGATTTTTACAAAGTAAAATAGGGGGTGTGGATGGGAAACAGGGGAAAGTGGTAGAAAAGATGGGATTTAGATAAAATCATTAATGCAAGAGGATCTTCAGAGCTGAAAAGATGAGGCAACAGGGCAAACTGAATGGAGAGGTGAGCCTTCAGCACTAAGCAGATACAGCAAACATGCAACCTCACCCACTTCC
>JAJEJO010004135.1:58718-108269 GCA_020662805.1 Glaucomys volans
AAATTAATCTAAGTCAAAAATATACAGACAAGAAAAAATAATTGATCAATATAAACACTTAAAAAGTTTAAAGTACAGGCTTCAGGAACAGTTGGTTTCAGGGGTGTCACTACGGCTCTGGTTCCTTTTTTGCCTGTTAGGCTAATACACTGCCTTCACAAAGCCATTCTCTCCTTTGGCTGAAAATTAATTCTTAAGAAGATATATTCTCTGTTTAAGGGGAAGATAGTCATTAGCCTTACAGAAACACATGACCAGTTTTGAAACGACCCCTCTGGCTAGGTACTCCAAAAAGCCATGTCACATATGCACTGATGTTGGAGACCAGGAGGAGCAAGGGATTGGCCCCTACTCTGGTCACTATGATCAACAGTCCTCCTTGGGCTGTGAAGAGTGAGGACCAGAAAGGAACCTTAGAAAAGTGTGGGCTGGCCAACAAAGAAAGATCCTGACATGTCCAATACTCACAACCATTCAATGGATTTAATACTTCCTGTGCAACACCAAAGCATTGAAAGTTAAAAAACCACTAACAAAGCCTAAAAGGTGAGATGAGATTCATACAAAGAATCTGCAACCCCAATACTTCATTATAACCAAGAATATCCTTGCTAATATACAATAGGTCAAAAAAATCTGAATTTACATATACTTTATCTTACTGATTTTCAAAGATGTGTCAATAAATCAACCACCTACCTATGACAGAAATGTATGACTTATTCAGACATATGTTCCTAGATAATTCATGAATAAAGAATATACCACACTTTTTCCCTGTTTCATTAGTAATTTAGCAACAAGCTTGACAACCATTAAATACTGTGTTAGCCTAACTGGCAAAAAAAAGATTGAGAGCCATGATGATATCACCTCAGCCTCTGGAACCAGCTGTACCTGAAGGCTCATACTTTAAATTCCTCTGAAAGCAAGAGAGTACCTTAAAAATGTCACAGTCAGCTTAGAGACTTATAATGTGCAGAACACTCATTAAGTATTAAAAATAAATAGAGCAGGCTTAGGAACCTAAAACTGTTAAAAATAGCTCACCAACCTTGGCCTCAAACAGGTGATCCAAGTTATAGGATCAAAGGGTCCTTTCTGTTCCTAAAGTCACTTGGAGATGTGGAATCAAAGGCTGGAACACCATGTCTCTGGAAACCCATCTTTGCAAGTGGGAGGTATTTCCCAGGCTCTGTGGGAGTGAGCCTGAGTTAAAAATCTTAGACACAACACATTCTAAGTACCCCAGGCAAATATTGACTTTGTCTTTCCTGATCACTGAGAAACTATGGTTTCTGGCTTCCCAAACCTGTCCTTGAAGCTTGAGATCTACCAGCTCAAGACCAATTATATAGAAATATATGTGCAGAAATAAAGTCAATTTTCTTTAAAAATGACACCACACTCCTCTGCTGTTCATTAATAATTTGGCAACATGATAACCACTGATGAGGCTATCTTTTTAAATGGATGGCCACAGTCTTAACACAGTAAAGGAAAAAAATTCATTGATTTATAATTCATTTTATTTTTTGAGTGTGTATGGTGCTGGGGATTGAATCTAGGGCCTTGCACATGCTAGGTAAGCACTCTACCACTGAGCTACATTCCCAGGCCCTATAATCCATTTCAACCAAGGATATCCTTGATGATATACAATCAGCCAAAAAGATCTAATTTTACATATATTTTATCCTATTGATTTTTAAAGATTTTGTTGATCTATCACCAACCTATGACAGAGATGAATGGCTTATTCAGACATACTTTCCTAAATGAAATAATTAAATCATGATGTGAATAAATGATTTAATAAAAAATTTATGTCACCACCACCCCAAAAATATTCAAAGATGCCAAAGAATTTTAGAGATGAAAGTGATCCTGGGACTGAGAGGTTATCTTGTGGGGTTTAGGTAATGCTATTTTGTGAACCAAGGTCAAACTAAACAGCTATAAAGTTTCTGTTCCAGCACTTTGGCATTTGTGTATTTAAGGAAAGTTATGTTTATAACCTTACATATACACTTAGCCAAAAAGCAAAAAATATGTTAATCCTGAAGGTCAGTAAAACACCCACAGCAACTGTGTTCTCCATGAAGGTTTGCTTTCTTTTAATTAGGGATTAAACCCAGTGGTGCTTTACAACTGAGTACCTACCCAGCCACTTTTATTCTTTATTTTGAGATAGGGTCTTGTTAAATTGTTGAAGCTGGCCTCAAACTTGAAATAATCCTGCCTCAGCCTCCCGAATCACTGGAATTAAAAGCCTGCACCACCTTGCCCAGCTCATGATGGTTCTTAATTTAGCTCTACAAGTCCTGAGAAGTTCAATACTGATGTTTTCAGTGAAATAGCACATAGTTTCAGTTTTGTCATCAAGTTTGATTTTAATCCAAACCACTGTACTAAAACACTTTTGCTCAACTGCAAATTTACAATCAAAAGGTGACTGAGACACTTAACAAAGACAAAATGGCTCTCATATGTACCCCAGGCTTGATTGAGGAGGGGACAAAAGGAGGGAAGGGAAGAAGGCAATGACCCCAAGAGTCCACCAGCAAGCACTGGATCTGCAAACATCAGCAGGGAAGGATTTTCTAAATTATGAAAAAAACAATAAACCCTCAGGGTTCCGCCTGTGCAGGTATGAGATGGGAGAGGGCAGCCGCCCTTTGCATTCCACAGCTCATGAGAAATATAAGTGACCACATGGGTCTGTCCCACTGAACTGAGGTACGGCCTGTGAACACATCACAAGCCAGGAAGCGCCATTCATGGGGGAAGGCATCATCCATTGGAACAAGCAAGGAAAACAAAACCTATTAGGCATGATAACCCAGATGGTACCTAGAAGCTGGAAATGAAATCCTTTATAATACGATGTACAGGACCCCATCAGGGCAGGTGCAAAAACTGCAGCTGCAAAAACTCACTCCATGAGTAAAATCTACTCCCTCGAGGCTAGAGGACTCTTTTTAAGCATTATCTTTATCCCATCTACCCAACAATAGAAGCTTAAAATAAGAGCCAACTCATTTGAAAGAAAGGACATCCAAGATTTTCTGCAAATAAACTTCTATAATCATAATCTAAATGATGATAATTTCTGAGCTCTTTGCCCATTCAAATAAAATACTTACTTAAATATAGACATGATGACCTTTGGGTTTATCAGGTCATAGAAAGGAAAAAGAACAAAAAAAAAGCACTTTTCCATAAAAAGTATTGAATGAAAAGTAGAGAGGAATATTGTAAAGGAAGAATGTGGCATTCTGGGGGTCCTCATTGCTTCAAAGACATTTTATGCATAACTATTATAGCAATAATAGCAATCTATGTACTTATACATACGATTTCTATGTTGGTCTACACAACTAGTGTGAGGCTCTGGAGGTTAGGGAATCAGTCACAACCATGTTTGTATTATAAGAAACCAGGCATATGAGAACTCAAGTAACAAGGCTTTTAAAATTAAGTGTAGTATGAAAACAGTGTCGGCAGCTCCCAAACCTGAGAGGCATAAGCAGACTAAAAAAGAACAGAAACAATGATTAAGGCCCAAAATGAGAATTTGTCAGTAAGGATATGGAAGAACAACTTGGCAAGAATAACTTTCACATAACAAAGAGGTTAGCAAACTATAGCCCATGGGTCAAGACCAGCCCTATGTCTGTAATTCTAAATAAAGTTTTATTAGAACACAGCCTAGACCAATCAATTAGGTATTGTGTATAGCTGCTTTAATGGAGCAGAGCTTAATAGACACCAAAGGTCAGAAATATTTACCACTTTTCTCTTTACAGAAAAAGTTTGTGATTCCTGGTCTAGAACAAACTGCAGTTAAAAGATTTCACCTAACTCCAATTAGAATGGCTATTATCAAGAACACAAGCAATAATAAGTGTTGGCATGGATGTGGGGGAAAAGGCACACTCATACATTGCTGGAGGGGCTGCAAATTGGTGCAGCCACTCTGGAAAGTGGTATGGAGATTCCTCAAAAAACTTGGAATGGACCCACCATTTGTCCCAGCTATCCCACGCCTCGGTTTATACCCAAAGGACTTAAAATCAGCATACTACAGAGATGCAGCCACATCAATGTTCAAAGCTACTCAATTCACAATAGCCAGATTATGTAACCAACCTAGATGCCCTTCAATTAATGAATGGATAAAGAAACTGTGCTATATATATATACAATGGAATATTACTCAGCCATAAAGAAGAATAGAATTATGGTATTTGCTGGTAAATGAGTGGAGTTGGAGAATATCATGCTAAGTGAAATAAGCCAAGCCCAAAAAACCAAAGGTCGAATGTTTTCTCTGATAAGTGCATGATGATACATAATGGGGGTGAGGGACAAGAGAAGAAAGGAGGAATTTTGGATAGTGTAGAGGAAAATGGGAGCAGGTGTCAGGGTTTTCTAGAGACCCCTTTTGTTATCCCTCCTGCTGCATGGTATAGATGGCAGCTGGCAACTTGCCAAAAGGAGCCTTAGTTGTATACAATTTGAGGAAGTGTTTACGATTGGCCGGAGCTTCTGCATGTCCTGCACGTGATCTCCGTATGCTCTATATCTGTAATACTGTAAATCCCTGCGCTGCCTGCATGGACAGCTTTCTGAGTGGTTGCCTTTGTCTATATAACCTGTAGCAATTTCCTCCTGAGAGGAGAACAAAGAAAAATTTAACGAGATGGCCATGCTGTAAATAAAGCTTTTAATCAGCCTACATGTCGCGTCTCTCTGCCGGCAGGGATTCGCGATAAGCAGGGGGCTGGAGGAAGGAAAGACAGTAGACTGAGACATACAGTATTACCCTATGTATATGTAAGATTACATGAATCGTGTGAATCTACATTGTGCACAACCATAAAAATGAAAAGTTGTACCCCGTTTATGTACAAAAAACTTAAAAAAAAAAAAGTGGGGAAAAAAATACCAGTAGTCTAAGAACTTGCAGGAGGAAAGAAATTAGTCTTTATCTTCAATAACCTCAGACAGTTTGTTGAAGGTAACATTAAGCATTTCTTCCAATTATGAATGTAGGAACAAGCAAAGAACTACTAGCAGTACTTGAGAATTTGTCCTCATTTGAAATCACTTTATAGTTGTGACAGGAATCTCAAAATGTCACGGGCACTCAAGATGACTTCAATGTGGGGATAGTTATTAGACCAGCTAGTGAATCTTCTAGAATGTTAATAAAACATTCATGTGTTGCCAATCACAAACTTTAATGTTTGGACAACCATCTCAATATAATTAGTTCACTCTGTAACCATATGTACATAATGAAAACAGTTAAAAAATATTCATTATAACTCTAATAGTCCTTGGGGCCTGAACTTCTTTCTAGTAGCCAGAAATAAAGTGTATCTCCCTGCCTTGATACTCACAAGGGCCAGTGTGATCACCCTGAAGCTGGACACAGCTGTCTGAACCATGGGAATACATCACTGTGACAGTTGGGAAAGGACAGAAGTTGACCAACATGGCTAATCCTGAGGACAGAGGAAAAAGCAAGGGACAGGCAGTTCTCAAACCTGGAGCCTCTGTCTTGGATACTTTGCATATATTGATCTTTTTCTTGGGCCAATTCACAAGTTGATGGTCTCCCCTATATTGGGATCCATCTTAAAAACAAAAGTACAGCCACTGAGATGAGATCTTTTGGGAACAGTTGGCCTCATTTCAAGAATTTTAACCGAACTTCACGGGATAAAGAGAATGATCATGAAAGCTATCGTGGCCACGAGTGCCTGGCTAAGAAGGTAATTCTCTTAATGAAGGGAAACAATTTTATAGCCCATCAAGTCAATAAATTGGACTTTTAAGAAGTTTCTAAGAACAAATTGACTTTAACAACTCCTTGGGAACTATTGAGATGTAATGTTCATTGTACTGAAATTACAGGCTTTCAGAAAATCAGGAATGGACATTAAAGTCCAGAACAGGCAAAGGGAGACATTTAAGGTCCACAGGGTCTGTGATGAAGTCAGAGGAGCCTTCTAGAAGGGCCTAATCAAACAGATCATGCTGATGGAGCTCCTGTCTGGGCTGCTCCCCATTACTCAGAGGCACTCGAGGTCATAGCCCACTGAAAATGGACTAGGAAGGATGCCCCTCAGACTCCACCTTTCCAATACCCGTGAGATTATCCAGCCACCAAAACTAATCACAGGAAGTTTTTCCAGCAGAGTCAATGTAATTTTGACAAAGTTGCCTTAGATGCATTCAGAAAATATGCAGAAAAGGAACTGACAATAATTTAGCAATTCTAAATATGGCGTTTTACATCTTGCTGGCTCCTTTCCAAAGTAATTTTCCTTAACTTTATCTATCCTTGGAAAACGCAAATGAACACTAAGAGCCCATCAGGAATTATTCACTTCCATAATTCCTTCTTCACCAATCACCTTATTTGGAGGAATGAGGGAGGGGACATGGATGAACTTAACCTATTTAAGTACCAAGTTTTCAATTCTGTGAATATTTCAAAGAAATTGACGTGGGTGCTTTAAAATAGGCTGGAAAACACAATCTAGAGGTTGTATGTATTAATATGTCAATATTATATTGTAATTTTATGATAAATTATCATTTAATATTAAATATTATATATTCTCATAAGTTTTTATAGATGTTCTGCTTCTGGGATGATGGCACAAAATGTGCCAAAAGTTCAACTCCACAAAGAACAGGCCATGGTGCCACATACCTATAATCCCAGTGGCTAAGGAGGCTGAGGCAGGAGGATGGGAAGTTCAAAGACAGCCTTAGCAACTCAACAAGACCCTGTCTCAAAATTAAATATAAATAGGGGTGAGGATGTGGCTCTGAGGTTAAGCACCCCTGAGTTTAACTACCAGGACCACCCCCCCAAATCAAAATCTCTCAATATCTCTCTCTTCCTCTACCTTTTTTCCATATAAAGAATCCGGATTCTTACAAAAGGAAACATTTGAGATTCTTTCAGCCTATGTTATAAAGCACATTTGAAGCAGCATATTAGATCACTATTTTCCCTTTTGGGATGTGTTAAAAACTCTAAATGTACTTAGCTTATTAGAAGGTCCAGCAGTGAGATGTGAATGATCATGGTATATTTCAGAAAAAAATCAAACATCTGTTTTCTCCCTGTCTTTTAAGCACAGTTAGAGTGAATACAGCTTCTATTCCCAGTGGGATATTTCAAAGACATAATGCTAATTTTCTTCAGTTTTTAGCATATTCTAAATCTACCTGATCTAATCAGACAGAGAATAATTATTTTAAAATATATTAGTACCAAAACTTGATAGACATATGTCATCTCTGGTGTTTAAAAATAAAATCATGAGACATAAGAATAAAAATAGAAGGACAGGAAAGGTAAAAGTGGGCCTTCCCCACCCAACCCCCTAAAAACACCTGCCGTTCTTGACAATACCATTGATATGCTTTGGAATTGATTTCATTCCTCCTTCCTCAAGCTTCCCAACCCTGTCTATCCAACCACCCTTGAATTCCTACAATAATTATAATAACCAGCCTAGCTGTTTTAGAATTTCTCTCAAAGCCCTCTAAAGACAAAGAGTCATACGGTGGTCACCTGATAAGGAAAGACCTCTCCAGTCCTTGGTACCATGCTAACTCACAGCCAGGCAGTGTGCTCAACTAAGTTTCACTATCATCAAGTGGTTTCTATGCCGTGAAGCAAACCCATGCTATAATCTGTGTTCTTTTTTCCCATTAAAAGCTAGGAACAGTCAAGAAAGGGGTGGGGGAGGAACAAAATGAAATTTTCAGGAGCTCAAATGAGAAGTGCCAATTCCCCAAGACAAGTCTTCTTTTAACTTCCGAACCACCATCATGACACACGCATCTGACACCACCTACTCCACCCGCCTCACATCATGGGGTACAATGTGGATTTCTTTTTTAAAAAATCCCACAGTGAAGGGTAAGAAAAAAGCCAGAGGCACATATAACTTTTAGAGAACCTAAATATGACATTTACTTAAGTGGCATTTATTTATATATTCAGTGGCTGTCACTTTTGGTTTTGAGGGGGCTATAGAAAAAGTCAGATTGGGGAGAAGGGTGATTGCCTTCAGATAGGGGGAAGGACAGGACTAAAGAAAGGGAAGATATGGGGAGGAAGTGGCATAGCTTCCCTGAAGCATGTCATATGTATATGCATGTGAGTGTGTGGGGTGTGTGTGTCTGTCTAAGGCAGGCTGTTCACTGAAGTGTTATTCTTATGACCCTATGTATACATTCAACCTGGTTTATAAGGTTTCTTACAAATTTTCCTTTGTGGTAAATGTGGACATGGATCTGAAGAACCTATATCCTAATATGTGTCCATAAGTACTTTCATGCTTTTGATTTGATGTACAAGCTTTTATAATTCCCATTTTATTTTCTCCCCAGAGGATATCTATTGATCAAGAAGGCACTATCAGTTGAAGCCAGATCTATACCAGCAAAATAGAGGAAGACAAATACAAAGTATAAAGCTAATTTAACACCAAAAAATTAACTGTTACCAGAAACACATGGTTAATGAAGATCTACAGATGTGAGAAGGACTTTAATTAGCCTGAATTATCTGGATAATTACATTGATTTTTGCTAACGTAGACTCATTCTTAATTGGTAAAGCTAATTATATAAATACATATCTCTTCCACAATGATCTAGATTTTTCAAACCAGTTTTCAGTTTAATTTTTTTCTAGGTAAGAGCTACATTGTACACTTCATTTTACATTTGTATAAACAAACCCCTAATGAGGACAGGATCAAAAAAAAAAAAAAAGTAGCATATCTCCTGAATTTTCCTCCCTATTACTGCAACTTTCTAAAACCAAATACACCAGAGGTTAATGTGCAGAACTCATACTTAATTCACAAACGTGGCTTGGAAAAATGGTTAGTGGTTGCTGATGAAAAGCAGGGCCCTGGAAATTTCTGTAACATTCCCGCATGTAATTAGCCTCTTTTTTTCTCCCCTTAGCTATTTATAAATGCATAAATATACCTGCGTTCTACGTAACGATGACAGACAGTGACAACATATTGATATACAGTGCCACTTTGTAGTTGGAAATGAATATTTCATTAGCTGAGTTATCACGGCTGGGTGACGACCTTCAACTCTCTAATTTTAAATTCATCCGTTTTCAGACTATTAAGCTGTTCTTGAGCACACCACAGAAATTACAGATGTAGAGGTAAATTTGCAAGATAATTTTTAATTCCCAAAAAGGTCAAGGATATGCATACTAAATTCTTGAGAAGAATTGTTTCATGTAATGAGAGCAAATGGATCATTTTGGTTGTTAATGATATTTGCCTCTACACGTGAAGATGGAAAAGCAGAAGAAACAGATCATGGTCACTGAATGAAATCATCAGGCTCCTAATTTCCTAGTACTTAAAAGCAAACAACCACCCAGACATAGCACATGCCTCAGGGAGTTTAGAGAGAATAGGCTACCAGCATCTAACTCAGCCTCAATTTCCCCAGCCTCATTGCTCCTTCTAGGAAGAAATCCCAGGATTCCCAAGGTTAAAAACATGTCTTTGCAGAATCAAAACCGTATGTGCACAGTATCTTACACATTAAGAAAAAAAAAAGCATTTTTAAAAAATGAAGGAGGAAAGAAAAAGCCATTTGTTGATTGACAAATTTTTGCCTGATCCAGCACTGACTAACGTCATCCCAGACCCATGGCTCAGGGCTGCTGTCAGATCACCTTCTGGGAATGGAAGGGCAGGCTCCTGGGAGTGTGGCTCTACTCACCCCATCCATGAGAGTCCTCTTTAAAACTTCCAAGCCAGTTTTGGCTCACCAAATATTCTGACTTTACTAGGTACATTCCCTTGTTCCTAGCTTTCCCTGAGTGAATTCCTCTTGCCTATTCAGCTCCTTAAAACTTGGTGTTTCTCAGGGGGTGTTGCTCTATCAGTTCTTCAGTTATCTCACCAATCCCAAATCCTCACCCCCCCCACCCCAATCTCCATGCTCCAATAGACCAGTTGGGCCTTTCCAACAGCACTTCCTGCTATGACCTCCAAATAACCCAGTCAAACAATTGCACAGGTCCCTTGCACCACTTCCTATTACAAAGTTCAAAACATTGCCCCAAGTATCTCCACAGTGAATCTCTTGCATGGCAACCCAAGCCCATCTTCCTCTAATGCCTTCTCTCAAATACTTTCTTGGGCCTAGGACCTGCCCATGGCCTCCAAAAATTAGCTACTCCAGTTCTGCTCTCCATGTCCTGCTCAGGCTTTGTCTTCTGTATGAACATGCTGCCACCTGCCACACCCCCATCACCCCACCCACAATATGATGTCAATCTCAACCGGTGCACACACCATCCTCAACCCTTCTCACCCATGCCACAAGTAGCATGCCTCCTGCATGTATTCCCTGTCCACCAAGCCTCAGCCTGGAAGGGTCCTATATGGCTGGGTTCTACAACAACATATGCACTTCCCTAATACTGCAGCTATCACATGACAGCATGATGTGAACTGTACCTGTGTCTTTTCCATTTGAACCACAGGGAATGCACTAAGAGCTTTTAGTACCTAGGAGAGTGCTTGGCACACAGTGGATAAGTAATAAATAAATATGCTTTAAAAAAAATAAATTACAAAGGAAATAAAATCATACTCACGTAACTATTACCTGGAAAAACGAAGCAGATGATGGATAGAACCTTCAGCTTTAAACATCACATCAGCTAAGAAAGGTTCTAGGGCAACTAAGTTACATATTCCTCTTCATTATTTCCTTTTGGATTTATCTCATGGGACCATGCTGCCTCACTTCACATCAATTTCTCCCTTCTTTAATACTTCAGTTTCTGGCTCACCCAACACTCATTCAGATGCTCACCAAACTTCTTCTTTGCACACATCACACTTTTGAATCGACAAATGATGAAAAGATTTACTTGCTACTTGTCTTTCATATGAACTAAGTTTTGCCAAAGCTTGATTCATCAGGCGGACTTGAAGGTTCATATTCAATTTATGGACAGATTTAACACATGACTAAACTGATGAAGAGCACTGTCTTCATCTATTATTAAATTAGCACTGATGGGTTTGTCAAATTACCTCCATGATACCCTGGAAAACTAACAGCACCTAAGACTGAAGAGCTGCTGGATGAGATATGTTCATTTAAGTGAGTTCATCTTTAACACGAGTTTGCATTTGTGAGTGTGGTGGGAGGGGTTCTAGGAAGTGAAACCAGGGGCGTTCTACCACTGAGCAACAACCCTATCCCTTTTTTATTGAGACAGGGTCTCACTAAGTTGCCCAAGCTGGCCTCAAACTTGCAATCCTCCTGCTTTAGCCTCCCGAGTTCCCAGAATTACAGACACAACCAGCTTTAAGACAAGTTTTAATGAAAGTCAAAGAAAGTGGCTCAGTTCTAAATTATATTGAAACTCTATAGTGGTGTTTCCCCAACATCACAGAAAGTCAAAATAAAATTACTACTCAATGTCTTACTTTCCTTAGGGCTGGGATGATGCTCATTCAATGAGGTGCTGCTGGTCACCATGGGGTCAACAGAAACTCTGATAGATTAAAATCATGTTTATTAAGACAGAGAGGAAAAATGACTAATTACATAATATTCTCAGTTAATTCAATACTTGACATAATAGTGCAACTGAAAATCAATTGCTTATCTACAGAATTAGTGTTATGCTTAAGAAGAAGCATACCATGGTCCTGAACAATATTTTATTCATAGAAGACTCACTCAGGATATAGGAAGAGATGACTATTTCAAAGTCAATGATCCACACAATGTATTCCCCATGAGTTTCAAAAAATAGATTAGAAATAATCATCAAACTGGAGTCAGAGTTTTTATCTATCATTATAGTTCTAGAAAAAATTGACTAGGACTGGGGATATAGCTCAGTTGGCAAAGTGCTTGCCTTGCAAGCACAAGGCCCTGGGTTCAATCCCCAGCATGGCCAAAAAAAAGAAAAAAGAAAAAAAGAAAGAAAGAAAGAAAAATTGACTAAATGCTCATATCCTGTCATCCTTAATGTTTCATCTGAAAAGCACACATAAATGATATCATTTTATATGAAACAATTAATGATTCATTAGCTCTTCTGCTGCTAAAGTTTATGAACTTGTTAAATGAGGATGGAAGCTGGGGAATCCATACTGAATTCCACACCAGGAGAGCCACAGGGCATCCATCTGCCTACAGAGATCACCACTGAGCTTTTCCTACTCAAATCCTTTTCAAATCCACATGTTCCCTCAAAATTCCATCAGACACTCCACGCCATCTGAAATTAGCTAAGATAACTAAAGAGACCCAAGTCAGATACTCTAAGAGCTACATAATTACAAAACTTCCTCCCCAATCCCTCTGAGGGCATGTTCAGGGACAGCCCTAAACTAATCCATGTTTGGTTACAAAAAAATCCCATTAACTTCTAATGTCACTCCATCAAGTAGACCACCTTCTACAATAAAAAGGATGGACACAGGCTCACATTTTAATTCCAAAGATCTTTTATATTCATATTTAAAGCTAATTGGCAGGAGTGCCTAAAAATTAAGTTTTTCAGAGTTAATGAACTGAAAACAAATTCTGAGATCACAGATGCAAATTCTACAGTCTCATAGGGACAGGCAGATAGTATGAATGGCATACTTCAAAATATTCCTGAGCAGAAGGGACTGAGTAGGAGGTATTGAGGACATGCAGAAACGTACTCCCTTTTGTTCTACTGCATGATTTTTATCTCCTTTAAGAAAAAGTGTGCACTGATTTTAACAGAAGATATTAATATTGAGCTCTTAAATTAAAATTCCAAATTTTTAAATTTTGGAAACTGATTCTAAGACATTAAAAACACTGATACAAAAAGAAAGTATTTGTAAGAACAAATGCAGTCCATAATTTGAGACAATTCCAGTTTATCAGTGATTTAGTTCCATGCATAAACTCACAATGGCTTCATTAAACATTCCTCAAATTTTCACTAAGCGTTTAAGTATCCACCTGTCCCCAACTCAATATTCAGATATTTTTTCATTTTCATAAAAGGACCCACATCACAAAACAACAAAAAAAGGGTGATCATCGTTACCCAGAGGTGCTGATTAAACGACTGATTTCAAGCTACTTGTCACCACTTGATTATACTTTACTTACAAAGCTCAACTGTCCTATTCAGAGAAACACACTTAGGCTTCACATGTGACTTCCAAGTCTGTCAATAAAGCTTTGTGGCCCATTAAGCTCTTATATCATCTTTTCTTAGGTAGAGTATCCTAGGTAGTATCTAAGATCTGGGTTCTCTCCAAACAGGCCCTGAGACAAAGATTCAAGTACTAGTAATTTATTTAGGAGATGACCCAGAAAACAATAGGGGTAGAGAAAACAAGTTAGGAATTTTAGTCAGCTTTTTCATCACTGTGACCAAGACACCAGACAAGAACAACTTAGAGGATGAAAAGTTTATTTGGGGCTCAAGGTTTCAGAGGATTCAGGACATGGGGGACCCACACTCCATTGTTCTGGGCACAGGTGAGGCAGAATATCATGGTGGGAGGGTCCAGCAGAGTAAAGTTTTTTAGCTCCTGGAAGGATTGGGAAGCAAAAAGGGAAGATGCACCCTTCGAGGGCACACCCCTAAGTGACCCAGCTCCTCCAGCCATGCCTCACCTTCTAACCCTTACCACCTAAACATTCAAACTTGGGTGGATGGATTAGATTAAAGCTCTCACCAACCAATCACTTTACATCCGAACATTCCTGCATTAGCATAGGAGTTTTGGGGGACACCTCAGATCCAATCCATAATAGTAGGGAAGTGAGTGATTTCTGACTCTGATCAATTACTGGCTCAAAGCTGTTGTCCAAGGGACATGAATCTCCCCAGCCCTCCTGACTACCAGATGCAGGTTCCTGTTTTTCCCAGAGAACTCAAAGACAGATAACAGATCAGCATGTACAAGATAGATAAAAAGTGATTGGAAATGTAAAGATGGGTAAGGAAGTAACAAAATATATGCTAGCTGGACTGTGGGTATACCCTAGTGATCCTGAGCAAAGGTTAAAACAACAGAAGTCACCATTCCTAACGCTAGAAGATTTAATAGAACATCTACTCTCTGAGCTGGATCATGCATACATACAAAAGAATATTTACACAACCTCCATTCCTCAACCTCTATCTACCTCTCCAATGGCTGGAAAGTTGCAAAAATAGACTCCTCCTTGGGAGATATTTTAGTCTCGGCTCTCCAGGGACAAGTCAACCATAATGTACAGTGCCAAGCACCAGGACTCCAGCCCCCAACACCCGCATGTGTAATTAGGAAGGCAATTAGGAGCAATCACACTCTTCTGGCCAATTACTGCCTCTCACAGGGAGGCTCCCTCTGAAAATTAGACCTGGAGTCAAAACCTACTTGTGCAGCATTATCTCCTCCACTTTTGCCTCTCCAAAGATTCATCAGATGTTCCCCCAGTTCACTTGGCTTCAAGCACTCCCAGGAGAGTATCAAACTCTGCAGTTTCCTAATGGATTTTAAACTATGGCCAAAATGAGGGTACCTCAAAATAGCAACATGACTAACCATAAGAAGTGGTCAGAAACTTCTCAGATGAAGGAGAACTTTACAGACTTTCCTACGTTAGAATGACTGCCCATTGTGCAAACATCCTTGAAATGAATGCAAATACTAGTACTTACCTTGAATATTTGCTTATCAACATTAGAGTTGCTTATCGTTCCTTGAGTATATCCTCCAAGGTTCTGCAGTTCTTAGATCTTTCCTTCCTCCTCCTCTCCCTTCTCAGACCTCATCTCACACTGTTTCCCTCTCCCTCACTTCACTTCAGCTCCTTGGTCTTCAGTCAAATGCTGGAACATGTCATGTGCTTTCCCCAGAAGTTTTAGTGGTGGCCATGGTGGTGGCAATTGTAAGATAAAAATAGTTTTTTGTGAAACCCTGAATAATTAATAGCATTTGGCTGAGAGTCTAACTGGACAAAGTAATGGACTTCACAGCTCTGTCTTTTATAGGAGACTTTCCTCAGAACCAAGACATGGATAACAGGTCATTTAATTGCTACCTGACATGTTTCACAAATCTATAGCTTATGACCTCCCCCGCCATGGCCAAGATTTAATACTTGCCATCCCCTCTGCCTGGAGTTCTTTCCCCTTAATTGACTACATGACTGTGGGACCTTCACTCATCATCATCTAAAACGGATCCCTAGTGCTGCCGCCTATCACAGACCCATTCGTTTCCCTCATGGCTATAATACCTAAGTTTTACCCATTGATATACTTGTTATGATTTAGATATGAGGTGTCCCCCAAAAACTCATGTGTGAGACAATGCAAGGAAATTCAGAGGTGAAACAATTAGATTATGAGAGCTTCAGCCTTATCAGTGGATTAAGCCACTTATATGGATTAACTGAGTGGTAACTATAAGCAGGTAGGGTGTAGCTGGTGGAAGGAGGTCACAGGGTGCAGGGGTCGGGGGAGGAGTATGTCCTTGGGGTTTATAATTTTGTCCCTGGTGAGTGGAGCTCTCTTGCTCCTTCCTGGTGGCCATGGGTTGAGCTGCTTTCCTCTGCCATGTCCTTCTGCCATGATGTTCTGCCTCAGGGGACAAGAATAATGGAGTCAGTCAACCATAGACTGAACCTCTGAAATTGTGAGCCAAAATAAACTTTTCCTCCTCTAAGTTGTTCTTGTCAGGTCTTTACATCACATGACTCAAAGCTGACTAAAACAGTGTTCCATTAATTTATTGCCCGACTTCCCCACTAAGATGCGTTTCATGTGAGAAGGGGCCAAATGGGTCACATTCTCCAGTGGAGCTACAGTGCTAATGAGCAGGCCATTGAGTCTTTGCTATATGAATGAATAAATGAAAATTTCCTTTGTACCTTACACATGACAGGTACTGCACTAGACACCAGCTATAAGACTGATATTCCTGTTGGTGAAACCCTGCACATTTTATAGTGTTCAGCTGAGAGTTAAATGCTGCACAAATAGGAATTTAGATATTTGTACAGGACAAAGTATTCGCAATTCAAAACTCTGTTTTTTGTTTTTGTTTTTGTTTTTTTTTTTACAGGAGACTTTGTTCAGAACAAGCAGGTCACCTGATTGCCACCTGCCATGTTTCACAAACCTATAGCTAAAGACCTCCCCCACCATGGACAATAAACTATGTTCACTCTTCTCCGTGAAGACCTCCTTGACCTATCCTGTCATGGTCCTCAGTTCTGAGGCGTGTTCTACAAACAATCCTTGGCTTAAAACAACCTCTTCTATGTCTCCCAAACTGCCCGCCCATCCCACAGCAGTACATTTACTGTCCTGTGTTAATGGCGATGGAATCTTGACAGTCCCCCTGAAGTACTGAGAACAAATCTACCCAGTCCTGGAATGAACCAGTGCTTTTTTGTATCCCCCAGGGCCTAGAGAATGGATTGCCACCTAACAGGTGCTTCATAAAGACTACTGAAATAAAGGAGGAAAAGATCAAGATCGAAAAAGCTTATTTCTCTGCCTTCACAAACATGGTAGCCGCTAGCCACATGTGGGTATTTAAATTTAATTAAATGAAAGTAAATTCAGTTCCTCAGCTACACTAACCATATTGAAAGCATGTGATGATTACACGTGCCCACTAGCTACTGTGTTGGCATAGAATGCAACATTTTCTTCATGAAAGAGAATTCAATTGGACAGTGCTGGTATGGATCTTTATACAATAAAGCTACAAGTAAACACTTTATTACTTATTGACTTAGAAGAACTGTTAGAACTTCTAACACTCCACAAAGATACTTAAAAATACTTCAAATATATATTGCAGACCTCCTCTGTGTGTGGCACCAGATTAGGCCCAGCAAAGACTAAAAGAGGAGTAAGAAGAGGCTCAAATCTTGACCCTCAAGAATTTCATACACCAGCTGGGTATGGTGGCACACACCTGGATTCCCAGTGACTCAGGAGGTTTATGCAGGAGGATCACAAGTCCAAGTCAGCCTCAGTAACTAAGACTCTATCTCAAAATTTTAAAAAGGGCTGGGGCTCAGTGGTTAAGTATCCCAGGTTCAATCCCCAGTATAAAAAAGAAAAGAATTTCACAAACCAGTATGCAAAGCATAGCACAGCACACCAATCAATAGTTACTTTCGATTCAGTGCAAAAACTAACAAATAAGGAAAGCTATATGGACGTTCAATAATTAAATCAAAATGGAGAATGGAGTGATTTTCAATTCTAGCAACATTTAGGCAAGGAAGCAGTTTTCAAGCTATTCCCTGAAGATAGGAAGGATATTAACAGACAATAAGAAGCCATCCAAGATAAAAAGTCTACATAAGTTAGGATTCAGCTGTAGGAAAAATCAGGAATGTTCAAGAGACAAATATTTTTGGTGCTCAAGTATGAAGTACAAGAGAAATCATGGCAAAATATGACGTTATAGTTGGTTGCAACCAGGCATTCTTGAACAGGCTCCAGTTAAAAGGATAGAATTTCTTGTGGAGGAAATTGGGTACCGTATTATAGTCAGTTTTTTGTCACTACGACCAAAAGACCTAAAACAAGAACAACTATGAGGAGGAAAAGTTTATTTTGAATACACATTCAGTTTCAGTTCATGGTTGGCCAACTCCATTGCTCTAGGCCCAACATGCAGAAGAGCATCATGGCAGAAGGAAGCGTTGGAGAAAAGGTTCTAGTTCATGGAAATGAGGAAGCAGAAAGAGAGGAAAAATCCAGGGACAAAAAATAATACCCAAGGCCGTGCCCCCAGGGATACTTTTCCTACAATCTTGCAACCACCTGCCTATAGTTACCACCCAATAATCATTCAAATTAATCAATCAAATGGATTAATCCACTATTTAGGTTACAGCTCTCATAATCTAATCCTTTTACCCCTAAGTACTCCCACATTTCATAACATAACTTTTGGGGAGGACACCTGACACCCAAACCATAAGAGGTACTATCTAGTAAAGTCTTAGGATAGAAGGTATCTTCCTCTTTCACTATTGTTGGTACCCTCTCCTAAATTTTCTGAGCCTGAGGAGCTATTCTGATCAAGAGAAAAAAAATAAGAGCTGACACAAACTGGTTCTTTACATAAATATTAAGTGTTTCTTTTGGATTCCTGAACATGCTTGGCAAAGAAGAAGAAAACACCTTCTTTGTTGATAACAATCTATTCAAGGAAATTGAATTGAAAATCTGACTAATAATAATTACTCAGTAATAATCTGAGAACTTGAGGTTAAAAAGTCATCCAACCTTGTAATGAAGTAAATCAAGTTTGTGGTTCCCAATCATGCAAGGGAAGGACTGGCAGGACACTTTGGGGTTGGCCAGCAATACCAATCCATAGGTAAATTGTGTCCTTGAGGTTGCACATCACTCCCCATGATGCAGATGGATAAAAATCTGAAGATATGAAGTTGTCAGTGCAACCTAATCCACTGATGGTATCAGAACCTCAAATTCTCAGCCAACACCTTCAGTGTTTGCCATTGATGGAAATAAACTATTATGTGAAGCTATTTTTAAGACTGTTGAGCATTTGATAAGACTCTTTTTACTATCAACAAAAGGATCAAAAGTGAGATTTCCATTCTGAGGAAAACATTTTTCCAGCAATATTATTTTGACACTACTAAAGAGACAGACTCTTAATCAGCAGGGAAGGCAGGCCATGGTGATTTGCAAGGTTTGCTATCATCTTGCAAGTTTAAAAATGTTGAAAGAACTTTTAGGAGATAAAATGTCACACAATCACAAACTAATCAACCATTTAACTGTGTTAACAGTGGAGAACGGCCTTCTGCTGGCATTGAAACTACAGAAGTTCCAAGAAAGGGGTTTAATTTGGAATTGTACAGAGTGGGCATTAATTAATGAACAGATTCTCCATTTTGAGGACAAGTCTTACACTGTTCAACCCCTGGGTCACTTGGGCGCCCATTTCAATCTTGTTTTAATCAATGACCTTTTTAGGGCTCTGTAGTCTTAATCTGAAAAGCAACTCAACAGCCATATGTGGGCAGGGAGTAAGGCAGAGAGACACCAGCCAGCAAGCATTCTTCACCTCCCTCTGCCTGTAAGCAGAGTCAAGAAACACATCTTTTATGTTGACACTATTATAATTGACAATGATTTTAACATTGTCTAATTATAAAACAATGATTTTTAACTTTAACCCAGGAGAGTAGTCAAGACACATCCAGCTTTACAAACAGAAAACAAACCAGAACAGACCAGATTTGCATTGAATCAAGGCTGCCAGCATGCCCAAGCCTGTCCTCAGGTGTCACTCCGATTAGGCTACAATTGATAGGACAGACTTCAGAACTGATCTGGACTCTTATGCAATGGCTCCAGTACTAGCTATCACATTACTTAAATAGAAGCCAAATTTTTAAGTGCCAGTAAACAAGCTCTAAATGGAGAATTAATATAATCATCTGCAAAAATGATTAGCCAAAGCATATAAACACTTAACTACACAACCTGATCCCAGATACACCTTCTTAGTACTCTGGCAAGATAAGCATGAATATCTCACATTTCAAGGATTCCTAGGAACCAAACTCATTTGCACTTGACCTTTGTGAATTAACTTTTTTTATTTTTTGTATTCAGTATTGAACCAAGGGGTGTTTTACCACTGAGCCACATCCTGGGTCCTTTTCTTTTTCTTTTTTTAAAAATAGTTTATAAAGAGATAGGGTTGTGCTAAGTTGCTTAGGGCCTTGTCAAGTTGCTGAGGCTGGCTTTGAACTCATGATCCTCCTGCCTCAGCCTCCCGAGCTGCTGGGATTACAGGCGTACGCCACTGTGCCCAGCTTGATTTTTTTTTTTTTTGGGGGGGGGGGGGGGGGGGGGGGGGGTGGTATTGTTTGTTTTTGTCTTTTGGTTTTGTCTTTATAAAATCTTTCAGTGTCATGCTTTGCCATGTTCCACATGGTCAATTTGGAAGAAACACTGTAATCTCTTAGTTACTTTCCAAGTAGCAAATGGATGGACAAATAGGAAGAAGCTTTGAAGTTCTTTATTCATACTAATTCTTTTTTTTCCTCAGCACATACTATGTGCTGGACCCTTTCAAATGCTCTCAGCCTAAATAGTGAGCTTTGGGCAGGTTACACATAATTCTGACTCACATAATTCTTAAGAATGCTGGAAAAAATTAAAAGACATTATTCACCTCAAACGCTTTCATACAAAGCTATAAATTATTTATCCAATAACTGCCTTTGATCCCAAAAGCCTCTCATTTTACCCAAATGTTATCATTTTGTCAAATCCACAGCATCCCCAGAACTTTGTACCATTTCTTCCCCCAGTGAACTGGTGTCTTTTGTTATTTTGTTTTCACTGGTCATGAGTTATATATTAATTGTTCCTTTTCCTCTCTCCTCTTCTTCAAGTAAAATGCATTTTTCAAAAAGACGAACAATATATAAGACACAAAATAAACCAGAGGATCACTTCAAATTCTCATATTTTCGATCTGGTTAAAATCCTATCTCCTATCTCTCTAGTTAATAAGCAATTATTATAGTAGTTTCTTTTGTTAGTTTCTTCTGAAAAATTTCCATGACTGACTACATTTGTCAGATACTCTTATAAAGATTTTATGGGGTACAACCAAGTCCCTCAAACACAAACCTCCCAGCACTCTAACCTATATATACCAGCACTCACTACTCATCCTTGTAAGACATGCACCTGCATGTTTTGATTTTAAGCTCAACATACCAACATGTGATATTTTAAATGTTATCTTCACCTATAAAAGCAATTCCTTCATGCTTGATTAATCCACCTATTTTTAGTCTAATATGGAGTTATTTAATTCACTCTTCCCATTCTCTAATGGAGAAATTGCCAAATCTGAAAAGCCCAATACTGAAAGGCAGGGAGAAAGCAACACCAGGCTCTAAAGCAAGAATCTCATTTTGACCCATTTCTCTTCCAAAATGAAAGCAGCAGCACATGAGAGTGCACACTGCAAAGTTTTGGAACTATCCAAGAATCTCATACAATACGAATGCCCATCAATGAGAAAAATGTTCAAAGAGATGCAGTTATTTTCCTAAAAGAGTTTTTTGTGTATTTACCCAGATGGATACCTATGATGTGAGAATGAAAGAAAGAAAAGGAAAGAGGCAGGGAAGGAGATTTACTCTCTGTGGTGTGCATGAACCAAGATTAGAATAGCTATCCCAGGAGGGCAGGATTAGAGGATGGGGTGGCCAATTTCATCACCCATTTTTCCATTGATTAATTTACTAGAAGATGTATGCTATTTACAAAACTAAAGGAAAAACTAAAGATCCAAGAATTAGACATTATGGAAAAGAAGTGATGTAAATGGTCAAGCATATTTGTACACCTTTTTATAATCCTCTGTATCATTAATGATAGGCAGTTATAAAAGTCAAGCTTTCCCAAACTCCCACACAATACTCCAGATGTGCTTCATAGATGCTGATAGACATGGCACACTTCTCTTGAACACTTGAACACATTAAACCAAAGTAGGAAATACAAGATGTGTAGGCATAATAATCATTTTTGGTTTTGGTTGTATATCTTAACTCTACAGCAATTAAACTGCAAAAACAAGTTTACAAGTGATGCCAAAGGATTCTAGCAATAAGCCTAAGCATGTTAAAGATCTTTAAATGTGAGGTGACACATAATCAGAAGTCACGCTCAGTTTATATGGTCTAAAGGAAATTCAAAGAACTATTGGGATTTAAAATTAATGTACATGTTGACTCTGTAAGAGGTATTTTATTTTTAATGACAAAAACGAAAGGAGCCAAAGATAAAACTCTCAAGTTTTTGCAGCCCCTTGTTTCTGTCCTATTAATAGGAAACCAGAATAAACATGAGCTGGACAAAGACTAAGAGGCTTGGCAGATTTTCGGACCTCAACTCAACATTATGGAAACTAAAAGCTTCATTATGGAAAACTGCCAAAGATTCATTATAATACATTTTATTTTCTCTCTCTTTTTTTTTTTAAAGCATTGCTTAGTGTAAAACAGGTTAAGAGTTCAATTTCTTTTCACTGAATTCTATCTACTCTTCCCACCTGCCAACTCTCCAAAATGAAAAATGCCCAGCAGAACAGAAAGAAGCCATGGCAATGGTGAGATGCAACTGAGTTAGGATAGAATCTGGGGCCAGAGGAAGGCATAATTTTTCTCCATGGGGGGGAGAGAAAGGGAGAAAGCAGAAATTTCCGCCAGAGAGAATTTCAGACCCAGCACATCAGGTTTCAAAGTAAATATTTTTGACAAAGGATATCCCTGGCCATGCCAAGTTGGGGAGGCGGGGAGCACCACTTGGTGGACAAAAGTAGAGTTTGTGGGGTGGAAAGAAAATTTTTACTGTGCACTAAAACTTAAACAGCTAACTTTTAGTCACACTGAGATAGAAATTGGAGCTGGGCATGTTAGCACATCTCTGTAATCCCGGTGGCTCAGGAGGCTGAGGATAAAAGATCCCAAGTTCCACGCCACCCTCAGCAACTGAGTGAGGCCCTAAGCAACTCAGTGAGACCCTGCCTCTAAATAAAATATAAAAAAAGGGCTGGGGATATGGCTCAGTGTTAAAGTGCCCCTGGGTTCAATCCCCAGTACCAAAAAAAAAAAAAAAAAAAAAAAAAAGGAATTGAAAAATAATGTTAAGAGCTATTAAGTTATAATTCCAAAAATTCCAGATAAAATTCTAACCTAGATAAATGAAATCTCCATTTTTAAGAGTAAACCTCCAGTCACAGTTCATTACCAACTCTTTATGAAGAAACCACTTCAACAGATAGTACAGATGATCTGAAAGAAAACAGATTAAATGTGGGAGGCAGGGAACGTTTATGCAAAGTTAAGAAAATCATTCAAGTAATTAGCCCCACCCTTCATGCAAGCAAACACACACACACACACACACAACACACACACACACACACATCTGGATACATACATACAGGTGCATTATACATGCATATTCTGCAGTCTAACATACTCAGAAAATTAACATTACGGCCCTGTTTGCTGTTTTAACTGTATCAACTTTGATTCTTTATATACATAAATATGATGAAATTGTGTCAACTATAATCCTGCTAAAGTAGCCAATGTCTAAAACCCAATCACTCATCCCAAAATATCAACCTCAAACAATGAATTATACAGAAGAGAGCCAACACATACCCTCTTAACCTGAGTATCATTTTGATCTAAACTATAATCCACAACATCCAAGCTTTCCAAAGCTGACAGAGCATAGATTAAAGGAAAATAAAAATCAACCTACCTTATCTGCTGTGACAAATGATAAGAAAGAGTTAAAATCGGTCCACATGTAATAAGAACCTTTTGGAATTACCCCCATCAAGTTAGGAGGTCAATCATCATAGCTACATTTACCAGTTAGCAATTCTACACTACTCTGTATTATTACTACCTGTTTCTATTTCACGCCTGCCTCGCAGCAGTGGTTCTCAGCCAAGTTGGATTCTGCCCCTGCCTCCCTGGGGGACATGGGGCAACAGCTGCAGACATAATTTTCCCAACTGAGGGATGTGCTACTCTTTACAGTAGGAAAGAACAAAAGGACAAATTAGAGAATCGGACCACCATCTTCTTCCTCTATGAATAATCTCCAAGTCTATTTCTTCCCTAGTAAAATTAAATTTCCAAACTTAATCTTCCTTGGGACCCTCACCAGTAAGGTCCAATCACACGTGGTCTAGCTTCATTAATGTCTTTAATTTCTTGTTATCACAAATCTATTTGTGTATATGTGGGCAGGGGGGATGGTTATTCCTTTCATCTAATCATTTGTGGTGACAATTTTACGATTTCCAAATTCATATGAAATAAAACTCTCATATATCATCACTCTCTTAAGGAAGGTAATACATAAAAATATGTCCATAAATTTGAATGTAGCCATTTCTAGTAAATATTTTCATTTATAGTGATTTAAACGCAGATTTTCATCACATTAAACTAAACAGCATCCCACCCCCCAAGGAATTCTTTAATACACAAATGCTCCATTTTGAACAAATAAAAAAGGAAAACATTTCTGATGTACATTGGCATTAGTTTTTCCTTTTTCTACTTTACAGTAAGTGTGGCAATCACTGGAAACTCTTCTTTTCAGACTGAACTACCCCTATCACCACAATCCTCAAGGGCAGCAAAACCCTCTTTGAGCTGTTGGGAATTCACTGATGATAGCAGACACTGATCCAGCTCATGGGAATCAACCTCCTACCTCCCACCGGCTGCCCTACACACACACATACACACTTCTTTTCCTCTTTCCTTTCATAAAGGAATGAGTAAGTAATCAGTGAAGGAGAGCATCTAGTTCTTTATGAAGAGTACACTAGAAAGGCTCTGCGATGTCCAACGACAAAGCAAGCAGCATTATCATCTTCATTCAACATTTCCCAATCTTCCTTGGTCACAGAATCTTCCTCCCATACAAGGCCTATGAAGAACCAACTCCACTAATATTCTAGGCACAGACATTTGGAAATCACCCCAAGCAACCACTGGTACCCACGCACTTGCCAGAAACTCCACAGGGAATCAGTAGTGAAGGGAGGGGGTGGTGAGAGAAGGACTCAATTCCACACTGATGATATGCTTTATATAGAGAGACCGTCCTCCCAGAGACGAATGCCAAGAAACCAATGAAATCATTTCAATCTAGGTAGCTCAACAGTTAAAATGACTGTAAAAGTCTCCCAATGTCTGAAATTAATTCCTGTCGTAAATGTCCCTACCAAAAAGAGACATACATCAAACCTGTGAGTTGCAGAGATATAAATTCACGATTAGTTGTGATAAATGGGGAGACTGGTGGCTTTTTTGATGAATAATTCTCTGTCTCAATCAAATTCCAAGACCATAAACATGGATTCTAATAACTATATTTATGACTACTATTTTACAGATAAAAATCTAAAATCAATATATTTCTAATTATTATATTACCTATCCTATATATAAATCTATTCTTTTCTATAATAAGAGCTCAAAATAAAGTATCAAATATTCATCTTTTTTAAAAAAACTTTTTCCAGTATTCATTTTTTTTTAAGCTGTCAATGGATATTTATTTATTTATAGTGGTGCTGAGAATCAAACCCAGTGCTTCACACATGCCAGGCAAGAGCTCTACCATTAAGCCACAACCCAGGCCCAGTATTCATCTTAACTTGCACTTAAGTGTCTTTGAACAGTGAAAACATGTTTTCCATTTTTTCTTTTTTTTTTTTTTGGCACTGGGGATTGAACTCACGGGCACTCCACCACTGAGCCACATCCCTAGCCCTTTTATGTATTTTATTTAGAAACACGGTCTCACTGAGTTGCTTAGGGCCTCGCTAAGTTGCTGAGGCTGGCTTTGAACTCACGGTCCTCCTGCCTCAGCCTCCCAAGTGCTGGGATTATAGGCGTGCGCCACCTTTTCCACTTTTTCTATCAATGCTTTACCAAATTTATTAAAATAGAACACCTAAGTGCCAAGTAATTAATATCAAAGAACACTACAAATGCTCTTAATATCTTGTTAAACATTCTACAAATGGCAGAAATCGGTGGAAGCTAACTTTAGGCAAATAATTTAAATAGGAGTCTTACACATTTTAAAATTGTCTGTGTGAGGATAATTTTAAAAATAATTTAGAACAAGAAAATCACCATATATTTAAATAAACAAAAAGAAAATGTGAGCAAAATAACATGAAATTGCTTTCATACCACTAAAAATTAACTTTTAAAAAAATGGAGTTTGGTGATTCTTCTGCTCTTAAATACTGAGCTTTAATAATCTCTGGCTATTTTATTAGTATTTAAATTAGGAAAATGTTTTAATATAATAATGGTACTAAACACGAAATTTGTGATAAGCAAATGTTTTCCTCTTGGTGGAGGTGGGGGGACAGTGCTGGGGATTGAACCGAGGTCGTTATACACACTAGGCAAGCACTCTACCACAGAGCCACAACCCCAGCCTCCATCTTTCCTTTTTAAAATGCAGTCTTTAATTCTATTGGAGAAATGTGAAATCCCCTGTTCTATGTAGATGGAGACCTGGAAAATGTGGTATCAATCAGGGATGTTAGACTCAAAATCCAAGAGAGAAAACTTAAAAGGAAAAATAAAGTCTCCTTAACAGCATCAACTACACAAATGCATTTTTGCATAACTCTTGAATTGGGAAAGAACCCAGGGCAGGAAAAAGCTGCTAAAACAATGACAACTTTCCTTTGGGGAGAAAAGTACATCTCCTGTAACCTTCATCAACAATTTTCTGGATTTTAGCTTCCAATAGCAATAACAGAGGGAGCTAAATAACACATCTACATAGAATTTAAGGTGATATGTCAATCCTTGGGTAAGATACTATCCTTCCAATTAAAAAAAAAAAAATACACTTCTGGGTGGCCCTGGCATATGAATGATCTTATACGTTGTCAAACTCTTGGAAATAGGTAGACCTATGGATCTAACAAAGAACAACATAATAAATATATTTGATCTTGTATAGTTAACCTGCAGAGTCAGTGGCTGTCATCGATAGTAAAATTTCACTTTCAAAAGAGAAGAAAAGAAATTCTGAGCTTCCTGGAGTAAGTGCCTAGATGAATTCATCTTTAAAATCATGCATGTACGAAAGGGCTGGTGAGAGAACTAGCAAATAGCGAAGACCAATCTGCTCTATGGAAAGTTAAAGCACAAGGACAGGAAGAGATAAACAGACTTGCCTTTAAACCCCAGCAAAATGCAATTTTAGTCTAACTTGGACACAAATTTGAAAAATCTATTTTTTGATAGGAATCTGTGGCTATTAGTACATTCATAAAACTCATCAAACATTACTGTGGTGACACTTGACAAAAAACTGATGAGAGTGGCCTGTCAATCACCGTTCATAGCTCTATTTCCCTTTGTACTCCCTTTGTTAAAGACACCCTTTAAGAAGTGGCTATTCCTTGCACAGCCCTGAAGTGACTTGTCAAGGTTTACAACTGGATGACTATAAATTATTTCATGGTACTGCAACGACATGGCCAGATGATTCTTCAGGGTCTTTTATGGTTAGTGATACTAAAATGGATATTATTTCCTAACAGCCACTTAAATCAAAGAGTTAACACATGGAGAGGTCATCAAGGTCCTCAAAAATAACACAACAATAATAAAAGCAATCTCACCACCTCTATACCAAGGCACTGCCATCCTTTGTAACCTCCACATAACATGGAAAATAGGATTCTCATGGTGATCAGAAGTGTGATTCATGCCATGATGATTTCATGCAGAGACTTCTACAATGATCAGCTTACCAACTTTCCATTTTGATTCCTCAGAGACAGGAGTAAACCCAAGGCCATTCACTTGCTTCTCTAATGCATTTGCCATCCTGCACAATATAGTCTGCTTTGCTCCTGGCCAGACAACACTCACTCAAGGAAAGGCCTGGGTCAATAACTAGCTAGTAAGGTTTAACTCACAGCATCAAGATGATCAAGTGCATAGAAGTGATGAATTCTGGTGAGACTCTAGTCCAGGGTTCCTTGTAGTACCTGCTTGGCACTACAAGTACTCGAGGCCACATAATTCTTTTGAATAAGGACTGTTCTGTGAATTGCAAGGCACTAAATAGGACCCTGTGCCTCTACCACAAAATACCCGTTGTCTATACAATCACCCGCAACTGTGACAACCAAAAAACATTTTTAGGGTTCAGGCTCAATAGAGCACAACTGTAATTCCAGTAACTCAGGAAGCTGAAGCAGGAGGATCACAAGTTCAAGTCAGCCCCAGCAACTTGGTGAGACACTGTTTCGAGATAAGAAATATAAAGGACTGGCAGAGTCGGGCGTGGTGGCGCACGCCTGTAATCCCAGCGACTCGGGAGGCTGAGGCAGGAGGATCACAAGTTCAAAGTCAGCCTCAGCAACTTAGCGAGGCCCTAAGCAACTCAGTGAGACCCTGTCTCTAAATAAAATACAAAATAGGGCTGGGGATGTGGCTCAGTGGCCGAGTGTCCCTGAGTTCAATCCCTGGTTCCACAAAAAAAATAAATAAATAAAGGACTGGCAGTGTAGCTCAGTGGCAAGAGCCCCTGGGTTCGATCCCCAGAAACCCACTCCCTCAAAAAAGAGTTTGTTCCCAAAGGGGATAAAATAGTCCCTAGTTGACAACTACTTTTCTAGCAGAACAGAAAACTTTTTCTAAGTCAAACTCCAGAGACAGAGGGTTCCAGAATGAGGCCTAACTAAACTAAGCAGGGTGATTTAGGTACATCATCATTTAATCTTTCTGAGTTCAATGCCCGCCCCCTTTCCTTCAGCCTGGGATGCCTACCCCATATGATGGATAAGAGGCTCAGTCCCTCATTACATTTAGGTCTCTACTCAAATCTCATCACAGAAATCTCTCCAGGCTACAAAGCACCTTGCTGGCCTCTGCCAATCTCTAGAGCACAACCTCACTTACTTCATAGCACTATACGATGAGATTGCACATTATGTTGTGTATTTTTTTTTTTTGGAACCAGGAATTGAACTCAGGGACACTCGGCCACTGAGCCGCATCCCTAGCCCTATTTTGTATTTTATTTAGAGACAGGGTCTCACTGAGTTGCTAAGGGCCTCGCTAAGTTGCTGAGGCTGGCTTTGAACTCGCAATCCTCCTGACTCAGCCTCCCAAGTCACCTGGATTACAGGCATGCGCCACCGCGCCCGGTTTATTTTGTGTATTCTTCAATATCCATCTTCACCAGGTAGAAATGGAATTCATGTTATGTTATGTTCTCTGTTGTAGTCCTCATGTTTAAAACTCAGCTTGCCACCTGACTAGCACTTAATCAATACTCCCTCAGTAAACGACTCATTAAATGAAGACTGGCAAGAGAAATTCCCATCCCCAAATACCCTATTTCCTGTTAAGTCCCTGATTTATTTAGCCTAAGATAGAGAACCTTGGTGAAAATGATGTGCAGGAGCTATAATTTAGCTTCACTTCTTGAGTCCCATAAAGGGAAGGTGAAGGGTCTACATGGGCCACCCTGATTTGAGAAGTTTGCACACTTGGGGTATTTTGGAAGCTTTTCAGAAAGATCACAAATCAACATCTGCACCATCTCCATTTAAGAGAATGTCCCACTTCCCAAATTCAGTGTTAATGACTAGGAAGGTAGAGTGGACAGTTGGTAGTAGGTGTTAGTTCTTGGGAGAGGTATCTCACTTACTCTCCAAAAAGCCACTTTTCCTTCCTCAAAAAGGGCCTAGCTAGACAGGTGCAGTGGTGCACTCCTGTAATCCTAGCAGCTTGGGAGGCTGAGGCAAGAGGATCATGAATTCAAAGCCAGTCTCAGCAAAAGTGAGGTGCTAAGCAACTCAGTGAGACCCTATCTCTAAATAAAATAAATAAAAGACAAAATAGGGCTGGGGATATGGCTCAGTGGCCTGAGTTCAATTCATGGCACCCACAGCGATCCCCGCCCCCGCAAAAAGAGCATAGCTCCGGGGATTGATATGAACATCAATTTAGACATAGTGCCAGAGTATGGTGACCCATGCCTGCAACCCCAGCTACTAACGAGACTGAAGCAGACCAGACTGAACAACATAAAAAGAACTCATCTCAAAAAAAAAAAAGAAACACCAAATCAGCCCAGTGCCTGGGACAGAATCAATGCTCAATAAACATTCACCTACTGGTTCCTCTGTAAAGTCTACAGTCTCTGAACAGCACTAACAAAAAACTTTCTGCAAGGAAGAAAAGATTCTATATTCATGCTGTGCAGAAGGGTAGCCACTTGAAATGTGGCTAAAATGATTGAAGAACTGGATTATAAAATTTAATTTAATTTTTATTAGTTTATATTTCAATAGCAACCTATGACCCATGGCTACTTAAGTAGACAGAGCAACTCAGCTATTATAAAGGACTCCAAATTCAGAGGTTTATCACTTTATTTGCAAGGAGCCTGGCCTTCCAAAATAAAATTTCTATTTCAAAAGTAAACAAATTGCTTTCTTATAACTTCTTCCATTATTAAGCACCATAGGGTTGTCTAACCTTAAAGACCTAGAAAAGTTGCCAAGTATAGCAGCAACCATAGGATGTTTATCCAACAGACATTTACTCGGACTTTGGAGTAAGTCCTGATTGGTCTAATCCAGTCATGCCAATCCCCTTCTTTTTGACAGTGATTGGTGTTAGCCTGAGCATGTGATCTAAGACTGGGCAATAAATGAGGGTTGACTCATTCATTGAGGATGCTACAAGGAACATATTACTTGCTTCTAAATAAAGACACAAGAAAGGGACACTTCTCTATGTCTGGATTTTATAACTCAGCTAACTTGACTTCTAGAACTCTTGAAGCCAAGTGAAACCAGGAGGAAAGTGATTCTAAAGACCAAGGCTATCTGCTAAGTATAACCAACTATAAACAAGAGCAGAGTATACCTTAAAAATGACAGTGTCAGTACAAAGAGGTTGCCCAAAGTTTTCTTGAGACACATGAAATAACAAATTGCCTTGTTAAGCCATTTCTCAGGGTTATTTTTCAGAGGCTAAAACATGCTCTTAGAAATTACTTTTGTGAGATTTTAGGAGAAAAATCCTGGTAACACTGCTAGCTGCAGTGTACTAAAGTGACAAAGGGAAGTGGAAACTTGACTAGTCCTTTCTGGCACAGCAGGTGAGCAGCCCAATTGGCTGTGAGTGTGGAAACTTCTTCTTCACACCCTAGTGGATGGTGAGAGAAAGGGCAATCTTTACATGAAAAGAAAAGGATGTTGTAAGATAGCTCATTAGGAGGTAGTGTAAGAACATAAAAGCCACAGGACCTTCAAAAAGTGTCAAAACCACTCCCCAAGAGGAGAGTGTGGACTATGTACTTAACAACAGTGAGAAAAAAGTACCTTCCATTATCACAGTGAGCTGCAGAACCAGAAACAAGCCCAAAGTGGCTTTGCTCATCCTTACCAATAAGTCAAACAGCCCAAAGAGGTCCATGTGTCATTTTCCTGCTAAAATTTCTCAAAAGCCAATCAATACTAATTGTACTAATGGCACATACGCCCTGCTAAAAGGAAGAACAACAATGTCCTGACACTTGGAACTCCAGGAAAGGATGGGACAGAGAAAAATTGGCTACTGGAGGGAAAAGGGCTGATGACAACCAGCAGAGCCACTAAGTGGTACCTTTGGGAGCAGCAAAATTTCATGTAGCTTCAAAAGGAGCTTATTTTCCTCCCAGGGAATGGTCTTCAAACTGGGAGAATGTGAATCAACATACACAAGAAATCTGAATCCACTGCCTGCCCAACTTCCTGGAAGATCTCAAGCCCAGAAGTGGAGGATAGGGTTTGAAATACTCTGGCACCCTCAGTCCATCACTCACAGAAATTCCCTCAATCATGATACACAGAGATGATATTTAAAATATTTGAAGAACCAGAGATTTGGAATGGGTGATGGGGATGCATGTGGAGATCCACTGCAGGACCCTGAGGAGATCCCACAATAGGGAAGCAGTTTTCTAGGGCAGTGGCAAAGCAGGAATTCAGAGAGTTTGGGTCATGTGTAAATTTTAAGATTTATAATTATTCATATGTTCCATATTGACATATACTAGAGCCAGTACCTATAATGAGCTGTGGTTTCTGAATAAGGACACTAAATATTTTCCTTAAGTTTTAAATCAATTCAAGGAAACTTTGTATTTTTCATATCACAAAGCAGTTTGATTCTATGGCACATAACAGGCGGCTTTTCCAGTTCTTACAAGATGCTGAAAATACTTTCAACAGAAGAAAACCTATGCTGCCATACTGGAATGCCAGCTGTACTACTGTTTAGATAGCAGTTTTCTTTAAACTGGCCCAGTTTTAATAAAATCTTAAATATAATTTAATAGGAAACAGAGCACACCACCACGGAAAACTAGCAGGACTTGCCAAACAGGAAAGGTACCAGGAAATAATGAAATGCATGAGGTCAAGCTTTAACATACTCTCCCTGCTAAAGACTCTGAGTCAGTCCAACCATTTTTTGCTGGAAAAAGATACAGCAAGTGATCAAGAAGCATTTAAGACATATTCCTACCACAGTTTCTTCCTGATTAAAAATCCATGCAAGAAGAAATGGCTCAAACTATGTTTACCATGTCAAATCCTTGTAGCACAGCAGACACATCCAGTGCTACACTCAGGAAAATATATGTTAGAATGGTATTAATGAAAAGTGAGGATTCTGAAAGTTACTACCAAGTATATCTCAAAAAGAAAAGATTCTAAATAAACTGTTGAGTTAAACTACAGATCTTAGTTACATAATAGGAAATGGGTTTAAAGTAAAAGAAACATTTACAGTTGTTGGGTTTAACATCTTTTTTTTTTTAAAATTGTTCTATTTAGTTACACATGACAGGAGAATGCATTTTGATACAGCCATACCACACTGAACACACCCAATCGCCTCTGACATTTCAGTTTTAACAGCATGATAAACAACTCAGATACACGACTCTAAGGCTACTGATCTTGAATAGGTTTGGTCCACCAGCTGAGGGGTAGAAGTGAGGGTCATTTTAGAATCAGTCAACAAACCACTGGAGAATAGCACTGTCACTCAAAGAACACTCCAGGTGCTATGGTTTAGATCTTGAACACCCCCAAAGGCTGATGTATTAAAGGTTTGGTCACTAACCTGTGGTATTACTGGAGAAGGTAAAACCTGTAAAAGGTGGGGGTCTAAGGGCTAGGAATATAGCTCAGTGGTAGAATGCCTGCCTAGTATGCTTAAGGCCCTGGGTTTTGATCACAACCAAAATAAATAAATAAATGAATGAAAAAAAGGAAGGAAGGGAGGGAGAGAGGGAGGATTTAGTGGAAGGAAGTTACATCATTAAAGGAGTGCCACGGAAAGGGATGTCAGACCCTCTCTCAATGGGTTCCTGGCTACATGAGGTAAGCAGTTTCCTACATGATGCAATGTCTCACCACGGGCCCAGAACAAGAGACCAACCTCTGAAACTGTGCCAAATTAACCTTTCTCCTTAAAAGTTGATTAGTTTGGATCTTTTATCATAGTAACAAAATGTTGACTAAATCAACAGGTGAACTGACCAAAACAGTACCATGTAAGACACAAGACCTTTGCTCAGGTGCAAGATTACACTTAACTTAGTGACTGAATTAGTTTCTGCACTGAAATAAAAAAGGAAAATTTAATTCAATTTTATGCATAGACATTTATTCCGGCTACATTCTAGCAATACTGAAAGTTCATGATCCAGTAAAAAGCTCTCCCATGGTTTTATTTATTGTGTTTATTTCTGGCAGTACTAAGCAAGCACTAACCCAGAGCCACATCCTCAGGCCCCTTCCATTTTATTTCGAGATAGGGACTCACTAAGTTGCTAAAGCTGGTCTCAAATTTGTGATCCTCCTGTCTCAGCCTCCCAAGTAGTTAGGATTGAAAGTGTGTGCCACTGTGTCTGGTTCTCCTTTAATTTTTACACTGCCACCAAGATTACCTTGAATTCAACTTAATAATTTCAACAAGGGCCAACAAAATGGCAAATAAAATGATATTTTGTCAAACAAAATTCTACAAAAGGTAGCTTACCAATACCCAGAGGGAAACACACAATGTTCCCCTGTTTTATATCAGCAGAAAGTGGGTTTTATGAACCAAATCAGATACAACAAATGAGTACATTCTGTTAGTTTGCAAAGAAAGACCTGCAGCCTTTAAGTATATCACACAGCACATGCAGATAATTACTCTCCATTAGACTCACATTATTGGGCCACGTATACTTTTCCTTCCAACTTTTAAATTAGTAATGTCCTCCACCTGCCACACTCCCCCCATCTCTCTCCCCAGGAAGTCAGTTTCAAAGGCAAGAGAATATCTTTGTTTCAAATTTATGACCAGAAAAAAAAAAGATGTTTGACTTTGATCCATCACAGATATGAAAAAATATATACTTATATATGACTTTCTGAATGCCTTGTGTAGACTCACTAAATTTATAGATTAATGAATATAAGGATTTATGTTATGTCAAAGTAAATATTGACCTTATCTCTACCTGGGTCAATATTTACTACTTTGCTCAATAAATCTCCGTGTTCATTTTCACACTGAGTCAATATCAGTTCATTAATTTCTGCATGGTTCGTATCAGCATTTTATAAAATTTGAATTGCTGGTGAAAACATTCCCCTAAAAAAAATTTAGATACAGCCAATTAAAGAGAGAAAAGGCTTTTGCTTTCCTTCTGGCTTCCTTTTAGGCTCTTTATTATTGGTTCTTTGTCTTCCTTTTTGTTCCCTCCTCCTCGCAAAATTGTTGCAAGGAAAACTGCCTGAATTTGATACAACTCAGCTATCTATTCTAAAATAAAAGAACATTTTATAAAATATTATGGAGTCAGTGGCACACACCGGTAATCCCAGCAACTCAGGAAGCCAAAGGATTGTGAGTTCAAAACCAGCCTCAGCCACTTAGCGAGGCCCTAAGCAACTGTGCAAGGTCCTCAGCAATTTAGTGAGAACCCATCTCTTAATAAAAAATTGAAAAAGGGCTGAGGATTGGCTTAATGGTTAAGTGCCCCGGGTTCAATCCCTGGTACACCCCCCCCCCAAAAAAAACTGGATGTACTGGAATAAGAAACTGGAGTACTCAAGATACACTTGTATAAAGTATTAAACAATTTTAGAAATATGAATGTAAAGAGACAATACATCTCACTTCTCAATGATAACCACCACAATTAACTTTGGTGGGTAGTCTCCAAAATTTTTGACTATATTCATTAACAGGACCATTTTACCCTTATTATTTTAATGCCTCCTCTAGCTCGACCTACTTCATTTTGGTGACTGTTAGGTAAGCGTTTCACCATAAAGATGTACTATAAATATGCAAATCTCTAATGAGGGTCATTTGGATTATTCCACACAGTGCCACTTAGGGGACATGCACAAGTGTATCTGAAAGGTAAGTCCCTAAAAGCAGAAGCACTGAACGAAAGACTACCAATCTTTAATATTTTTACAGATATTGCCAAAAAGCCCTCCACAAAGGTTTCATCAACCTGCTCCCTTCAGAGTCCATTTAAGACAAAAATTCTTAGCCTTCCATTTACTGGTGTTTAAAATGCCCAGCATAGTGCATTATCACTGATACAAAGCACTTGATACCAACACTACACTGAACAATAGTTCATACTCCTGGTAGGGTGTTTCAGGGTCACAAGGGCCCTCCAGAACACACTTATGTCCTCTTATCATACCCATCAGCACCCATTAACTTTACAAACACTTAAGAAACCAGCTCCAGAGAGAAGATGCCAAGAAACTGTAAGAGTAGCAAGGATTTGAATAAAGCCTGGGAGAAGAAAAGGAAAAAATACTCAGCTGAGAAAACATCTTCTTGTAAATGGTTGGAGGGCAGGGGTGGGGAGAGGCACACTTGGCCCAGTACTGAGACAAGTTCAAGGTTCCTAAAGCAAATGGCAGCACATTTTTCTCTTTTTCACAGAAAGCCCCAACTACTATGTAACCTGTGTTTTTTCTCATGCCTTCTAACCCTGTAAACACAGATGAGCACCCACAGGAGGACCGTTTGTTCTTCAATGTGTTCCCTAGTTTGAGGCCCTCCTACCCCAAAAACATTGAGATAAGAACAGGGCAAGAGGAAGATTAATTACAAAGTTGCTACTCAAACAACAGTCAAGTCTAAAGAACACAAGATGGGCAGAACACTACAAATCCGCATCTTAATTGGTTCAAGTCCAAACTTTGTAACTATCCCACCACTCCTGTTCTCCTTTACTTGTTTTAAATTAAATGCAGTGCCAATTTCACTCACCCAGGGTTTATGCTAGACAATTCCTGCCACATATAAGCAGTAATAAATGCCCATGGGATCTTCCCTCTTACCTTGAAAATTCTCAGTGATTTGTTTCTCCACATTTTTTTCTTCTCACACTCTTCCTCCCTCCAACCAATCCTTAAACAGCACTCTTACCCAACAGCAACAGTTGTCCATGAAATCCTTTCATAACTCCCTAATACCTCCAGGAAGAAGTTCTAAGTCACTGGAATTGCAACCCTCTCCATGTCCCAAATCTAATACTCTGCATTATTCCCTTAACTTTCCTTGACCTACCTTAAGCTCCAGATATGGTAAGCCACTTCCAGTTCCCTAGTCATCCCCAGAGCTTTTCATGTCTCAAATGCCTTTGCACCTCTTGGCAAATACATATCCACCCTTAAAGGCAGGGATCTGGCAGCAGGAATTCTGTGAAGGAGCTACTCTGTCACCTCTCATTATAGCACACCTGGCAGAAAATAAGCAGTTAACAAGCACTAGAAATTTACTTACAAAGCGTCATCAGATTGATACGGATGTGGAGAGAAGATGGAAATTAAAATATAAAGGAGACTCGGGAGCTAGGGAAGAGATGGGTGAAAGCTAAGCATCAAGGCCGAAGCAGCTTTTGGGCTGGGATATGCAAGAATGAATTCAAGGCTGATATCTCCCCAGTGGTGTGGCTCCATCAGAACGGAAGATGTCAACTGCGAAGAGAAGGTCTCTAGGGAATGTCTCCTTTAAGAGACTTCGTAGGAGACTTTCGGAGAGGTGCAAATAATATGACAATATTAACATTAAACCTTGAGGGCTCTGCAGTACCTTCCATTCTTCTAATGACAAAAGCAGACATCTGCAGGCATGCATATTTTGATTTACCCTGCATAGACCTTCTTAAAAATAGGTATGGAAATGTAATTTTAAGGAATTTAATTATATCTTAAGTTCACCGGGGGAGCTTGTTACTTGAAGGGATCCAATAGGGAAAAGCTTTTGTGAATCACCCTCTACGTATCAGAAGCTTATGGCAGGACCCCCGAGGCTGTAGAGTGCGTACATAAGCACAGACTGTCATGATCTTCATCCATCTGTCCATCCCTCTGCCCATTTGAAAATTATGCCCCAAATATGCACAAAAGGAGAGCTCCGAAACACAGCAGGAGAAACCAGGAATCCTAAACTATAATCCTTGTCCTCAAGGATTCTACATGTAGCTGGGGCAATGAGACATACTCCTACATTTTGTTACAAAACAAGATGTTCACATTAACATGAAGTGGGGTAGCATATAATTGAGAGGCAGGGTGCAAGCCAAAAGTTATATCAGGTGCTTACGTATATCTAATCCTCAAAGTCATCCCACCAAGCATGTCCATTTATCTCCACATGAAGGCTGAGCAAGTCAAGGACCCCAGGACTATTAGACAGGGCCTTGCATGTCCCCTGGCCAAGGAAGGAATGCCTCTTATGCCACTTGACCTTCATCTCATCCCAATGCCAGAACTTCTGCAGGGAATTTTGGTCAACACATGCTTCAATTTTGGATTCTTCTAATGATGTCTTGATTAGTAGAAGTTTCTATTTATTTTATTTATTTATTTTTATTTGTTGGTACTAGGGATTGAACCCAGGGGTGCTCTACCACTGAGCTACATCCCCAGCTCTTTTTATTTTTTTTATTTTTTAGACAGGGTCTAGTTAAATTGCTCAGGCTAGACTTGAACTTGTGATCCTCCTGCCTCAGCCTCCCAAGTAGCTGGGATTACAGGCATGTGCCACTATATCTGACCAACTTCTTAATACACAGAAGGAACATGAGATACAGACTGTAAAGATGCAGGAAAAAATGGATTTGGGGATACCACAATCTGTTTTTCTCTTCCTCACATTGAGGGAGAGGAAAACAGCTTTATAACATCGCCTTGAATTTCCACTTGGCTTGTTCCAGGTTTGTTTCTCATTTCTCTTTCCAGCAACAGTGACCTACCCAACATGTGTTACTTTTTGTGTAAATTACAGAAGTTCTGGGCAAACTCCAAAATTCATGAGCTGTCGTCACCTCAAGTCACACAGAAAAGGATCTACATCTTAGCTGGGTAAAACTAACAGAAGAGAAATTGTTTTAATATTCCCAATGAGGTATGTCTTCAAACTTCTGCATTTTTCCCCCTGGCGTAATTCTAAATGAAACACATAAAAAAAAATCATTCTCTTTTATTCCCCTCTATGTTAGCATATGAAAAAAGAAATCCAAAGATATAAATCAATCTTGATATTATACTCCTATTACTAAGAGTTAAGAATAGTATCTTCTTTTCTAACTCATGGATAGATGGATGATTTTCTCACATTGAGCTGGTATTATGATCCCTTTGTATAGGAGACTAAATTAAGAACCAGAGAGGTAACCCATCTTCAGATGACCATGACAGGACTGAACAGGTTCCACCATCAATAGTTCTTTCTGCTAAAGTTGTGGGTGTTCACAAAGGAATTGTTTGATAATCCTATGAAAGCAAAGTTTCTTAACATTTCAAAGATAAACAGATGTCTCCATTATCTAAAGTGACACAGTGAAAATGAAATAACTAGGCAAGTCCTAAAGTGAGAAGTCAAGTGTTACCCTGATATTAATGAACTATAGTCGTGATAATATCCTAAAAGCAAGCCATCCACTGTCAAAACCCAATGCAATTCTCTGTCATATCTGGGAGGGATGTCATTGGAATAACAGGGTCAACATCAATTAAACTTAACTCTACACGAAGATAACTTAAAGGGCAGAATAAGTAACCTAAAATAGGCAACACCACTGGTCACCTTCACTCATTCCCCAAAACACCTCCTTCTTCACTTGCCTTCCCTACTCCCAAGTCCTTTCCAAAAGAAGGATCACCAAGATCCACTGTGAATGCTATAGAAAAGACTTGCCAAAGATACTGCAGCTCAAGACAAATTCCTGTTTCACAGATGGGAAAACTGAGGCATCAAGCAATTAGATATCCTTCCAAAAATCATAACTGATAAAACTGTGGTCTAGCTATATGACTACAAAATTCATACTTACACACCACACCTCCAAACCACCCATGACAATACTGTAGGAGAAATCAAATGAATTAGAGAATTAGAGACATGAAATTAAAGCATGGATCATTAATCCAGTATTTCAGAATGGCCTGCTTCAGCTTAGCTAAATTTAAAAACATTTCCCCCAGCAAAAAGCCTTTCTTCATTTGTCAGTCCTATTTGTCAAGCAACTTATACCTTGAAATTGATACGTGTAACTATTAGTCCCACATCTGGTTTGCTATAGTTTTAAGGTGTTGAATTGCCAAAAATAGCAGACCCAGACTCTTAATTCTTCTTGCCCTTTCTTTATTGGCCAAATGCTAAAGAGTGTCTCTGATGGACCCCACATTTTCCTGACATGGGAACCAATATGGCACCACTTTGGTATGTGACCACCACTGGGACCATGGAATTCTCGGGAAAAACTATTTCACAAATGAAGACTGCACACAGGTTGAGCATCCCTAATTCAAAAATCTGAAAATCTCCATGACCCAAAACCGAGTGCCAACATGATGTCACAAGTGAAGATTCCATACCTGACTTCATAACAGATCTCAGTCAAAACACAGGCATGCTAAAAATGTTGTATAAACTCATCTTCAGGCTATCTATATAAGGTGTATGTGAAATAAACGGATTTCGTGCTCAGTCCTAGTTCCCATCTCCAGGATATTTCATTTTATATATGCAAATATTCCAAAACCTAAAACACAAGGGGGTACAGTGACACACCTATAATCCCAGGGTCTGAGGAGACTGAGGTAGGAGGATGGTGAGTTCAAAGCCAGCCTCAGCAAAAACATGATACTAGGCAATTTTGTGAAACCCTGTCTCTAAATAAAATATATAAAAGGGCTGGGAATGTGGCTCAGTGGTTAAGTTCCCTGCATTCAATCCCCAGTACCCTCCCCGCAAAAAAAACCTGAAACACTCCCCAGCATTTTCAGTAACAACATGAGGATACTCAATCTGTGCCATTAACTGATATATGTCTCACTCTTCTTGCTTTCTCTATTACACCTAACAAACCAGTTCATATCCTCTGAAAAATTCCTCAAATCACTATCATATCTGAATTCCAGAGGGAAAATATCAATTAAAAAAAGGGTTGAGAAGCTGTGGCCTATGAACCCCATCTAACTGGAGACTGGTTTTTGCACAGCCTACAAATAAAGAATGCTTTGTTTTATATTTCCAAATGATTGGGTGGAAAAGTTGAGGGAATAGTACTTCCTGACATAAAAATCATATAAAACTCAAATTACAGTATTCATAAAGTTTTATCAGAACATAGCCCTGAATTGTCTGTGGCTGCTCTTATGCTATAATAGCCAAGTTTAGTAGCTAAAACTGAGACCATGTAACCCAAAAAGCCCAAGATGTTTACTATATGTACCTTTTCAAAAAAGTGTGCCATCTCCTCGTCTTCTACCATTAGCTGTACCACCAATGGACACATCCAGACACAATGCATTCCACAAGGGCCAAACAGAGACTGTTTAAGCCCACCATAGGTAAAGACATCAATAATCACTCCATCCCAAGGATGACATCTCTAATATCCTTTTTTTTTTTAAATTATTTTGTTTAGTTATCTTAACTGGGTAATGAGAGAAGTTTTAGGACTTTTTTTTCTTCACCACCAATGGCAACTGGAGATGCTCATGGGATATAACTTCCAATTTCCTGACTAACAGCATTATTATTCTAAATTGATGAACTGTAAATAGCAGGCCACTTTACGCTTCTTCCTGACTGATATCAGAGCCACAAGGAACAAAATGATAAATTTTCTTTGGGTTTCTTGGCAAGAAGCTATACATATATATGTGTGTGTGTGTGTGTGTGTGTGTAATTTTGGCCTTCATCTCCCAATTTCCTTCATTTATCAGAAATGGTGACAAAAAGGCTCTAATTAGATAATTCTAATCACAAAGAACTGGATGTGATGGAAGACTTCAGAATCACTATCTGCTAGTAGCAAAAACAAAACAGATAGGCTATTCTCCCTGTAGGGGCAGGAGATTTATCAATAGACAAAAGGATGCAAAAAGCCAATAGATAAGGTGTAATTAAAGATCAGACCTATAAATTTAACACTGACACAAATTTAACAGGATTTGCAGGAGGAAATTCAGAATTTAAAACCAAAGCATTCACTATGAAAGGACAGCTCTCAGTTCTATATGCAACAACACTGCATAAAGAATAGATTTATTATTAAGACAAATACTGTATGACTTTCAGCTCCTTCATACAAGCAATCTGAATTATTCAGTGCCAAAGTAATTTCCAAAGTGGTCTATCTTCCTCAAGTATTCCTACTTAATTAGCTATAATCCATTTCCCATACATTTTTCAAAATCTCTGAGAAATCACAATCCACCTATCACATTTTGGTTAACTGTGGGGACCCTGTTGCAGAAAGGTCTCCATGTGGTATTTCTCCATGCTCCCTTTTAAAATGCAAGAAAATTATTTCCAATGTAATTTTCAATACAGTTGTAACAAGGATCTCTCATTTCACTGGCTCAAAGGCTAATAGGAAAAATAAAAATGAAAAAAACTGCAGTCTATGGAACTACAATAAATTCCACAAACAAGACTGATTAGAAAATAAAGCTGCATTTCTCTGCTTAGTTTTGGATATCTAATGCTTTGTAAGACTTAGCAGAAGTTTAAGCAGCTCAAGGCCAGCCTTATATTTTGAGGTCTCTGAAAAGCACAGCCACTGAAGAAACAAAAAAGAAAACGTGGGTCTTTAGGAAAGTCACAAGTTAGGTACAATAACTCATTAACCAGTTCATAAATAAATGCAAATTGAGGGAGAAAACAGGTGGGAAAGATTAACGACTTTGAGAAAAACAGGCTTGAATACGTTCAACTTGTAGTGAACTATAAAAGGGTGCAATAAACAGAACTCAGGTGTGAATGTGATGAATGTATGATTTTGAGCCAAGCTTAACAGGATGCTAACTGGCCTGTGGCCCCAATCCCAACAGCTTGACTTACCAGAGTAGGCCCAGTATGGGTCGCCTGAAGCCTTGCGTCTGCGGATCTGCACTGAGCTGCCGTGTCTGCTGTCGTGCAGGGCCCCAACGTAGCCTTCCGTCAATGCTGCAAGGAGAGGAGACCCACAGTGAGAGGAAGTCATCACCCCAGCACACACACGGGGGGGGGGGGGGGGGGGGTGGGTGGTGTTCATGAACAGATCTGAGAGATTTCTGAGAAGTAAAGACCTTGAGGATGACTGAATAGAATCTCATTTTACAGAAAACTCCAACTGCAGGAGAATCCACAGATTATCATGACGACTGTTCATAAAATAACAGCTTACCATAAACCCTTTACTTTGTGCCAAGGAGCACAAGACACTGAGTACTTTGTATACATAATCTCGTTTGATTTACAAAACACCACCATGCAGTCGAACAAACAAAAAGCAAACTGAAGTTTCAAGAAGTGTGGTAACTCTGACTTGCCCAAAGTCAGACAACTGGTAGGACTGGAATCTATGGCTTTGGTTCTACCTACATCAAAAAGCCCATGTCCCCTGGCCTATATGATCTTCATGCAGCTAAGGCTCATTCTACCTGTTTTATAAATAGAGGAATGAAGACTCAGAGACACATACTGGTCCCAGGACCCACAAGTAAGCAAGGAGATCAGGGAGTCAGAGCCCGTGCCACCCAAACAAAGCACAGGATGACACCAGAAGGATTCCCGTGGCAAGTATACATGTTCCAGCCGGTCGCGGTGGCGCACACCTGTAATCCCAGCGACTTGGGAGGCTGAGACGGGAGGATCACAAGTTCAAAGCCAGCCTCAGCAACTTAGCGAGGCCCTAAGCAACTCAGTGAGACCCTGTCTCTAATAAAATACAAAATAGGGCTGGGGATGTGGCTCAGGGGTGGAGTGCCCCTGGGTTCAATCCCCAGTACCAAAAAAAAAAAAAAAAAAAAAAAAAAAACCCAAAAAAAAAACATGTTCCACACCCTTGGGCCCACAAATAGTCACCTACAGTACTGACCACACCAAATGAGAAACTCCCACAACAATCTCAGAAAAGAAACACTGCTTAATGATGTATTTTTTTGAAAACTCAAAATGAATCCAATCCACCAAGCAAAAGCAAAAATATTCAACACCATTATGGAGAGCTTCCATCTGCCGGCTCCCACATTCAAAGCCCTTCTCCTCCCAACCTCTTCATGGATGCAAATTTCTCTTGTTGTGAACCCACACCTGAATGCACTGATATATAAGAAGAGAAATATCACAGGTGCCCAGAATCCAAAATGAAACAGAATTATACTCCAACAATACATACCACCTGATTATGTTAATATTCAAATCCACCCAAACAAAATCAAGCGCTTTGCAAAAGCGAAGAAAATGGGGAGAGGAACTGTATATTCAATTTAAGATGAAGAGAGCCACAGGAAAGCACAATACATTTTCCATTCCAAATTAGTAAATAATAATATTATAATGTAGCTTTCATGAGGATGTGACACACTTGAAGAAAAATCAGGAAAAAGATAAAGTACTTCACATTTAAACCTCAAGTGCAAAGACTACCTTTAACATAAGAAATGACTGAGCAGAGAGATTCTGTAGAGATGAGCCCTGTAGAAGAAAATGGGAATCTGATAAACCTCAAAACATAACCAAATAGTAAACCTGGTATCACCCATATTTATTCACTGGCACTGATTAAATTACTACTCATCTGTAAGTTACTACAGTGAAGGCTTGGGTACCTATCAGCCAATCCATCCTGTGATTCTAGAGATGAATCCTTCAGGAATTCGACCACTCCAAGCTGCTAGAGGTCAAAAATAAAGTTTCTTACCTTCTAGTCTCCTAATCCATTTTAACCCTTTGCAAAAGAATAAATTATTATTATCATTATTATTGGTACCAGGGATTGAACTCAGGGGCACTCAGTCACTGAGCCACATCCCCAGCCCTATTTTGTATTTTATTTAGAGACAGGGTCTCACTGAGTTGCTTAGCACCTCGCTTTTGCTGAGGCTGGCTTTGAGCTCTCAATCCTCCTGCCTCCTGAGATCTTGGGATTACATGCATGCACCACCACGCCCAGCAAAAGAATACTAAATTATTAATCATTAGGCTTATTTATTTTCTTTGCATATGGGAAACTTTTATTTATGTTTACTCTGCTTTAAATAAGTATTATCAAATAACCCTTTCTCCTTGTGTCAAGACAAAATGAGTAAAAACTACTGAGTAAACAATGCTTTTTAAATGCCCAAAAACAATATTTTATATTGGCCTTTGATTTGGACAGAGGTCAAGAGACCACACCAACATCTAAATTTAATCACAGTAACTGAGCTTTGGCAGGATGCAGAAGCCCCGAGAGCCAATTAATATTAGGTTTTAAACAACTGGGTAACCAAGAACTAGCTGATTGGCCAAGCTGTAACCATTAAGTTCTTTGTCTCAACTTCATTTCCTTACAAATGCTGTCTGATCACATGTTGGTTGGAGTTATCAGAACCTATTCAATCCAAGAATCATTTTTGGTTTGGTTTCGTTCAAATATATGCTGCTATTTGATAAATAAATTTAATTGACCTAAGGATTTCCCTTTTAACACAATGTAGTAGATATTTACTACACAATCTCCTTGTTTGCAATAATAATCCTAAATGGGTATTATATACTGGACAGCCACTCCCTGTCACCACCAATCCTGCCACCTCTAGGGATGGACTTCATTTGGTTTAAGCCTGTCAACCACTGTATCATTTCCCTGTTTCCACTGATGGATCCAGGCCTAAGGAATATGAGCCAGTCCAAGATTATTCTTTCCTTCTGAAGGTATTATAACATTAGCCCAAAGACTCAAGAGGGTGGCCACAGATCAAGTAAGGTATCAACAGAGAAAAAAAATGGAACCAAGTCAGAGGAGGCAAACCTATAGATGAACTCCCTTGATAATATTTATGACCTGACAAAGGTAATTTAAAGCCAGCCCTATCTGTTGCTTTATAGCTACATGAACCAATTACCTGTTAAAAGTGTCTTTTTCTTACATGCAAAAGAACCCCCAATGAGATCCAGTGTCTTTTAAACAGTTGCTTCAACTTCTGATTGTCAACTTCTCCATTCATAAAGGGCCATTGTTGGAATAGTGGTCTGGACTGCTTAAACAAACCAACCAAACAAACAAAACAAACAAAAATAGCCAGGTGTGGTGGTACACCCCTATAATTCCAGAGGTTTAGGAGGCCAAGGCAGGAAGATTCCAAGTTCAAAGCCAGCCTCAGTAACTTAGCAAGATCCTAAGCAACTTAGCAAGACCCTGTCTCAAAAAATTTTTAAGTATTTTTTAAAAGGGCTGTGGATGTGCCTTTGTAATTGAGCACTCCTGGTTTCAATCCTTGGTAGCAAAAGAAAAAACAGAAAACACACACACAACCACTGTACCCTGGAATTTGGATTTAATTGGTCTGGGGCAAACCTGGACAACCAGTACTTAAAAAAATTTTTTTTTTTCTTCTAGGCTTTTTAAAGACAGGGTATTGCTATGTATCCCAGGCTAGCCCCAAACTCCTGCTTCAGTCTTCTGGACAGTGGGGCGATGGGAGTGTGCCACTGACCCTGCCTGTGATTCTATATTGAAGCCAGAGATAAGAACCAGTAAATGTTCCACTGTGCTGTGATTCTATATTGAAGCCAGAGATAAGAACCAGTAAATGTTCCAACTGTGCTGGACCTCAGGTCTCACTCATCTCTTACATTCTCAACTCTTGCCCTCATAGTCTGTAACTTCACAGGCAAAGTCTTCACACTGATGCAGGGTTGGCAGAGCAGAAAGGAGCTGGCCTGCTGCAGAACTGACAATAACATTGTACCTATTTAAAATTTAGACAAACAAATCCAACCTGAGCAAGAAGAGTTTTAACCTGAAAGTTCATAAACAAACCAGATAGGAAATTAAGGAAGGAATGAGGTTTTCTTCAAAGATATTAATTGCTACATATGCCTGAAAAAAAAAAAAAAAGGAATTTAGACCCATAATCCCTACTACCACCCCTCCCTGAAAAGGAGGTGTTTTTCATTTCCCAGAACCTCTGAGATCATCAGGGTAGTGCAAGGGGGACACAGACTGCCAGGAAGGTCTCCTATTGGAGGAACATTGGCCATTGGCGCTGGCAGCTGATTACCCTCCTGCTGGGAAACCACAGTGGCAGGTCCAGAGCTGAGTCAGGTAAACCTGAGCATTTCCAAGTGCCATGCTTAGATAAGGACCTGTATCCCAGTATCCTTTAATTAGTCTGCATTGAGACTATCAGGTTTGAGGTCCTACTCCTACCAGCTCCCAAAGCAAACTAAACTAGTAATGCAAAAACAAATCCACAAAGATATATCCAATTGAAGAAACAAGAGAAGTTGACACCATAAGATCCTCCCCTATGGAATTAATAGCCTGAAAGAGCAGGCACCTTCCCAGTCACATAGGGACCACAGATCTGAAACTGCCCATCTTGGTTTTACACAGCCAGATTAGGTCGTGCAGGAAAACTTGCTTCTGAAAGGTCTGCGGCATGATCTCTGAAGGGCTCAAGGATCCCAGGAAAAGAGCACATGTGTTTCCTGGACACATGTGTTTCCAAACCATCCCTCAGAGTGGAGCTCCCCAGAGTGTGTGTTCATGAATAGCGAGTAAGTGAATCAATGACAAAAAGGTCCATGGTAGGTAGAGGATGTAACACTGTATGTGTATATGTGTGCTTACATAACAAAAACAACACCTTATCATTGGAGGAAATATGCACCTATCAGAAAGATCTGAAGCAGGAACCATCCTGAATACCTAATAAACAAACCTTCAAGTAGGCCACACAGAAACAAACAGTGTAGCAAAGGACTCTTATCACTTGGCACCAGATTTTTTTGTTCAACACATAAATTATTCATTAAAGATGACTATATTTAGTTTTCCCTTTTATTACATCTGTCAGTAATGTGTGATTTCTTACCCCACCCCCCAATAAAAACATAATCATGTATTATTGGATTACTGCATAAATTAAAACAAAATTTTAAGTTTTCTCCTTAATGCATTTCAGTTAATAAAGTGATCTTTTTAATTTTTTAAACTATTATTTGAAGAGCAGTCAAAAGTGTATATAGAGTATATTAAACAACTTAATATTTTATTGGCAAGGAACAGAAATTTGCAAATAGAAACAGTCTGTGGTTCCCAAGTAAAGCTAGAGTCAGCACACCAAATTCAATCAATTTTAATACTCTTTGTACTCTCCTAAGCTCAAACAGCCAACCGATGGTGGCATGGCAATGATATGGTATGGCTATGAATCATGCTATTGATTTTCAATATCTTCTGTGCAGAAAATTAAATTATGCAAATGCATGCCTGTACGGATCCTTACCTTAATGTGAAACTGCATACTTGCTTATGTCAGCAACTTAATTACACAATTAAAAATGGAGCATGCTTATGAAAATATGTGGCTTCACTTCGGAACAGACAATAAGTGTAAATCTGTCTATGGTTATCACAGGAATAACAAGAGGGAGGACTGGGGTTATGCAAACATGTATTTGACCAGGTTCTATACCACCAAATCCCTATGGTTTATGGAGCTGAAGTCATTTGTCAAAGGAAAGCTTGGAAGGGCTTTTTATTATGTTATAACATTGCAACTTACTGGAAGAACAGTTATATATGACCTGGAGAAGTATACACAGCTATATACTTCTCTTCAAAGAGGTCACTTCTAGTATCATTTGAGCCAACACACCACATACACACAGACACAGACACACACACACCCACACCCCTGACAGGCTGACAAACCAGGGTGTGAGGAATTTTGAACTTGTCCTGGAGAGTCTGGATCATGTAATAATGAAATGGATTTTAGCAAGGAAGAATCCAGCCACTCCCATCCTATAGAAGAATTTAAGTCTCTCAATTCTGACAAGATGAAAGTGGAGATTTCAAAACCAATAGTATTAACTAGCCACAGATGCTTACATCTCACTCAGCAGGAGGAATCTTAAGTCAACCTGGTTGCTAGGCAGAGAGTTAAATGAGTGACAGGTATTTTCATCAGGGAGTTTTCAGAGACTCCATCTTCTCTCAGAACTTCTACAGAGCCTACCTCATTTCCAGCCTGAAGCTAAAAAGATAAAAATGTTTCCAGCCCCAAAGGCCCAATCCTTTCCTATAAAAATATCCTCAGAGTTACCTACCACTGAAGATATCAACGAAACTGCTTCCTATGTGCATGATTTAATTTCCCAGAGCTACCGGACATAGTTTATAAGAATAAATGTTTTTATTCTGGGAATATTAAAGTAGTTGTGTAACCCATTTGCCTTAACTGGATCTTCAGGAGAATTCTGTGTAATCAGTACTCTCAGTGTTTCAGATATTTTGACTTTTGTGGGGGTGAGTACTTCAAGTTGTGTTAACTCTTTTTATTTTGCAGGGAATATTTTTCCATCTAAAAGCCTCATTCCTTTGGGCACCACACTAAATAATATTCTTGACATACATGTCTCAGGTTTTACTGTCAGAAAAAAGCAAGGATCACTTAGTCCAGAAGAGATAAGAATAAAGTTGTTACATGTGGGTTGAGAATATTTTTCTTCCAAAATTGAAATTAGACAGGACAACATCCTACTTTATTTTGACAAAAATGGTCCATTTCTACATGTATTTGTACTTGGGAATGGGAATGGAAGTCTGAGATTTCCACCAAGAAAAGAAAACAGGTGGCCACCAAGGATTTCAAAAGAAACACTGTAGTCCTACATAGCATTGATTCATCCTCCTAGACAGACCACAATGTCCACTTGATAGCTGCTATCTTGATCTTCCATGGAGAAAGGTGGATAAATGACAAAGGTCATACATGGGTGAAGCCAGTGTAAGATAATAGTAAGAACATCCCAAAGTTCCTTCTACAACTTGGCTGCACATCTTGTGCCCAAAGCAAACTACAGCAGCAACACACACAAAGTTATTTCTACTTTACCACAGACTCAGTTCTAGACCATTCCAAAGGATGAAGAGCCTGGCAGAATAGTTCAACTCCCAACCAAACTGGAAAACAGGAGAACAGAGAAATGTTGATTCCACTGTGCCAGAATGAAGAATTACTTCAGATGATGGACAGTTCACACTCAAATAAGGAGTCCTCTTTCTTCCTCCACAGTCACTACCGAAAAATGAGCCCTCTAAAAATAAGCAATAGGGCCGGGTGCGGTGGTGCACGCTTGTAATCCCAGCACTTGGGAGGTTGAGGCAGGAGGATTGCGAGTTCAAAGCCAGCCTCAGCAACTTAGCAAGGCCCTAAGCAACTCAGTGAGACCCTGTCTCTAAAGAAAATACAAAAAAGGGCTGGGGATGTGGCTCAGTGGTGGAGTGCCCCTGGGTTCAATCCCTGGTAC
>JAJEJO010004135.1:113877-173452 GCA_020662805.1 Glaucomys volans
GGGGTGCAGAGACACTCACAAGTAGAGGTGAGCAAAAGGAACAGAAAGCAACTTAGACAAAGGCCAATTAATACATGAAATCTAAGGTAATTCGTCTCTGCACAATGATAAACATTTTGTCTTTAGCAACTGTTCAAGACTGACTATATCATGCAAATGCAGCCAGGGACTGATCCTGGGAGACACATGCCAAATGGACTGCTTCCTCCTTCTTTTTTTTTTTTTTTTTGAGGTGCTGGGGGTTGAACCCAGGACCTTGTGCTTGCAAGGCAGGCACTCTACCAACTGAGCTAGATCCCCAGCCCCCTCCTTCATTTTGAGTCCACAGGACCATCTCTGCCTCCTGAAACCCTGGAAAACAGACTACTGATCAGCTTTCTTTGATTCAATCAATGACACCTGTCCCTGGCACTTAAAAGAAAAATAATAATACCCACAGAACTGGGTTAGTATTGCCCAGGCAACCACTTGCTAGTCAGAATATCCCAGGGCTACAAGTTCATTTTTGTTATCTCCATTTTTATTGTGTTAGATTTGCTTCCATAAAGCAAGAGTGAGGTTGGCTTTGTTCTCTTCAATTGCAGCAAGAAATCATCAGAAGAAATATCTTGCATTTTGCTTTCCTTGAAGAGGAGTTATTAACTTGAAATAACACAATACGAGTCTCAAGGAAAATAATTTAAGAGGGCTATTACAATCTTAAATAAAACGATTTAATTAAAAAATTCTAACCATATAAAAATTTTCAGCAGATCACATCAAGATGGCTAAAGCACTTATCTCTAAGTCTATTTAGATAGCTCTAAAAGCAATTTCTTCAATAATTATAAGGGGAAAAAAATTTCCCCGTTTTGGAAAAAGAGCTATTTCACCAAGTGTCCTCTTCCTGATGAAGAAAGGACGGCAGTTAAATAAGCAGGGGTTGTTTCTTTCTCCTTCCTTGCTTCTGCTTTTTCTAAAATCTTCTCTGGTTCTGACCAATTGCATTGCAAGACCCATCAAGAGTCAAATGGAAAAGCAGTTTTATGACTTTAGAAAGCTCAACTCCAAAATTGAAAGTTTCAGTTCAATATTTCCTCCCCCCTCAATACCTATTTGTATACAAAAAGCATAGAGAAATCAATTTCAGGGAGATTTTTCTACTCTAAATTTAAATCCTTTTATGACTGCAAGTCAGTCAAACATGGGGTGGGAGGGGAAATAAAGACATAGTATGTCCTATTTGTTTAAAATAAATATTCAGGCAACTTTTATGTCTTTGGGGCCTCAATATCAGGCAAAATTGAATGAAGCAAACTATTCATTTGATTTTGCACAGCAGATAAGAAAGATGTAGCATATGCAGTTGAATATTCTAGAACAAACTGGTACAACACATGGGCCAAAAGTACAGGGCCACGGATGACAGAGATTCTGAGTGAATCGTGAAAAATAAACACTCCTTTAAATATTACTTACAAAGGTCTATTCAACAGATTGGCTCTTAAATATCACCTCAGCATAACCAGCAAGTGAGTATTAAGTGTAGAGCCAGGAAGGTACTAGAAGCAAATAGAAACCATGGGGTTTTTCTTTCCTGCTGGTCAATCCATGTTTAGCTAATCCATCCTTTGTTATTTAACACAATGGAACCAAAAACTGGAGAAAACAGTCTGCTCTTGTAGAGCCCTTGGATGATATCTGAGGTTTATTCAGGAACTAGTGTTACAGACAAATCAAGAAAAGAAAAAACAGTGTAAGAAATGTATTTGGGACTTTTATCTTTAAGGGTGATGCTCTAAACCAGAAGTTCTTATTAAAATAATTTACCCAAAATGAATAGATACTCAATTTCAGCACAAAACTGTGGAAGGAATGGAGAAATGGGATTGAAGATACTGGGGCAGAAGGAAGATTTTTAACATAAGTTTGTCAAAGCAGTATATCTCAATGTCAAAGTACATCCATTCCTAAAATTTCTCTTACATACACTGCTTAAATTTCTAAAATTAATAAAACTGCTGGTAACAACAAACATTTATTTTGCAATTACTGTGGACCAAGATGGATAGTGCTAGGATTACTTCAACTGGATTGCCTCAGGCAGTTGTCAGAAGAATGTTGAGGGATAATCTTCACTCCCAGGTTAAAAACCAGGCAACAAGAGGGCCCAATGGTGCACACCTGTAAACCCAACAGCTCAGGAGGCTGAGGCAGGAGGATCTTGAGTTCAAAACAGCCTCAGCAATTTAAAAGGCCCTCCACAACTTAGACCTTGTCTCAAAATAAATATAAAAGGGCTGGGGATGTGGCTCAGTGGTTGAGCATCCCTGGGTTCCATCCCTGATACCAAAAGAACAAAACAACAACAACAACAACAACAACAAAAACCAGCCAACCAAGGCACAAAATAGTAAAGTCCCTTACCAAAGGCACTTTGTATGCGACAGAAAAAGGAATTCAAATCCCAGCACTGTACAGATAGAGAAAAGAATATAAATCACCACTGACGCTCCCCTATGAATGGTGTCAATCTAGGTTCTTTTTAAATAAATATACACTGTCATATGGGGTTTCCACGGCTGCAGGGGGAGGAAGCAAAGACACCTAGCAATGCACTGCACCAGAAGTGACCAATCAGATGCAGACCTGCTGACCCTTACGTCCACCTGGTCTACCTTTTTTCTGGGCAGGACCCCTAGCCCCTTCCCCTGAGCAGCCAAAGCCATGTGGGATTTTCTCTGGCTCTCCCACCCCAACTTTCACCCTGGAGGTCTGCGGATCTCGCCCAGGAGCACAAACTCTAATAAAGCTTAATTCGGCTACTTTTCTCTGACTCTAGTTTGGCCACCCGCCCCAGCAAGTTTACATACACAAAGACCCAAACACAAAATTCCAAAACCGTATGTTCAGACCAAAAGTAACAAAGTGACCTTTAAGCCAGGAACCTCCTGGACAATGCTAATTTGACATATTGTCTCCAGGACTCCACTAAGGTACTTAGATGCCCAACTCTAAGATGTCCAAGAGGAAACAGAATGTGTTTTTGATTATCCTTTTAAGTGATTTCACACAGTAAAGTCCTTCTAGTTGCACCAAAGGATACTGTAATAAAAGTGATAATTCCTGCAAATTATTACAAGGCTCACAAACAGAATTCTAACACCACAGCCTACACAGGAAGCATTACGCTAACAACAACTAGCCGCACAGAAAACAAGGCTCTCTCTCTAAAACAGAGGTAGGGAAAGTTCCACACAGCATATGTTCACAAAGTAACTGAGACCCAGGGATGAGGAGGAGCCTCTTGCACCCCACCATCCCATATAGGACCCTAACCAAGCCAGCTTAAAGAAAACACACACAGGATTTGGGATTCCATAAGCAAGAAAAAGAAGGCAAAATGTCCCTTAGAGGGTTTCATTTTGATCACGTTAAAATGATATTTTGGATCACATACATTATTAATTTCATCTGTTTATTTTTACTTTTGATGACTGCTGCTAGGAAAGTTAAAGCAGTGAGGCGAGGTAGCACACGACTGTAATCCCAGAAGCATGGAAGGCTGAGGCAGTAGATTGCAGGTTCAAAGCCAGCCTCAGCAACTTAGTGAGACTATAAGCAACCTAGTGAGCTCTGTCTCAAAATTTTAAAAAAGAAAGGGGGAAGGGGGCCTGCTGGTAATGTGGTTCAGTGGTTGAGCACTCCTGGGTTCAATCTCTGGAACCAAAAAAACAAAAACAAAGAAAAGAAAGTTAAAGTATGCAGCTTGTTCACATTAGGTTTCTATTGGAAAGCACTAGGAAAGCAGTGGAGGAAAGAGATCACCTTTACCTAATGTGTCTAAAAACCTGTTGCTCTAAATCCTAGAGTAGAACTGGAAGGCCAGCTAGGAATGTCACGTTTTGGTGACATATTTGCTACTCATGCCCCTGCCCCAGAGTACAGCTCTTTGGTCAAACTCTCCCTCTTCCTTTTCTTTACTTACCCCATTCCCACAAATTATGGAAACTCAATTTTCTTCTGCTTTGCCTCTTTTTTTCCATTCAGAGACTGCTAATTCAATAAGAGCCAGAGGGATTTTATGAAGCCAAGTGGTTCCTGTTCTATTCACTGTGTTAGTATTGGAAATGTAAGGTTCATAGATCCATCAGAAGGTCTACAGGTCTGGAAGAACACAGAACACTAGGAAAAGAGGTCTGCAGTTTTTTAGAGGGAGCCAAGTTAAGGGGGCACACAGCAAACACAGAGGAAAAAAATTTCAGTTTAGATATTACTATTTCTTTTTTTTTTCTTTTCTTTTCTTTTGGTACCAGGGATTGAACCTGGGATGTTTAACCACTGAGCCACATCCCAGCCCTTTTTATGTTTTATTTTGAGACACATTCTTGCTAAGTTGCTTAAGGCCTCGATAAACAGAGGAAGGGAATATTCCATGCAGCATATGTTCACACAGTAACTGCTGAGGCTGGCTTTGAACTCTTGATTCTCCTGCCTCAGCCTCCTGAGCTGCTGGGAGGCATGCACCACCACACCTGACCTTAGATATTACTATTTCTGAAAAGCATAAACAAATGGATCAATATGTTCAACCGGAAATACCCTGCTCCAAGCAATGACCATGAACATTTCCCAGGTAACATGACTTTAGGATCTTTCCCTAAATCTTAAACTGACTTTCTCCATTATGTGATATATAAACACAAGCAAAAATTTTTTAAAAACTTGTTTTTTACTGAGGCTTGAACCCTGGGGTGTTCTACCACTGAGCACTATCCCATCCATTTTTTCACTTTTTGTTTTGAGAGAGGGTCTCACTAAATTGCCCAGGCCTTCTGGAACCTTTGATCTTCCTGGCTCGGCCTCCTGAGTTACTGGGATCACAGGTGTGACAGGTGTCTATCACTACACCTGGCCAAAAGCAAACCTTATAATAAGACTAGGCATTTCTGGGGATGCCGAATTCATACAAGACCGCTCATCTTATTGTCAGTTTTATAACCTTGTGTTGATGCTCCAAAACAGAAAGTTCTTTTGAGCACAGAATCCTAAATACCCAAATCACTAGTTTAAAATACTACTGGAAGCTGGGTGCAGTGGTGCACCTCTGTACTCACAGCTACAGAGAGGCTAAAGCAGAAGGATCTCAAGTTCAAGGTCAGTCTTGGCAACTTAGCAAGAACGAGAACAGAAATAAAATTTGAAAGGGGATGGGAGTGACAGTGGTAGAGCATCCTTGAGCTCAATTCCCAGAATAAGAAAGAAAAAAAAGAAGTTATGGTAGAATGCACCCTACAGGTCATGATTTCTATTGGTGTCCTAAGAGGCTCCAGAATAAATTTTTCTAACGAACTTCTGATGGGACACAAGTAGTCCACAAACCACATTCTGAGCAATGCTCATTTGCTCAACTCATCAACAATGGATGGAAGACACTGCTAAAAGAACACAAGGAAAGTGAAAATCTTTCACATAGTAAGTTTAGAAAAATATTTTTAAATAAGCCCTCTTACATGAAGTGTTTGCAGAAAGCCTGGAGATAAAAAGTTTTGTCTTTTGCATTTCTTCTTGGTCTGGGTTTTGAAGGTCACAGAATTTGCAACAGATGTGGCCTGGTTTGAACTATAAAGGTCTGCCTGGCTAATAACTGTTAGTGTAAAAATACAACAGCTGGGACACTAGCAGCAACAGTTGGTAGGCTTCTGCCCAGCAGGACAAGTCCCTGGCTCTGCCACAACAGACGGCATCCCTCGTAGGCAAGCTTCCCAGGGGTGGCACCAGCAACTTAGATGTCACCCTGTGGGGGTCTCAAACAATTCTACCAAAGAAATCACCACAGACCTCAGGAAGACCCATGCAAACATATCTAAGGAAAAAAACAAGATGCACTGCCACTTTTCTGGAACAAATGAAATAGTGAATCATTATTTGCTGGCAACGTTCTTGGGACTGTGGTACTGATCAATAATCTTATTATCACACATCTAGTCATTTCTATGATAAACTCTTTTTTTAATAGCATTTATTGCTTTTTCTGATTATAAAAGCAATAAATATTCATGATAGAAGCACATTAGGCAAAGTACATTAATGAGCAGAGTACATTAAATAGACAAGAGAGTACATAAAAAGCATAAACTAGAAAATAAAAATAACCATAAACACTGTTCAGATTTTGGTGTGTTCTCTCCTCTGTTCCAATAATCAATAGGCTAATTTTTTAAATGAATGGTAAATCATCCAAAAAATGAGTCTGTGCCAACCTTTATAAACCCCGCAAAAGAAGAATGTGTAAAAGTAAAGCTCATTTCCCTAAAAACATGTAGCTTTCACAGCACCATACAGTGTTTTAGAGCAATACATTTTAGACATGTTAGATAATGGTGGGTTCTTTCCTCCACTGCTTTTTCTAGCTTTTTTTTTCTCTAGTACTCTCCAAAGAAATTAACGTGATTGAGTCACATAATGCTTTTAACTTTCCTAGTAACAGCCATCCAAAATTAAAAAAGAAAAAAAAGTGAAATTAACTTTCACCACTAGGAGGCCATGGGACTCTGCCCAAACCCACTACCTTGTCCCTATAGCAGGGTGCTTGGAGAAATGACTGCTATGGTCACCTAAAGTCTGACATGATCTAACTTAAATAATGTACTTTTCTTCTTGTTGAATCAACCCAGAGCAAATGGAGCAAGCTGAGGCCAACTATAGGGTATCCACAACCTGGCACATTTTTTATGTCAATTAGTTGTCCACATTTACACAGAGGAAAGAACACATGAGAATTCATATGAGGCCTCACTGAGTCTTCATATGAAGCCATGCTGCACCCCGTGGTGGCTACTGCCTCAGATGCCCAGTGGTGGGTCACCTTCCCATTCCCCTTGCCCATCACCCTGTCAATCAAGATTCTCACCCCAAATAGGAAGCCAGTCGTCCACCTCTCATGCTAACTTTTACAAATCATCTGAGTAATCTATAGTGCACCTCTGTGCTCTTTAGAGATACAAAATAATAATAACAATACAGAGCTCTCAGAGATCATCTTAACTGAAAACTTGCTCTGTGCTAAGCAGAACCTTAATACTTATTTTAATCCTTTAATCCTCACATTATCCCTTCAAAGTTAGCACCAGTGTTGAGCCCATTTTAGGCAATCAAAACAGAGATTTGGAGAGGCTGACTTGGTCTGGGTCACTGAGGTCGTGTGTTGCAGAGGCATGTCCACACGAGGCTAAGCCCAAGACTGCAAAGACCATAAAGGAGGATTCTGGAATTCAGTCTTCTCCAATAGCCCGTTCTTCTGTGCCAGCATGCTCAGCAACTAGAAAGGGCATAAAAGTATTCAATGGGATGAAGGAAGTGAGGAAGGCTGAGACTGAACTTGCCAAATGTCAACAGAGAAAGAGAAAATCAAAGAAAAAGAAAAAGAAAAAATGTTTGTACAGTCCTTCATCCTGCAGAAAGGTAGACCAGCCCTCAGAACCAGCCAAAGGCAACTGTCGAAGTTGGTAAAATCCAGACATTTGCCATGCCATGAAGTGTCACAAACTACTGATGGGGGAAAAAATCATCCCAAACTTGGAAATAAGGTAAAGAGAACAAAGCATGTCCTTTCAATGTCAGTTTGGGTCAGAACTGTACAAGCTTACCCCAAGATTATTTAACTACCCCAGAGAACACATCACTGTTTGATTTGCTGTGTACTATGATTAAAGACAAGACTTGGTAAAGATAAAGATTAAATCTGTAGATAGAAGTTCAGTTTGAAGAAAAACAAGTTATAGTTTTATTACCCTGTAGACATTAACCAGGATTGGACAGAACCTATTAATCACATTCTGGTATCCCTTTTTAGCCTATAAATACTCAGTTTCTTAAAATGACCTCCAGATTTGAATTTGACATGTATTCGTTTTATTTGTATAATAACCATGTTTTAAACTTTTTGAAAATCATGGTTTTCAATGGCAGTGACTTAAATCATTCTCCTAACACACTTGTGCTCTACACCTATCTCTCTCTACTCTTCCATTCCAAACTTCTGCACTCAGAAAAAAAGCTACAGAAAATTAAAACTAAATTCAACAGTTCAATCTCAGTAGGTAGGAACAGCTTGCCATATCATGAACTCAGGGCAACTCTCAACCTAACAGAAGATTTCTGGGGATGCAAACATACCATAATAATAATCCTCAATGGAGAAACTTCAGGCATTAAAATAGTCAATTTAGAAACAGACATAGGAGGAGACGGGACGCTATAGCAGGGTTTAATGGATTATAAAATAACCTTGACGACACCTCATATACCTAAGTAGGATAGTGTCTACTCACAGTTATATTTAGCATCTATTTTGTGGTATCCATTAAAGGGCAGTACATTTCCATTATAAAAACCCTCAATACAAATGAGGTCTGATATGATGTTCCTCTAACTCATTTGCCCGATTGCTTTAGATACATTCCAAACAAGGAACATTTTCAGTCATGATCCCATACACATCTCTATCTGTGGTGAGAAAGATTCCATGGAGTTAACAATGAAGAGACCCTTGCACTTGAAAGAGATGGTAAACAAGCAGCCAGCGGGGTAAGCAGAGGCCCAGAAGAGAAAGTCACAGTACACCAACCACCATAATGAGATATGACTGAAGTCTGAACATAAGAATTGCAGCTCCATGCAGATTTATGTTACAAGGTCATACAGGAAGACGATTCATTGCAAATACTTAAACCAGAGAGGTTAAATCAAAAGTTCAGGGAAGACTTCTCTACTCTCCTCCAAGGCAGTTGGAAAATTCTGGCTCTTCTCCAGTTAATACTCACTGGTACCTTATTTGAAGTTTGTGAGGCAAACACCAAGCACCATGAGCCTGTTCTAAACCCAAAGCAGGTAGGACTCAAGGATTAGAGCAGTCTCCCACTGAATCAGGCCTTGTCCTCTCCATGTGGCCCAAAATTGGATTCCACAAAAAGAACGAAATGCACCAGATGATAAGCAGACATTGCTAATCCTTTGGAACTGGCCATCAGGAAAAGTGCCACATCAAAGGACCCTGAAGTCATTTGTAGGAACAGAGTCATTCCCCACAAAAACGTGTGTGTTCCATCAAAAGGGAAGAGCCAAGTAGGAAGAATCACTCTGTCCCACTTTCAGAATTGGGTGGGCACAGTGGCGCACCCCTGAAATCCCAGCAACTTGGGAAGCTGAGGCAGGAGGATTACAAGTTCAAAGCCAGCCTCAGCTACTTAGTGGGACCCTATCTCTAAATAAAATATAAAGAGGGTTGGGGATGTGGCTCAGTGGTTAGGGCCCCTGGGCTCAATCCCCAGTACCAAAAACAAAACAAAAACAAAAAAAACAATTTCCAGACCTATTACACAGCTAAAATTATTCAGACTGTGTGGTGTGGGAAGAGAATCAGACACACAGAACAACAAAACAAAAAAGAACCCACAAGAAGGCACAATTGGTCGACTGATTTTTTGAAAGAGGTGCAGAAACAATTTAATGGAGGAAGAAAACCTTAACAACTGGTGCTGGAGCTATTTGCTATCTATAGGCAAAACAGAATAAAAAAACAAAAAGGGGTGGGGAATCTCAGCCTAATCCTCCAACCCTTACAAAAATGAATTCAAAATGAAACATAGATAGAGATTTAAAATATATAACTTTCAGGAAATAAAATAGGAAAATAATCTTCTGGACCTGGGGCATGGGAAAGATTTTTTGGATTTGATTCCCATACCCCAAAGAAAAGCATGATGAGAAGAGACAAAATTAATAAAGAGGACTTCATCAAAAGTAAGATCTTGAGCTGGGGAAATGGCTCAGTTGGTAGAGTGCTTGCTTTGCAAGCACAAAGTCCTGAGTTCAATTCCCAGCACTGCAAAAAAAAAAAAGTAAGATCTTTTGCTCCGTAAAGGGCCTTGGTGAGGACAGGTATGGATGGGCTGCAGACTAAGAACAGGTGACTGCAATCTCCAGTGTAAACAGAGCTCTCAAAACTCAACAGTAAAAAATAAATTAACAAATAAAACAATCCAGTAAGAAAGTGGGCAAGGGCCACAGAGAACAGCATATGGGGATAAGCAACCATATTAACCTCAGGAAAACACAGATTGGGACCACCCTGAGATATCTCTGCATATCTATCAGAATAGCTACACTCTGCCAGGAGCAGTGACACACGCCTATCATCCCAGTGGCTTGGGAGACTGAGGCAGTAGGGTTGCGAGTTCAAAACCAGCCTCAGCAATTTAGCGAGACCCTGTCTCTAGATATTATATTTTTAAAAAGGGCTGGGGATGGAGATGTGGCTCAGTGGTTAAGTGTCTCTGGGTTTAAACCCTAGTATCGAAGAAAAAAAAAAGCTAAAATAAGAAAATATGGACATACCAGGGGAATGCAGAACAGTAAAAAACACTGGCAAAGAGTTTGGCAGTTTCTTAAACGAGCAAACAAACAAAAATCCTAAACATACACTCACCATATGGCCAGGCAATTATACTCCTGGGTATTTGTCCCAGAGAAGTGAAAATTTTTATGCCCACTTAAAAACCTTATATATACAACTGTTAATAATTGACTTTGGAGCACCCAGGAAGTAGAAACAACCAAAGTTTCCCTCAAAAGGCGAAAGGTTGAACCATACCATGGAGACCTATTCCACAAAGAAGCTCTGAGGCACTGGTACAACTGGGACAGAGAGAAGGACCGTTATTATGATGATGGAAAAATCCTGTCTTGCCAGGAGTGGTGGAGCATGGCTGGGGAAGCTGAAGCAGAAGGAAGATTGAGAGTTCAAAGCCAGGCTCAGCAACTCAGTGAGACCCTGTCTCTAAATAAAATATAAAAAGGACTGAGGATGTGGCTCGGTGGTTAAGTGCCCCTGGGTTCAATCTTTGGTACAAAAAAAAAAAAAAGAAAAGAAAGAAAGAAAATCCTGTCTCGCTGGAGCTGTGGCACACACGTGTAATCCCAGCTACTCAGTAGGTTGAGGCAGGAGGATCCCAAATTCAAGGTCAGCCTGGGCAATTTAGCAAGACCCTCTCTCAAAAAGAAATAAGGGCTGGGGCTGTAGCACAATGATAGAATGCTCTAGGTTTCAATCCCTGCACCACACATATGCAACAAAAAGTCAATCTCAGAAAGTCATGCACAATGTGATCCCACACATACTATACTCTCAAAATGACAAAATTATAGACAAGTAGAAAAGTTAGCAGATTCCAGGATGTGGGAGTAGTAAAAGGGGGTGAGGGTGACTCCAAAAGAGTAGAATGAGGGAAATACTGTGGTGAAGGAATCATTCTGAATCTTGATTTCGGTAGTGGTTACACAAAGCATAAAATAAAACACCAGAAGTATAAACATAAGCCCATAAGCCGAGCACAATGAAGCACGCCTGTAATCCCAGTGACCCAGGAGGCTAAGGCAAGTGGATCACAAGTTTGAGGCCCAGCTCAGCAACTAAGCAATATCCTATCACAAATTAGAAAATAAAAAGAATTGCAGATGTAGCTCAGTGGTAAAACACAAGTACCAAAAATAAAACAAAGACAATGAGAATGTGGGGTTGTTTTTTTTTTCATTTTTCTTGTTCCACCAAAAATTTACCCATATATTCTATTTACAATAGTAAAACTAAAGGAAAGAGAGGATGGGGGCTCCTGACACTTAGCAAGCTCTTAGAAAGATACCTCCATAGATAATCGGATCAAGAGCATTAATAATGCTGTGACAGAATAAAAAAAAAAGTAAAAAGGCACCTTATTTAAATGTGCATTTCCTATTGATTACCTGATAAAATACAGGAAAATAAAACAGCATGTTATCACACATTACCAGACCTTTGAACAATATGCCAATTACAGAATGGATTATGTTATTTCTACCAAAAAGTCTTTCATGAAAAGAAAGGAAAGAAAAACATAAGCAGTCCTAAATAAATCCACCTAGATGGAGGCGAAATACTGAGTAGTTCTAAACTAGAGATAGGCTAGTCAGGTGTGTTGGTGCACGCCTGTAATCCCAGTGACTCAGGAGGCTGAGGCAGGAGGATCACAAGTTTGAGCCCAGTCTCAGTAATATACAAGATCCTGTCTCAAAAAAGGGGGATGGAGATGGGGGATGGGGATGTGGCCCAGTGGTAGAATACCTGAATTCAATCCCTATATGGAAGGAAAGAAGGAAGGACAGAATACCAACCAACTCCTCCAAATCAATTATTCACCTCTGTCCCCTCCCAGGAAACCCACAGCTCAAGGAATCCTTTAAGTTCTGTTTCTTCTTTTTAAGCCATTCAAATTAAAACCTGACTTTCCTAATGCTAAGATATGGGCTGGCACCTTCATATAGTTCTTAAGAACAGAAGATATATTTCCACAATTAAATATCTATGTGTTAAGCATCTATGTGCCAGACAGAAGAGTAAGTCTTAAGGAAAATTTAAAAAGCAGTTTTCTAACCAAAATAGGGCCAGGGTATAGTTCGGTAAGAAAGCATGTACCTAGTTCAAGCAAAACTCTGGGCTTCATAGCCAGCACTGCCCCCAACCCCCACGTGTAAAAATCAACTAAAATAAACATTGATTTAAAAAATTCACCATTATTAATTACCTAAGCAAAATAGCAATTTAACTTTGAAATATAAAAATCAAAGGAAAACGGAACTAGAAATCTAGTACATATCTCAGATAGTTGCTTAGAATATAAATCTGGAGAGATTTATGCATAAGCCCAATGTGAACACCAGCAGGTGGGCCAGATGCCCATCCTGTATCTATTACCTACCCTAAGGCAACCTGCTTCCTTCTCCAGATGAGAATCCATTCAGCCCCTGGATTTTTCTCCCCACCCCTCAGCTGAGAGCTCTGCTAGGGTCTGAATGGATCTCACAAAGTCCATGTGTTAGAAACCTAATACCCCACACAGAGGTGCTGGGACGTGGGGCCCAGTGCGAGGATCCAGGGCATCCTGTCCTCATGAATGGATTAATGCCATGATCTTGGGAGTGCATATGTCACTGCTGGAGTAACTTTATAAAAGGAATAGTTTGTCCTTCCTTGTCTCTGTTTCTCCTCACTACCTTCCTCTCTCTGCCCTTACATTAGGAGATTAACTAAACAGAAAGGTCACCAGATGTCAGCCCTTTAATCTTAGATTTCCAAACTCAAGAGCTGTTGAACCAATAATTTTCTGCTCATTATGAATTACTCAGTCTGTGATATTCTATTCTGTTATAGCAGCACAGAACAGACTCATACAAGCGTCAAGGAATACTGCCTAACTTCACAGGATCTGGTGGATGGTCTGGGCCAGTCTTCGCCATCTGTGCTGGTCTGGATGTCACAATTCATGCTGCTGCATCCTGTCACCTTGAGGAAAGTAACTCTAAGGACGATGCTGATATATAGACGACAGAGCAGAAGGACAGCAAAAATATGGGTTCCCCTGATGCTGACTGGCTACTGAGATCCTGAAAATGCACTGCCTCTGGTTCTCCAGTATGTACATACCTCTTCATTTATTTTCTCATTGCTTTCAGTAAGAGCTTTCTTCTTTACTGCTGAGACCATCCTAAGCAATGTTTGAGTCTTGCTTACATGGCAGTCCTTCCACACAGTGGGGAGGTGGGTTGGGGGGCACCTCTGGGGTTTTAAGGGGAACAATCTGACCTCTCCATACATTTCCCCACTTAAGAAAATACACGGGGTGTGGTGTTAACAGGACACAATTGGCCCTAAAATGTAACGCTTCTTGATTTTTATTGGCTATATAATATTCCTTTGCAGGATCAAGCCCCACAGTCAGCTAATAGAGAAGTTTGTGTCAGTGAGAAAAGGTTTTCCTTCTTCTGGACACTTTTCTGCCATCTTCCAGAACAAAAGCCCAATAACTTTATTCATCATTTACAAAGTGACTCCAGTGAATGGCACATCCTTGAATCTGTAGACATCTTTACAGCCGGAGAAGCCACTGCAGCCTTGAACTCATCACTGAATCTCAAACGGTGAGCCATATAATCAGACCTGATGACACTCTATTACTTAAAGTACTAAAACAACTCAGGTTGCAATTCTAATGCAGGCAACCATGTAGAACAGTAACCAACTCTCAAATAGCCCCAGAGACTGGCCAGTGACCAGGAGCTTAAATGCACAATCTTTTCAGCTAGGAAAGAATCAAGACTGAAGGGTAAAATTTGGTGCAAATTTATTGTACTTGGTTAAATTTACAAGGTAGTCAAAAGGCAAAAAGAAGTTAAATAATCCTGTAAGACAGTCACTAGAGAGATGTCTGATTAAGTGCCTAGCAAACAGAATAGTCCATAAATTAAAACTATGAGCAAGAAGAGTAGACCTAAAGAGATCACAGGTAAAATACTTAAATAATCAAGGCCAACGCAGCAGAAACAAGTGACAAATCTAATTGCCTAAGTTATGGTGCCCAGTGCCTTGCAACTGGATAAGACTTCAAAAGCCTCTAACTACATTTTCTGAAGACAAGGATTAATCCATAAATAGAGATCAGCTTGCAAAATTCAGCTACCTCAGATACGCAGGTTTTTCTGCTGGTATTATTTTTAATTCATTCAATCAGTGTGGACTCCGTGCCCACCATGTGCTCTGGATGCAGTAATCCAAGCTTCACCAACGATGTCCAAGTCGGGCTGGCTACTGGTCCTTGAAATAGGAAAAAAGGGACATGAAGGTCTCTTGGGGTGCTCGATCTAAGGGGCTGGTGACATGGGGGTGTTCAGACCCTGACTATGCATCAAGCTGTCCGCTATAAAGTCTGCACTTTCTCATAGGCATCTTACGATTCAATAAAAATTAAAAAAAAGTTCTCTCTGCAATCCTGGTGCTTATATTCTAGGACAAGGAAGGAAAGGCAGAGACAATGCTCAAGATTTAAAATAAAAGTAAAATATAAAGGCTGGGGATATAGCTCAGCGGGTAGAGTGCCTGCCTCGCAAGTACAGGCCCTGGGTTCAATCCCCAGCACTGCAAAAAAAAAAAAAAAAAGTAAAATATATAGAATGACAAATGGCATTCAGCAGAAAAAAATTAATAATAAGGCAGGGAGAGGAGAAAGTACAAGAAAAAAGGGCGCTGCAATTTGCGATAGAGTAGCCACAGAGGGTTTTATGGAAATGTGCCTTTGAGCAAAGAGCCACAAGGCAATTCAAAGCAAGTCATGCGGGTCTCTCAGAAAAAGAACATTCCAGGCAAAGAAAAAGCAATTACAGCAGTCCTTCTTGACCCACGGCTTTGCTTCCTGGTTTCAGTGCCTATGGGCAACTGTGGTCTGAAAATATTAAATGGAATATTCTAGAAATAAGTAATTCACTAAAATTAAATAACTTTCGTCACACCATAATTGCTCAACTTTATTATTAGTTATTGTTCATCTCTTACTATGTAAATTCATAAATTAAGTGTTATCATGTTTAAATATGTACAGGGGAAAAAATCATGAAATGGGGGAGGTTTGGTACTGAGTTTTTCATTAGCCATCAGGGGTCTTGCAACAAGCATGCCCTGTGGATAAGGGGGACTGCTGCATAAATTGCTGAGGCAAGAAGGTGTTTGGGAAGTGTTAGGCCTGTGGAGCAGGACAGGGTGCTAGAGCCGAGCTACGGAGGGATCCAGCAGAAGTCAGATGCTGATGGGTACCAGATGTCCCATGTGCTCATTGCTCCCAGTAAGAAATATGCTTAAGTCAGGCACAGTGGCACACACTAGTAATCCCAGTAGCTCAGGAGGCTGAGGGAGGAGGATCGCAAGTTCAAAGCCAGTCTGAGCAACCTAGTGAGGCCTGTCTCCATATAAGCTCAAGAGAGACCTATCTCCATATAAAAAATAAAAAGGGTTGAGGATGTGACTCAGTGGTTAAGTACCCCTGGGTTCAATCCCCGGGACCAATAAGAACTTGGATTCCCAAGAGGGAGAATCCTTTTGTCTTTGATAACACAGAACAACTTTCATGTTGACAGTACTATACTCATGAGGGAGCCTACTAGAGAGACACAAAGACTCCCCATTTAGAACTTTTCATTTAGTCTATTTTCTTGATAAAGAAGAGTCATGGAGAGATACCAAATATACGTTTTTTTGACACCAAGTTTCTATTTTTTCCTATCTTCATTCAATCATGCTGACTTTCAATTATCCACAGGTATTTACAGAGGTTCCACTAAGTGTCCAGCAGAAGGGAAATAAGACAGATGGAAGGCACTGGCCCTCCAAGTCACAAGCAATCCACTGGGATTCGAGGATATTGTGTGATAACAGCATGGGAGGGGAGGGACGTCCTAAATCTGAACTAGAGGCATCCAGGAGGCATCCAAGGGAAAGTGACAGGTGAGGTGAACCCCAAAATGGCATAATCCAGGAAGAGACCAGAGAAATAACACACCACAAAATGATCTGGCACAAGATAAGTGATCAACCTAAGTAATCATTCGAACCAGGTGGATCACGGGTAACTTCAAATCCCTATTCTCAGTCCCTAGCCAAAGTAACCTAATCAACCACACTGTGGATCATTCAGACTTTCTATCAATGACTGATAACTGGCATGACTTCCAGGGTATAAAGCCTGCAATTCAGTCAGGCACATGCCTGTAATCCCAGCAGCTGGGGAGGTTGAGGCAGGAGATTCAAGAGTTCAAAGCCAGCATCAGCAATTTAGCAAGGCCCTAAGCAGCTCAGTGTCTCTAAATAAATTACAAAATAGACCTGGGGATGAGGCTCAGTGATTGAGTGCCTGTGAGTTCAATCCCTGGTACCTTTCAAAAAAAAAAAAAAAAAATTGTGTGTGCATGTGCGCACACACACACACACACACTCCAATTTAGCAATTTAGAGTCCACTAATTTGGAATTTGTGGTCCTTTGGGGCAGCAAGTAAATAGGCCTTGTCTAAAAAGAGAGTTTCAATACAAATTAAAAGGACAATGATTATTGGTTTAGGAAATCAGTTTTATGCACGTCAGACAGCTAAATCAGCAATTAATACATGCGCCAGGCAAGATGGGCTCCTGCTGGGGTCAGCAAGGGGAAGGGGGTTCACATCCTCAGCACTCCTGATGCTACGAGCAGGACAATACACTCTGGCGGGGGGTTACTCCAGTAGCATCACCAGCCTCTACCTACTACATGCCATTAGCAAGCCCCTCCCCCAAAAAGAGCATGCCCAAATGTTTCCAGGCATTGCCAAATGTCCCCTGGGTGGCAACATGTCCCCAGAGAAACACTGCAAGAGACAGGAAACAATGGGACTTTAAGAGTTTGAAAGAACATGAACAAAAACAGATACAAAAAAGTGGGGGCTCTGCTGCTCCTCCCAACCCATGACACGTTTGTCATTCCTCAAAGAACCATGAAAGTGACAGTCAGAGATACTGTTTTAATCAGTTTTCTCACTGCTGTTGACTCGAAGATCCCACCAAAAAACTGTAGAAGAGGTAGACTTTATTTGAGGGCTTACGATTTCAGAGGTCTCAGTCCATAGAGAGCAGGCTCCATTCCTCAGGGCTCAAGATGAGGCAGAACAACATGGCAGAAGAGTGTGGTGGAGGGAAGCAGCTCACATGATCATCAGAGAGCAGAGAGAGACTCGCCAGATACAAATACATACCATCAAAGACACATCCCTGATGCGCATCTCCTACAGCCTCACTCTACCCACCTCCAGTTACCACTCAAGTTAATTCCCACCAGGGAATTAATGCACTGATTGGGTTAAGGCTCTCACAACCCAATCATTGCTTCTCTGAACCTTCTTGCATTGTCTCACACATGAGCTTTTGGGGGACACCTCACATTCAAACCATAACAGATAACAACCCAATTGTTAGCCCTAATTTTCCAAACTCTACACACATGCAGGCTCAAATAAAGAGGCAAGATTTCACATCAGAAGCAATGAACTGCTAAGAGGACAAAAACAGGAGGGGAGGCAGGGCACCACTGGCTCATTTTTCATGTTCCTGGTCTCAGATACTACTACCATGCCAGCTGCTAAAGATCCCTGCTGTCACTGAGGTGGTCAGGAAGCATGGAGACATGACTAGAAGAAGCGAGGAGCCAACCACAGCTGAGTCAACAGAGGGTGACTACAGGCCTGGAGACCCAGAAAAGCATATGAAGGACACAGAGGAGGCATGTCCCCAGTACTCTGGGAAGAAAAGACCTGCACATCATAGGAGACAGTGGGGTCAAGGCCCAAGGCTGCAGGTGCTCCCGCCTCTACACTGCCTAGTACTGGGCATTGAACCTAGAGGTGCTCTACCACTGAGGTACATCTCCAGCCCTGTTTGTTTGTTTGTTTGCATTTGAGGCTGGCCTCGAACTTGCAAATCTCCAGCCTTAGCCTCCCAAGTATCTGGGATTACAAGCATGCACCACCATACCCAACTTGGAATCTTTTAACTAAAACATAACTCCAGGACTTTCTTCAATTACATCATTATAACACAAGTCAACAAGAAGGAAGGAAGGAAGGAAGGAAGGAAGGAAGGAAGGAAGGAAGGACTCTCCAAAACTTCTACAATTTATAAACAATTGAAATTTTTCTTTCTCTACTACATTGCTTGCTTTGTTTGGGGTTTGTTTTGTTTGTTTGTTGGCAGTACTGGGGACTGAACCCAAAGCCTCATACACAATAGGCAAGTGCTTCACCAGTGAGCCACACTCCCAGGCCTCTGTGAAAAGCTTTTATATGGTTCAGCAGCAAGAGAAGCAATACAGTATTTCATATATGGAACCCTTGCTGATTATGAAAACATTTCCAAGAACAGAAGTGGCAAGAGCAGGTTGGGGATTTCTATCACTTTTGGTAAGCCAGCCAACTGGTGTGTCTACCATTCACGATGGATCACTAGAGACATTTTACGAAGCCACAAGGCTCTAACAGGTAACAATTCAAAGCTGATGGTTTATCCCCTTCCAACTTAAGAACCAAACTCCAAATTCACTGTGTGCTTCACAATTCAATGACTACTCAAAGTCAACAGCATTGAATTTCAAGTTTGTATTACAGATGGAAAACTGACTAAAGGAAGCACAGAACCAGGCCAAAAAGGTTATCAAAACCTATGCAGAAGCTCCACGTGGTGAGCCTGTCTCCCTGTCCTGAGTCTCTGGGCCCCGTCAAAGCCCTCAGCTTTCCTGAGGTCCCAGTTTTTAAACTATTGAACCTCAGCAGCGTAAGCAGGCACACAGGCTGCTCTTGGAGACACACTGAATTCCTGAGTTTGTTTGAAAGCAACAGAGAGGCAAAAATTCTACTCCGTGCTTTCTACTCACATCCAATAACCATTATAAAACAGTCCCATACCAGGTACAGGGGTGCTCATTTGGAATCCCAGCAACTGGAGAGGCTAAGGCAGAGAGTCATGATTTAGCAGAGACTAGACTCAAATTTTCAATATTACATGATTTTTCAGTTTTACAATGGTATTAAAGTGGTATGCACTCAGCATAAACCACACTTTGCATCTGAGTTGTGATCTTTTCCAGAGGAGTGATATGTCTCAAAATAAAAAAGGACTGAGGGTGTGGTTCTGGGGTACAGAGTCCATGTGTTCAATTCCCAGGACTGCCCCCACCCCTGCTGGCCAAAAAAAGTCTTAGATTTGAAAGCTCAAGGGCAAACATCACTAAAGTAAAAATACATTAACACAACCATGCCTTCACCAGAGTGCAGGACAAGTCCACCTGGCACTTGCAAACTAATTTCTATGTTCCATTATAGCTGGTCAATGCGAATAGTAAGAAAGAATATGGAAGGAGAACAAAATGTGTCCTATCACTGATTTAACAAGTTCTTCCCTGACATTAACAGGCCAAACAAAAGAGAACAAAGTTGGAGATTCTCTGGATCAAACAGGAGTTTAACATATTCTGTTACAGGTTGAGTATCCCTTATCTGAAATATTTGGGACCAAGAGTATTTAAGGTTCCAGAGACTTTCCAGACTGGGGGACACTTTCAGACTCTACCAGTTGAGCATACACCTAATCCAAAAGTCCAAAATCGGAAATGCTCTGGAACCTGAAACTGTTTGAGTGCATGGATCAGCCTGCACTGTAGAGATGTTCAACCTGTACCTACAATAAACATAACTGGGTCCTTATCGTCATACCTACAATTTCTCCTTCAAGTCAAATTACTAGGGGTGGAGAAACAGAGGAGTGATCTGGGTTTCCCAGAGACAGAGATCTTTCAAGTTCCAAATCTGCTGCCTTTGGCCCTGAGAATTTTCATGGGCCTCAGGATCCTCTTCTACAGAATGGAGATAACAACAGTATGACCCTTGCAGAATAATGGTCAGTATTACGACTTACTGAAGGAAATATTCAATACATTAATTGTAACCATTACCATTATTATCACTAGTCTCCTTTCCTCTGGGCATTCAGAGATTAATTACAAAAGGCACACACACACACAAAAAAAAAACAAAACACAGTGTGGGCTTTTGAGCTTAAGAGGCACCCATTTTGCAGTGTGTGATTCCAAGAAATCCACACAGATGGTCTCCAACTTAAGAGGGTTTGACACCATTTTTCAACCTTACAATGGTGTGAAAGTGACATGCCTTCAGTGGAAATCACACTTTGCATTTGAACTGTGATCTTTTCCCAGAGTGGTGAATCTCTCCCAGGATTCTGGGCAGCTGCAAGGAGCCACAGCTCCACTTCGGCCAGGTGGATGAGGGGGGAGAATAATCTATCCTCCACAGCATGACCCAGCTAGGGTTCTAGGCAGATAAGGTGTATTGAATGCATTTTCAACTGGCAGAATTTTCAACCTAACAATGCGCTTATCGAGCTGTAGCCCCATCATAAGCCACGGAACAATCTGTATATAAAAATTGGACAAGAGGTCAGGCACAGTGGTCATACCTGCAATCCCAGCAGCTCAAGAGACTTGAGTCAGGAGGATCTCAAGTTCAAAGCAGCCTCAGCAGATTAGCAAGGCACTTAAGCAACTCAGGGAAACCCTGACTCTAAATAAAAATATAAAAAAGGGCTGAGAATATAGCTTGCAGGTTAAGTATCCCTGGGTTCAATCTACAATACCAAAAAAAATAAAAATAAAAAGTGCTGGGAATATGGTTCAGTGGTTAAGCACCCTTGGGTTCAATACCTGGTACAAAAAAAATTGGACTAGAGTATCAACGTACCTTTTCCAGAAAGGGCTAAAAAAGCTTAAGGCAAAAAGACAAGTCACCAGTTTATGGAGCTAATGTTACTGGAAATTTTTCTTTCCAACATTCAGGCAGGGACTGGGGTTGTGGTTCAGTGGTAGAGCCCTTGCCTAGCATGTGTTGAGGCACTGGGTTCAGTTCTCAGCACCACATATAAATAAATAATATAAAGGTCCATTGACAACTAAAAAAGTACTTTAAAAAAATTCAGGCAATTATTAAAGGGGAAGAACAGCAGAATTGCCCAAACTATGCTATGTGCATATATGAATATATCACAATAAGTTCCACTTTTGTATGACTATAATGCACCAATTTTAAAAAATAAATTAATAGAAGATCAAAAGAGTAGAGGAAGGGGGATGGGAGAGGAAGATGGGAGGGGCATGGGCAGTACTAGGAATTGAAATGGAGCCAAATAAGTCATATGCATTCATGCATTTCTGAATATGTCAAAACAAACTCTATAATTCTGTGTACCTATAATTCACTAATAAAAAAGATCCAAAAATTAAAAAAAAAAATGAAGAGATGTGCCATTTTCACAGGGACAAAAATGGCAAGTATTTTTATAAGGCAGTTTAAGTCTTTTGCCCCCGATGACACAGGGCACGTCATCACCCAACAACAGAAGTCGATCATAAGAACACATATAAGAAGAGTAATAAATACGTCATTTTCTTTATGAGACGGGATTATAATTTATTTATATATCTACGGCCTTAAGACTTAAATAATCATCATCTAAAATGTCTATAAAGCAGACTGTCCCAGAGGGCAGGTGATATTTCATCTGTTTGTTTTGCTTCGTAATAAGAAATTGATCTCGCTCTTCCAGGTAAGATACATCCTTGATAAACAATGAAATTCACTGTTATACAAAGGTATCAGGACTCCACGGGTAAATTATTCATAAAGAAAAGCCATAAAATTACCACAAAATAACACTTCAGAGGCAAGAGCCTTACTTCTGCAGGGTTTGGGATGATATTAGAATCTCAGAGTTGAGACACAATCCCAGAGACTCTGGAGAAAAAGCAGATCAACCACTCCCCAAAGCGTTAGAAAGGAAAGGGGCGTGGCAGGGAGCAGGTTGGCAGAGAGGTCAGAGCTACTTCTGCAACCTCCCTGGGATTCTGCAGGCCAGAACACAAAACACCCAGGAGAGGGGAGGGCCCACTCCATCCACCCTGTCACTACACCCCTCTTTATCTTGCAGGGCACCCTATACAGAGTGTCGATAAGAATCTGCTTATCGAACTGTGGACTAATAGATCTGTTTTAACAGAGTTAGCACCGCCTCTTGATGGTAGAGAATTCAGCACCAAAAAAGAAAAGAAAAAGCGGTGGGACAGAACTGTTAGAAACTCGATTTCCATTTCTGGCTTTGAGACTGTGCAAGGGTGTGATCACATATATCATCTTTATCAACTTATTTTATTTCTTTCCCTTTTTCTCCTTCTGGGCTGCTTGGTACCCAACCCATCACCCCCATGTGCAGTTTCACTGGGTTTTTGGGGGGTTTATTGGGGGGGGAGCAGGGACATATGTTCCCTCCACTGCAGGCAGTGAGACAGCTGAGCCAGAAGCAAGCCATCCAACTACAGGAGCAGGAAGCCAAGGGACAGGGTCTTCCTCTGCCCAGTCCAGCAGTCAGGGGATAAGACACATAATGCAGGCTACACAGAGTGGACAATGACCTCCCAGAATTACTGAGTCCTCCTGAGTCAGGACTAGCTCCTTAAGACAAGGCTTGGGGGAAGGGGTTGTAAATGAAGAATGGAGGGATGTTGGATTGTATAGAGGGAAATGAGATGAGGGGAGGGGGCAGGGAGAAGGAAAGATGGTGGAATGAGACAAACATTGTTACCCTATGTACATGTAAGATTACATGAATAGTGTAACTATATCATGTACATCCAGAGAAATGAAAAGTTGTACCTAATTTGTGTACAATGAATCAAAATGCATTCTGCTATCATGTATAACTAAATAGAACAAACAATAAAAATAAATTAATTAAAAAAAAAAAAAAAGACAAGGCTGAGGACTGCTGTCCTGCAGGAGGAGCCCCATCTCTGACAGACCCACCCTACTAGGAGTTACAGAACACTAAACACCCTAGCACCCTTCCTGGCCTGGCTCTTTATCTCTTCCCTACAACCAACATGGGTTCTCTAGTCTACCTCTCTAATCTGTGAGCTCCAGATGACAAAAACTTCAACTGCCTCAAACAATCCATATTTGCTTCCTATTATTTACAAACAAATCAACCCAAAGTGACCCATGCAAACATAAAGACAATGATATATTTATCAGGATTAGGCTCGGGCACTAATAACAAAAAATGACAAGAAAGAATAGATACGAGATAAAACAAGGTCCTTCTTGTTACTTTTCTGTACCAATAATGTAGCTTAGAGGTAGGGTGTTTGGGATGGTGGGGCATTCTACAATATCAGGATTCATGTGACACCTTTGAAAAAATTAGAAAGAGGTCTCCCAAGTGAATGGAGTCCTGCAGGTATGTGGTTTAGCAAACACATGATTTGTTTGTCAATAAAAGGCCCAACCGGGTACACAACTTGGAAAACAGAGCCTAGATCAAAGTTCAGTCCCTCAAGTCTTTCTACACAGAATATTACAGTCCTCTCCAAACTGCTTCCATCTGATGACTGTGCACCCAGTACCAACTTCATGATCCCAAATGGCTGCTTAAGAATCAGCCACCATGTCCACATTCCAGCCAGCAGGAAAAGAAGAAGCAACAAAGGATATACTCCTGGGCTGGGGATATAGCTCAACTGGTAGAGTGCTTGCCTCTCAAGCCCCTGGGTTCAACCCCCAGCCCCACAACCAAAAAAAAAAAAAAAAAAGATAGGCTTCTGCCCCTTTTTAGGAAACTGCTTGGAAAGCTACATGTCATTTCCACTTACATCCTACCAGCCAGAGCTTAAATCATAGTTAACTCCAAGAAAGAGTGAAGGCTGGTCTTTATTCCAGGTAGTTTTTATTCCAGGTAGCTCTGTGCTCACCTCAAATGATAATTTTTATTATTGGAAACAAAACAAAACAAAAAAAAAAACAGACAATGAACAGCCTCTGGACCACTCCAGAGGTTCAGTAAATGCCGCGGTATAATGAAAAAAGGTCACATGTGGCTTCTCCTTGAGGTGTTCAGAAGTGTGGCACAGTTGACTTCTCACAAAATGTATTAATAGTTATAGAGCTTGTACTCTGAAAAGCCAGAGTGGACGTAGTAGAATGGATTTTAGAGATCATTCAGTTCAAATCTCTCATTTGGATATTAATGTTTCATAACTATCCCACTTTACGCAGAAATGAAACACTATATTTTAAAAATATGGCATTATCATTCATTTGTAACCTACTGATCCCTTTGTTAATTATTACAACAAATGCTTTAATGCCTTTTTAACATTTAAATCACCCGTGCAATTAGCACAATATCTAATAACAAATGGGCACCTAGCTTTTGCAGGCCATTTAATAAAAGTGTAGATGCCTCATTGCTAGGTAATAGATAAGGTGACCACCTTTTATGAACCAAAAAGCAGGACACCTGACTGGCCACACACAAGGATGGCATTAACCATGGCCCACACATAAAACCTGGGCCTCCATTGAACTATGATACTAAATTGGGGGGAGAGGATGAAAACTGGATGACCTTAATACCAGCTCTTTGGGAGGAAGGGTGATGTTCATTGCACTCTCACTCTTTGTTGTATCCATCTGGGGACTTAAAGTCCCCAGCAAATTTTGTTGCTTCTGAGATTCTGTCCAAACTCTGACAAGAATTTAAAGCTCTGAACCCTAAAGGCACGCCCTGTAGGAATCAGAAAGACACTGGAAAATCTAAACAAAACAACCAAACAACAACAAAATCCTGCCAGATGCAGTTGCCTACACCTGGAATTCCAGCAGCTTGGGAGGCTGAGGCAGGAGGATCAAAAGTTCAAAGCCAGCCTCAGCAACTTAGCAAGGTCCTAAGCAACTCTGCGAGACCCTGTCTCTAAATAAAATATAAGAAAGGCTGGGGATGTGGCTCAGTAGTCAAGTACCCCTGGGTTTGATCCCTGGTACCAAAACCCAAAACAACAAAAAAAAAAACACCAAAAACAAAAACAAAAATCTTGGAAATCAGAAGAGCAGGGGTGCCAGATAGAATTCCAGGTGTTGGTACAATGTGCTCCCTAAAAAGCCCTTGGAATATCAAGAGAGTTGATGGTCTAATTCCACTACTTTTCAAAAAGGACTTTCTCCATCAGCTGTCAACACATATACAATGACATCATACACCAAAACTATGACACATAATTTTCCACACATGCTTCAGGAGTCTGGTCACATATATCAGTGTGCATAAATAAAACAAGAGATTACCCTGGGCTACAGAAGGAAGGGGTACGGATGTTTAGGAATTTAGTGAGTCTCTGTTGTTTTCTATTTTTTAAAACAAAAACCTCTTAAGCAACTGTGACAAAATATTTACACGTGCTGAACGTGTCTGGTGTATTTTCTCCATGTAAAAACTGAACAAAACTCGAATTAAAAAACAAAACAAAACACAAAGAAACTCAAAAGAAGAGGCCATCTCTAGGAAAATAATGGCATTAATAATATTGTACCTGATGGGCCATGTTTTTCCCTCAGAGTAAATCTTTTGTAATTTTACAAAGACAGATAGGATGCACTTAACATAAATTCCTGTGGTAGCCATGGAAGGAATATCGAGGCAGCACATTAAGGAGAAGAAGGGAAAATTCTAGTATAAACAAGGTCCAAATGATCTGGGGCCACTGACCAACTTAGTGACTTTGACAGAAGTTCTTTTTTACATCTCACTAAGCTTCTGTTTACTTTTTTAAATGGAGGTGCTGCTAGGCAGAGTGGTGCACGACTGAAATTCCAGCAGCTCTGGAGGCTGAGGCAGGAGGATTGCGAGTTCAAAGAGCCTCAGCATCTTAATGAGGCCCTAAGCAACTTAGTGAGACCCTGTCTCTAAATAAAATATAAAAAAAGGCTGGGAATGTGGCTCAGTGATATGTGCTTCTTAAAATCAAACCTCCTAGGATTACTGTATTTAGTGAATAAGATTCAACATAAAGAGTCTAGCATGGTACCTACATTTAAATGCTACCTACACCTGGCAAAGTATCCTGATTGATACCAAAGAGCATCATTTAAATACCAAAAAGGCTTAATTATGTATTAAACAACTCTAGTGACTTAAATATTTAAGAAGGAAAAGCTGAAGTAGTTAAGTCCTATCTCCATTTTCATATTTTAAAATTTGTTGGTGAAATTTAAAAAAAACAAAGATGTTTCTGTGATCTACCCCAAAAGATTTCCGTTTTAGGTAGTATAGAGGGGATACCAGTCAATAGGAGGAATAGGAGGACTGCAGAATTTTTTTGAAAAGGTTTAGATGGTAAACAACTCTTACTTTGTGGACCAAAAGGCAAAAGCAAGGTTATGCAGGTATTTATGTAATCTTTTCAAATACAATCACCCAAAAAGGTAAAAGCCATTTGCAGCTAAGGGGCTCTACCAAGCAGGAGGTGGCCTCTCAGCTGACACCCAATGAAGAGTTCTGGATCAGGTCAGGTCCACGTGGATCACATGCATCATCCAGTTTTCCCTTCAACAGGCTGCATGCAAGCAAGCTCTACCTCAGAAGCCTCATCTGCAAAATGGGGACAGTAATAGCTCTAGTTCCACAATGCTGTGGGAAGGGCTAGAAACCAGATGGACCTGATGCATGGAAAGTTGGAGGCCTAGACACACATGGTGGTGGAATAACCCACCTAGAGCTAGCAGCCCTTACAATTAGCACTGGCTTCCCGGTGACAGAATCCAAACCTGCCATGCCATCAGTCTTGGCAAGGACTGATGAGTGAGCAGAGGCCACAGGCTGCTCCTTGCATTTGAGGTGCCCTCATCAGGGCCTTCGTCTCCCACTTCTCTTCTACTCTTCTGTCCATCCTTTGCTTTTATACTATTTATTTAGAGACAGGGTCTCACTGAGTTGCTTAGGGCCTTGCTAAATTGCTAATGCTGGCTTTGAACTCCTGATCCTCCTGCCTCAGCTTCCAGAGTCACTGGGATTACCGGTGTGCACCACTGTATCCTTTGTGTTTAACCTTTCCCTAAGTAGGTAGCAAGATTGTAGCAACCTACCTAAACCTCTCAGTCAAACCTCTTCCTATTGTTAGTATGTGTCCGGAGCGAGAGACATATTATGTGTCTCGCACATTACATTAACACATTAACACATTAACATTATGTTCCCCCCATTCCCACACTCATCCTCCCCACCCCCAGGCCAAAGAGAGACTGCTGATTGAAATGTGGGGAATGTGATCCCTGCCAGTGCAGACAAGATTAAATGCCTGTGATCTGTTGACACTCTGAAATGCCTTGGGTACTCAGACTTAAAAAGAGCTTTTAGAATTGGGGGCTACCTGTTATTAAAATATAGTATTTTTTAAAAAGTCTTGAGAGAATGCAGGATATAGCTGGTAGTTGTTCCAATGATTAAGTGCCCAAGATGAGCTGTGTCTGCAGTTTAAATCAAAGCTCTGACCTATTTTTCTTACTAATCATTGGAAAATAAATAGTGATATAGCATCTATAGTCAGGATAAATCCAGATTTCTTTCTTTGGAGAATGAAAGTGAACACTGCATCTCCTCAGTTTCTTTTCATTTTATCTTACATGCCAGTATAATAACAGTTTTGTTGGATTTTTTTTTAATTACAAAAGCAATGTATGAATACAATGCTCTTTGAAAAATTTTTAAAATATGGAAGTGCACTTAACCTACTCTTCTAATTCCAGAACCCTCTTAGAGGAAAAAGTTATGAATTGTGAGCATTTACTTATGGGGAAATAAGTAATTTTTACATTACATAAATGATGTATTCATATTAATATACTTTTTATCCTACCTAATATCTCCTGCAAGTCTATATAAGTTACTGTATATAGTTGCATCATTGTTAACTGCTGCATAGCATTTCCACAGCTATGTAGTATTCCGTCGTTTAGAGCACACAGCTTTTCATAATTGTAAACCATTATAGTAAAAAAAAAAAAGAAAAGGTGCACATGGTGGTTCATGCCTGTAATCCCAGCACTTGGGAGGCTGAGGCAGAAGGATCACGAGTTCAAAGCCAGCCTCAGCAACTTAGTGAGGCCCTAAGCAACTCAGTGAGACTCTGTCTCTAAATAAAATACAAAATATTTGTATTTTGGGGCTGGGGATGTGGCTCAGTGGTCGAGTGCCCCTGGGTTCAATCTCCAGTACCAAAAAAAAAGGGGGGGGAAGAAAAGAAAAACCCGATTCATTCACGTGTGTGTTTTTATCTATGACACAGAACAATTAGTATTTGTATTAGTATTCTCTGGAGAATACACACACACACCTATAAACACACAATTGATATATAGAGATTTATTAGAAGGAATTGGCTCATGTGATTATGGAGACTAATGAGTCTCAAGATCTACAGTCATCAGGCTGGAGACTGGGAGAACCAATGGTGTCATTCCAGATCAAATTCAGTAGCCTCAAGACTCAGGGAGAGCTGAGTTTTCAATATCAGTCTGAAGGTGGGGAAGGGGGTTTCCAAAATGAAGACCCTTAGGCAGGAGGAATAACCTTTTAGGGGAGGATTGGCCCTTTTGTTCTACCCAAACCTTCAACTGATTAGATGAGGCCCACCTGCACTACAGAGGTTATCTGCTTTTACTCAGTCCACAGATTCAAATACTAACTTATCCAAAAATGCCTTCACAAACACACCAGCATAAGGTTTGACCAAAGACCTCATCATCCCATGGCCCAGTCAAAACTGACATACAAAATTTACCATCTCACAATTGAGGAGTAGTATAGTTTTATTTGCATCTGGGGATTGAAACCAAGACCTTGTGTTTGCCAAGCATACGGTCTAACATGGAGCTAGACTCCCCAGTCAAGGTTACTTTTGTTTCTGATGCATACTTTGTGTCCTCAGAATGCTTTGTCACTTTTTAGTACTGCCATATACAAAACCTATCTTTTTTTTTTTTTTTTGCATCCCAGCTGATCATCTATGTACCTTACAAAGTACTGTGTTACTCTGACAGAACAACCTGAACACTGTCAGTCTCCTGTGGGAATGAAGGGCACCTTTTGCTTTAAAGTCATCCTAGAGCAGTGACCTACCTCCAAGAGTATCTAGAAAGGTCATAGGACACCTGGTGCCTTTCCCACCCTGGCAGGTAGATCATTAGTCTTCACCAAGACCTTGCTCCTTAGATCTATGAGCCAGCACTTTGCAAATTTTAAATTGAGTTGTGTGCAAAACTTTAATCCTGAGCAGAGAATAGCAATTTGGGTTTCTCTTCTCTTTTCTTAGATGGACACAATACCTTCATTTTATTTGTTTATTTTTACGTGGTGTTGAGAATTGAACCCAGTTCCTCACACATGCTAGGTAAGTGCTCTGCCACTGAGCCACAACCCCAGCCCCCAACTGGCTTTCTCAAGAAAGTTTTGGAAACTTCTTACTCTTCAAGTTCTCACTTCAAACTGTCTTTGAAGGGACTTTCCCTGAGAACACAAAGTAAATCATGAACACCATCAGTCTCATTAGCCATGCAGCTCTATGCCCGAGTCCTACCTGTGCACAGTAAAAGAAACTGAGTATCCTCTGACCACAACTTCACCTGCCTCTGATGAAACAACAACAAAAAAAAGGTCTCCTGAAAGCCTACATCATGACGGATATACTTAACCTAAAGGACTCCTCTTTATTCTATTTCCATGTTCCTACTCTTTTTTTTTCTTTCTTTTCTTTTTTCTTTTCCTTTTTTTTTTTTTTTTTGGTACTAGAGATTGAACCCAAGGGGCACTTAGCCACTAAGTCATATCCCCAACCCCTTTTTGTATTGAATTTAGAGACAGGGTCTCACTGAGTTGCTCAGGGTCTCCCTAAATCGCTGAGGTTGGCCTAGAACTTGATGTCCTCCTGCCTCAGCCTTCTGAGGCAACGGGATTACAGGCTTGTGCCCCTGCCCCCGATTTCCTCCTACTTTTTTTACATCGAAACTTTCTTTCCCTTATGCAATAATAGTGACAGTAAATGGTATCCTTTTTTCATTTAAAAATCCTCACTGGGCAAATTTCAAACTTAGCTCAATTATCACAGCCCTCTAGTTTTGTTTTAAACTGGTCCATGAAATCCAAAACCCAAAATCACTAACAAAATAATATCCCCAACCAAAGAGAGAAAAAAGGAAGAGTGAGAATCTCCCCCACTCTTTCTCACCCTCCCACTCCCTCCCCTGCCAATCCAAACTCATCAGATGCTGCAACTTGGCTCACTCCTCTCCCTGAGCTTTCTCAGCTGTGTTATTTCCACCTCTTCTTCACACTCATCCTAGGCATCTTCACCATCTTAAACTTCAAGCCTGAGGTGTCCCAAACACCAGTTCTTAGTTGATAACCTCTGGGATGTGTGATCATTAAGGAATGACAAGCCAGTACCTAGAATTCAGTCACCCAAAGTCCTTTAATGCTTCTGTCTTTGACCCCCATCAAGAAGATCACTCAAGCCAGGTGCTGGGGTGCACACCTGTAATCCCAGCAACTCAGGAGACTGAGGCAGGAGGATCACTGAGTTCAAAGCCAGCCTCAGCAACCTAGCTAGACCCTGTCTTTAAATAAAACACAAAAGCAGGACTGGGATGTGGCTCAGTGGTTAAGTGCCCCTGGGTTCAATCTCTGGTACCAAAAAGAAAAAAGAGAAGAAAAACTCACAGGCCTGGGCACCCATGCTCACACCTCCAGCAGCAGGAGTGCTCTCCTGGCAGAGCTGCCTGGCTTGAACAAGATTTAATGGGTCTACTTGGAGAAAGAACCACAAAAACAGAGCCTGTTCACAGGAAGCCAGGGAAACAGAACTGCAAACAGGCAGGAGGAAGAACTGTCACGTCACAGAGGCCAGGGGCAAGGGCCATGCAGAAGCTACAACAAAGTGGTGGGTATCCATCCTACCTGAACGAACACAGCTCAGGAGAAAGCACATACGTAATTCAGCAAGCCACAGAATAGGAACAAACAGACTGTGCTACCTGGGATTTTGTTTCTATCAATTTGGCAACCAGGCAGGGAATTAGTGCTTATTCAAAGGACAGTTTTTTTGTTTTTGATTTTGGTACGAGGGATTGAACCCAGACATGCTTTGCCACTGAGTCACATCTCCAGCCCCTTTCACTTTTTATTTTTAAACAGGAACTTGCTAAGTTGCTGAAGTTGCCCTCAAACATGCAACCCTACTGCCTCAGCCTCCAGAGTCACTGGAATTACCGGCATGCGCTGTCTCACCCACTCAGAGCACGTTTTCTTGAAGGCAACAGTTTTTGCCATAGCAATTAGAAGCTAATTTAACATAAGACCAGTGGTTCTCAAAGGGCAGAGAGAAGTGGGACATGATTCTGTCCCCTCCATGGGACATTTGGCAATGCCCAGAGACATTTTTCAGTGCCACACTGGAGGAATCTAATGGGCAGAGAGGTCAAGGATGCTGCTAAATAAATACCCTACAAGCACAGGACAGCCCTCCACCACAACAGTGTGGCACAAAGTGTCAAACAGTAGCGAGAAATGGAACTGACTCAAAGCATCAACAATCCTAAATGATGAGTACAGTTAATATACCCTTTTCACACAGCCAAACTGGGGAAGAGATTTTTTTTTTTTTTTTAAACTGGCCCATATAGATCGGAGATTCAAACCTGGCCATCTACCTCCAGAGTCTGGACTTTTCACCATTATACACTCTGGCCTCCCAGACAACTGATTTTGGCCTCTCCTCTCCATAGCTATTCACCAAATTCAGCTCTGCCCCTCACTGTACATTCCAGGAGAGAGGAGGGGCAGGATGACATTTCCCCATCATCCCAGCACAAGGCTAACTTACAGTGGGAGTTCACAAAGATAAGGAGGTGGCAACAGTGGTGCCTGACTCACTTCTGATACAGGAAGGTCATGGCATTGTTTTCCTTTTAGCTCTGATAGTACCTATGGGAATCTATAACAATCAACCTGATGCAAAGATGTCTTTGAATGACAGATATGCCAGGCACAGTGGCACTTTCCTGTAAGCCCAGTGACTTGGGAGGCTGAGGCAGGGGGATCGATATTTGAGGCCACCCTTAGCAACTTAGCAAGACCCTGTCTCTAAATGAACTTATAAAAAAAGGATGGGGATGTGATTCAGTAGTTAAATGCCCCTGAGTTCAATCCCCAGTACCAAAAATAGTAATAATTATAATAATGATAAAAATAAAAGATAGGAGAGCTTTCCAATATTAGAATTGGAAATATCTTTTGTTAGCAAGGAATCCTGAGATCAAAAGCATGAGTAAGCCCAGATGAAATTCTATACAAAGTATATGGTTTTCAAAGACAATCATCCTTCAGATGACCAAAAAAGGGGGAAGAACCCTTGATGAGATGCTATAGCCACCCACAGCCCCTTCTCACAAATGAGCACGGAAAGGCAGGAGAAGGCAAGTGACTTCCCCAAGGCCCCACAACCAATGAGCACAAAAGTGGAGTCTGGGAAATGATGGCCTCAACCCCACTAAACCTGTGCAGTATCCTAGAAATACTACTTCTGGTTTCTAAATTTGGATTACTCAATCGTTACTACCAAAACTATTAAAAGAAACAATGTCAAAATAGGAAAAGTGGGGCTGGGGTTGTAGCTCAGTGGTAGAGCTCCTGCCTAACCCAGGTGTAAGGTCCTGGGTTTAATCCTCAGTACCACATAAAGATAAATAAATACAATAAAGGTATTGTATCTGTAAGAAAAATGCAGCTCAGTTTGGGTCCCAACACAGCTCATACCCTTGAATCCAGGGAAGCAGGCGCTATGGGGTGCCCGGTCTGAGTTGCGGCCCAGTGAATGCACCCAAAAAACACTCGGGACACGGGAGCTGACTCCGGACATGGGAACTCACTCCAGAGAATTATTAGGCAGACAAACAGTGTCCACTCTCAGGGCAGGGAGGAAAAAAAGGGGAGGAAAATGGCCGGGGAGCTTCTCTAAAAAATACCTCAAAGTGCAGATCTTTTGGCCTTCCACATACTATCCAAAACATCATTGCCTGAGGATAAATGCAGATTTTTTTAAATTACAGGCAGCAGCAGAGGGTAGTGTTAAAGGACCAAAGCTCTGGGGATGCAGAATACAGGTTCAAGTGGAGTTCTGCTCCCACCTAACAATTCCCTACAGGACGCACCCAAGGGAATCACACACAAACATGCACCAACCAGCACTTATAAGAACACTCTAAAATTTTATTCCTAAAAGCCTAAAACTAGTCAGGTACAGTGGTGCAAGCCTGTAATCCCAGTGGCTCAGGAGGCTGAGGCAGGAGGATTTCAAGTTCAAAGCCAGCCTCAGCAACTTAGTGAAGCCTTAAGCAACTGAGTGAGACCCTGTCTCTAAATAAAATATAAAAAGGGCTGGGCATCATGCACAACCATAGAAATGAAAAGTTGTACCCCATTTGTGTACAATGAATCAAAATGCAGTTTGTAAAAATAAAAAAATAATAATAAAATTTTTAAAAAAGGGTCTGGGGATGTGGCTCAGTAGTTAAGCACTTTTGGGTTCAACCTCAGTACCAAAATAAAATTTTAAAAGTCTAAAACTAGAAAGACCTCAGAGGTTTAACAACAGGAAAATGGGTGAATGGCTATGTATTCATATAATAAATGACAACCAAAGAGTAAATAACCCATAGTACATCATGAGTGGGTCTCATAGATGTTATGTTGAGCATATGAGGCCAAGCAAAAGAGAGAGAATACCGCAGGCTTCTGCTTACTTGAGGTTCTATGGGCAACATTATCTATGATGAATGAAATCACAATAGTGGTTCCCTGGTGAAGAGGGATAAGGAGCAATGACCCAGGTGGCTAGGATGCTGGCAGTGTTGTCAGTCACACACCTACATAAGTATATTCAGTCACAAACTTCAGATGCGTGCACTTTACTATACATGGATAAAGATATGTATATTTTAACTCAATTACAAGAGAAGTTTAATTGTTTAAAGTAAAAAGAAAACCTATGTGATTCTGCCACTCAATAATTGAGAGACTCAAGGACAGGTACTTCACTTCCTAGACCTCAAGTTTTCTAAAATGAAGACAATAATAGTCTCTAATCCTATCAACCTGTGGATGTTTTTTTGTTTTTGTTTGTTTTGTTTTGTTTTGTACCAGCAATTGAACTCAGGGTCAGGGGAACTTAATCTCTGAGCCATATCTCAGCTCTTTTTTGTATTCTATTTATAGACAGGGTCTCAATGAGTTGCTTAGGGCCTCGCTAAATTGCTGAGACTGGCTTTAAACTCTCCATCCTCCTGCCTCAGCCTCCTGAGCCAACTGGGACTACAGATACACGTAACCATGCCCGGCTGTGGATATATATGAAACCAGGTTTAAGAGTAAATGCAATCTCGGGGATAGGGTTGTAACTCAATGGTAGAGCCCTTGCCTAGTGTGCGTGAGGCACTGGGTTTGATCCTCAGCACCACATGAAAATATATAAACAAAATAAAGGTACTGTGTCCATCTATAACTAAAAAAAATTTTAAAAAAAAAGAGTGCATGAAATCTTAGCATGATATCTCAAAGCATTGCTGAACAAAAATTATGGGAGGCCTGAGTTTCTGCATTGTACCCAAACAGACCAGATAAAACCAAAATGCAGTCACTCAATATAAACAGCACTTAATCACACTGAACCCCAAATCAGACCAATTCTTCCTGAAAACAGGAGATTCCAAGTTGCAAGGAGAAAGTCCTCTCTGCTTGAACACTCACGAAAGCATAACCTGAAGTAACCTGATGCTGAACAAGTAGCTTTTCCCCCTTACTGTTCTGTTTTCTTGTTTCTACTTACAAAACTCACTGTTCTGTCACTACCTGGTTGGAGCTCAGATTTTTTTCCAAAGAAAAGATGCTGCCCCTGTTCAGGCATGAATAAAGATCAATTTGATTCATAACTAAATTTGTTGTAATTTTATCTTTTGACAGCATGCAGGCTACTATTTTTTCTATCATCATCATTATAATAATTACTGTTTGGTTTTAGTACTGAGTATTAAATCCAGAGGTACATTACCACTGCTCATACATCCCCAGCCCCTCCCCTCCTTTATTTTTAAATTAAATTTTGAGGCAGGAGTCTAAGTTGCTGAGGGTCTCCCTTAGTAGCCAAGGCTGGCTCAAATTTGCAATCCTCCTGCCTCAGCCTCCTGAGTCACTGGGATTACATGCATGTGCCACCAAGCCCAACTATTAGGATAATAATGCATCAATATTCCTGTACTTATTTTCATTATTATAAAGGTAGAAATTAGTCACTGAATGTGGGCTTTGCTCACCACTCCTCTGTGGCAAAACAAAAAAAATAAATAAATATTGTAACAACATAAAATTAAAGATGCAACAGAAATAAGAAAATGTGACCTGGGTCTCCTCAAACTCGGGTCTACTAGAGATCTGAAAATTAAACAGCACTGGCCCAGTAGCCTCCCTGTGTCTTCCATCCATTGGGATATGGAGGAGTTGTTAGCAGTGGGTGCAAATGTGAGAAGTATTGCAGGGCTGTTCTGCATGTTCTGACAAGAGCAGGAGGAAACACAGTCCCCAGTGAATCAGAGAGCCCAGTATGCAACCTGATTAATCACCAGAGGAAAAAGCCCATATGGTGTGATGGTGGAGAGCACCGGGAACACACAGGAAGAAAGATGTAGGCAGCAGTCAACAGAACAAAGGGGCCATGGAGCAGGGGAACAGGGCGTGGGGTGGATCAGGCCTACTACGACTCCCCCTGCATATACTTCCAGAAAATCAGGAGCCTCTCCCTGCTAGCCTGTTTTCACTTGAGGCTAATGGCTGGGGTTCCTCATATGGTTAGGGCCTTTTGACCTGGATGGAGGCAGAGCTTACAGCTATAACTTTAATGATAGGAGTGCACATTTGTTTCTCATCAGAGTGGTTCCGCTGTTTCACACGGATTTCCTGTGGAGTATAAAAGTAACAGATGTCATAAATGGGGAAGGGGTGTACACACAGAATGAAAATGACACAGCTGAACACAGGGAGAGAAAATGGAGGTATTGCTCCTACATTCAGGGGGAAAAAATGGGGATATTCGGGAACAAGCTTTGTGGCTGGTTTTTGGTTATGGGTTTGGTTTGGTTTGGTTTGTTACCTGGGACTGAACCCAGAGGTGCTTAACCATGGAGCCACATCCCCAACCTTTTATTTATGTATTTTGAGACAGGGTCTTGCTAAGTTGTTGAGGATGGCCGTGGATTTGTGATCCTCCTGCCTTGGCTTTTCTGAGACACTGGTATTACAAGCATGGGTCTGTTACTAAAAGGTCAGTCCTCATCCCCAATGCCAATCCAATAATGAGGATACCATTTTGAGATGAAGGAAAAAGAAGGTTTATTGCTTTGCTAGCAAAGGAGAAGCACAGGGAACTCCTGTTTCAGCAGCTGTGATTCTGCCCATCAGCAGGAACAGGGGGCTTTTAAAGAGGTGATTCAAAGGCCACATTCCCTGTGTTCTCTGAAATTTGCTTGTTAATTTGGGAGAAAGTCATTTCTGAGAGCTTCTGGTACCATCCCCAAAGTCTGGATTACTTCCTTCCTGTGGTGGGTGTGTGCTCAAGGACAGATAATTCTGCCTAGGATGGGGAAGAAAGGTAATCCTGTTTCCCCTGAGATTAGGGAGGGGGAGAAATTAGGGAGGAAGAGAGACATGTCGTTTTAAAAATAAGTCACAGTGGCAGAGCAGCAAGGGCTATATTCAAAGCATAAAACGAACCACTGTTACAAGTCCAGCCTTATTTTCTTTCTTTCTTTGAGAATTCCTAAAATTCAACCTCCAAATACAGTCAAGTTCACTTTACCATCTTCCAAATACATCCTCGTATCATCACTGAAGGAACACAGCTCTAAGAGGTAAATTAAACAGAAATATAGAAATAAGTTATAATGAGTAATAAAAGTAGTCAACCAGGGAATTCATTGAGCCCAATTTAGTTATAAATTTCTTTTAAAGTTAAGCTAAATATAAAGAAAAGGCAATTAGGTACAAGCTTTTAGCGCTGTGCTGAATAACTTTTAATATTGTCTCTCACTAGCCAGAACTAGGAGAAATCTCACTGTTGAACAATCTCAACATATTTGCAACTTTATCCCCCCACTCTATTTACTCACACGTAACTAAGAAAATAGATCTGGATGAAATAAATTTTGACTTTCTTAACGAGAAAAATCTCACATATGTAGGTTTCTATTAGGATCTCACAGCAGGATCTCATCAGCGCAGAGTCAAACTTATTTTTGGTTGAAAAGTCCAGTTACACCAGTCTTTGGAAACCCTTGGAGGGGCAGAGAAAGGAGTGAAGAGGCACTGACTATGACAACACCCCAGGTCTCACAGCCACCTGTTTGTGAAATAAGGATGCATTCTGAGAGGCTCACAGAGATAGAACCCAGATTTTAGACATCTTTGCCCTGGAGTTCAAGGGCCCTCCACACTACAGTGTGAAACATTTATTCTTGAGAATCCTGAAAAGTTATTTCAAAAGCAGCCACTTGGAGGTTGAGCTTCTTTTGTACTTAACCTTATTTTCTTGGAGCTTTTCAAGTGTTTCAGTTTTATGCAAATCATTCTTTGGGGTTTCTCTGTCATCACAGGCCTCTGCCAGTTCTGAAGCAGCTTCTTTTGTTCGCCTTCACTCCAGTGAATTCAGACCATCTCCTGGCTTTTGTTTCTCTGCAGTAGTGAAACTCTATTGTGATGCAGAGGCAGACAATGGAAGCAAAGGTGACAATCATTTCAGAAAATAAAGCAAGCCTACTTTCATCAACTCCTACCACATGACTAAATATGCCTGCTGCAGGGGGAGTGGGGGACCAGGAAAGGGAAGACTGCTGTGTTGACCCCAAGCTCAGAAAAAGATGACAATGGAACTCTAAAATAATAGGTAGAAGCAGTTGGGTTCCAAGTAAGGGCTCACTTAATTTCCATTAATGATGTCTACAGAACAGAGACTCTCAAAGTATGGTCTAGGAACCCCAAGACACTGTTGGGAGGTAGGTAGAGGGGAGTTTTCCAAAGACAACATGACTTGGAACATCACAAGGGATTGGATGCAAAAGCAGCTATGAGAATCTACCCATCTTCTGCTGAGCCAGAGGTTGAGATGTGCAAAAATGTAAAGCCAAAATGTAAAGCCAAGGCACTCTTTCTGCTGAAGGGTCTTGTTTAGACAAATAATTCCTTTTCATTAAAATGTGCCATTTAGAGCAAAGGAACCAACAGACACTTCACAGAAGAATAAATACGACCAGTCAACAATATATTAAAAAATGTTCAACATCACTAGTAATTCGAGAAATGCAAATTAAAACTACACTGAGTTTTTTTATTTAAATATTTTTTCTTAGTTGCAGATGGACTCAATACCTTCATTTTATTTACTTATCTTTATGTGGTGCTAAGGATTGAACACAGTGCCTCACAGGTGCTAGGCAAGTAAGTGCTCTACCACTGAGCTACAGTCCAGCCCTGCACTGAGATTTCATCTCACTGTAGTCAGAATGGCAATTATCAAGAATACAAGTAACAATAAATGTTAGCAGGGATGTGGGGGAAAAGGTACATTCATACATTGCTGGTGGGACAGTACATTGGTGCAACCACTCTGGAAAAGCTGTATGGAGATTCCTCAGAAAACCTGGAATGAAACCACCATTTGATGCAGTTATCCCACTCCTAGGTTTGTACCCAAAGGACTTAAAATCAGCATACTAAAATGACATAGCCACATCAATATTTATAGCAGCTCAATTCACAATAGCTAATATATGGAACCAACCTAGATGCCCTTCAACAGATGAATGGATAAAGGAAATGTGCCATATACATACATACACACACACAAAGGAATATTATTCAGCCATAAAGAGAAATGAAATTATGGCATTTGCTGGTAAATGGATGGAAGTGGAGACTGACCTGCTAAGTGAAATAAACCAAGCCCAAAACCAAAGGCCAAATGTTTTCTCTGATATGCAGATGCTTACACACTATAAGGGGGAGGGAGGGGAGAATAGAAATTCATTGGATGAGACAAAGGGGAATAAAGAGAAAGGAGTAGGGGATGGGAATAGAAAAAACAGTAGAATAAATCATACATAACTTTCCTATGTTCACATATAATTACACCACAGTGAAACTCTACATCATGTACAACCACAAGAATGGGAAGTTACACTCCATGTATACATATGTCAAAATGCACTCTATTGTCATGTGTATCTAAAAAGAACATTTTTTAAAAAGTGCCATTTACATTAACATGCTATAGTGTTCATATTGTTAATTAGTAAATTTTAAATTTTTGGATTCAATTTTTAAAAGGATGAAGACCAATAGATAGAACCCATGTAAACAAAGTTCTTGGGGGTAGGGGTATTTATTGATATATTTAGAGAGATGCTGGTGAACAAACCCAAGGCTTTCATGCATGCTAAGCAAGTCATCTAATTCAGAGCTACATCCCCAGCCCATTTTTTATTTTATTTTGAGACAGGGTCTTGCTAACTTGTGCAAACTAACCTCAACCTGGCACTCTTCCTGCCTCAACCTCCCAAGTAGCTGGCCCTCCACAATAATTTTTTCAAATATTGAAGCCAGACTTAACAGGCCGTTAGTGTAGAAATCAGGGAGTCTGGTCAAATTGAGGAATGAAGTCTGGGAAGTTGGAGACACCCTTGGGAGACTGGAATGTCATTGCCTCCAGAGCCCTCTGATCACCAAGGTTACCTGCTTAACTGCCCCTCCCCAAAAGCTGCAAGCAAGGAGTTGCTAATTAATGCCTCCAGGTCCCACCTGAATCTCCATGTGGCCCTTCCCCCTGCCATTCCCACCTCACCTTTTTGCTGTGTCACCACCCCCATATGGGCAGGAAGGAGAGATAAAGGTCAGAGGAAGGGGCAGAACAAAAGAAGACCCTAACCCTATAAAAGATGGAGGGTGTGCTCACTTCTTCGGGATTCCAGAACATCAGCCAGCCATGGCCCCCCTTCTCCCACTCAGGAGAAGTTTGTATTACTACTTTAAATAAAACCTGCTTAAAATGCTTGCCTTGGCGTGCTTCTCTGGCGTAATACTTCAACACCGGAGGAAGCAGAACTCGTCACCGATATGCCACGGTATCAATATTATTGTATTTTTACACCCTTCTTTGTTTATTTATTTTTATGTGGTGCTGAGAATCCAACCCAGTGCCTCACACATGCTAGGCAAGCACTATACCACTGAGCTATAACCCCAGCCCCCCCTCCATAATGATTTTTAAAACTGTAAAGGAAATCTGAGATTAAAATGTCTGAGAATCACTACTACATGTCATAGGACAAATCTAACCTGCCTAATTTTGTAAAACAGATTGTACTGGCATACAACTACATTTGTTCCATATACTATTTATGGGTCAAATCCAGTGTGTGTGTGTGTTTAGGTAAATAAAGTTTTACTGGAACACAGTCACACTCATATGTTAACATGTTGACAATATCTATTTTTTTTTTTTTTTTTTTTTTTTTTTGCTACTAGGGTATAGCTGAAGGCATTACTACAAAGTCTTAAATATCTACTATCTGGCCCTTTATAGAAATGATAATGAAGGTGATAGTGGTGGTGGTGGTGATAAGCAATCCTAATTAGCCCATCTTCTATGAGCCAGACAGACTGTGTGCCATGGGCAGTTTACACAGATCCAACAGCAAGAATAAAAAATATCTTTTATTCCCATCTTGGATCCACGGATGATGCACCATAAAACAAATGACAGATGAACAAGAGGATACAAATGTATTCAAGTTTTTCATGACAAGGAACTGATGACCCTAGGAAGTAGGTCAGCTCCTATATTTGTATGTTTTGGCAAGCTGGAGGATAAATGGATATAATCTAACTGCAATCCATCAACAGGACCAGGCACTGTCTTTGGTGGTAAGGATGTTCCTTTCCTCCAGGTAAAGGGAGGGAACCTCTCAGATAAGGGCCTTTGACCCAAACCAGACAAGGACATGGAAATAGCTGAGAGTGACCTTCCTGCTTCTGCTATTTTCTCAAATGCCAAGATACCAGATTTTGGAGAAGTATGTCCCGAACCCCGACAAAATCAATCTTCTGAATAATTCCATGAAGGAGACCTGTTTTCATCTTTACTGTATACAGGGGGGAAAAACTTAAAGCTCACAAAGTTTAAGGTACTTTCAGATCACAAGGCTCTTCCATTGGAGAAGGCCCCATGCAAACCCAAGACTGACTCCAATCAAACATGAGAAGTAAACATGGTGACTTTTCATAAAACATTCTTGCACTCGGACTAATACTGGCAAAAGCCAGGAAAGGAATTTCTCTACTGAGAGCAGCACAGGAGTCCAGTCATTTCCACTGCAAGTCTAGTTACTAGCATCATCAGCTACCTGCTCCCCAAGGTATCTAGCCATTGTGGACACAGAAGAGAGGTATTCATGGAGCCCATCACTGAGGAAGCCTTATAAAACTGAGCAGAGCTCACATTAGAAATGAGCATGAGGTTAGAAATTTGGTTTTACTGCATATGTACTTAAGATGTCAATTTGTGGTGCTTTCCAAAAAACAAAACAACAATAAACAGCATGACCACGTAAGTATTAGAGGGAATTTAGGGGCACTATGGTACAGGGAAGAACCCTGTGATATGTTCTCATGGTAACATCCTCAAAGTCTTCCTTTTAAGAACATGCAGTTACATTCCAATCCGCCCAACCCCATATTGATTATACAATGAAATGTTCTTAAAACATTCCCTCTCCCAGGGCCAGGGGTTGGGTGGGTGTGGAGGCGGACACCTGTAATCCCAGCAGCTCAGGAAGCTGAGGCAGGAAGATCTGAGTTCAAAGCCAGCCTCAGCAATTTAGCAAGGTGCTAAGCAACTCAGCAACACCCTGTCTCTAAATAAAAATACAAAATAGGGCTGGGGATGTGGCTCAGTGGTTGAGTACCCCTGAGTTCAAACCGCAGTACCCAATCCCCCTGCCAAAAAAAACTTCCTTAAATCCCTGCCTCATTCCATATATATATGGAATATTCCATTGGAATATATATTCCAATAAATATATATTTATTAAAATTAATATATATTTAATGTAGCAGTGTTTTTAAATCTCAAAAATGACTGCATATCATATAATCAATAGCATCTTTGATTACAATCACTGTTCACTTGACAAAAACAGGAAAATTAAAATTCAATAAAGTACCTTCTGAGCTACCCCACCATGAACTGGGACAAATCACACTGGCTATAAAACTCATCTCTTTAATAGAAATGTTTCACTTTTAAGTATCTCGTGAATGGTCAATAATCAAAACTCAAAAAAAGCTGGGGATGTAGCTCTGTCTTAGAAAACATGCCAAGCATGCCTGAGGTCCTGGGTTCCATCCCCAGCACCACAAAAAGAAGATGAAGAAGGGAAAAAAAATCAAACCAAGGTGCAAAATCTCAGATGAATGCCCAAAACACAGGCAGGTATGAGGTGGGACCCTGCAAGGTACTGGATTTCACAGGTGGCAAAGCAACAGAGATCTTTCCATTAAAGGAAATTTTCTCAGAAAAAGAAAATTGAGACATAGAAACAACTCAATTATCAGGGCCTTTCCAGATAACCTGGTTCACAAATTTCAATGCTCATACAACATCAGGGAGCCATGAGTCAATGTAATAATTTTTAAATTTTGAAGAGATGGAAAATTCTGTTACCAAAAAAATCCAGAGTTCAAAAGACTATAAATAAAAAAGCAGGTAGTATAGGTTACTAAAAGAAGCCACTTTTACTAACAGTTCTTCCAGATCCTTTCAAAGAGGATGAGGCAAAGACAGAAAGAGAATGCATACACAAATATGTTCCTGTCTCCCATAAACTGTGAAACAGACTACCACACAAAGTCTATATCTGGCTTTTTTTTAAACTCATTATGCAGATTGAAAATCATTCTAGATCAATACATAGAATTGCCTCTTTTTTCTATAAATGCCTACCTAGTGCCCCATTACACAAGTATGTCATAATTATTAACCCCCAATCACAGATATTTAGGTTGTTTCTACTCTCATACTCTTCAATAGCTGCCACAATGGCCTTCTCTGTATCTCAGCCTTGGTACTGACAGGCAGGTTTATCCACAGGAGGAATTCCCAGAAATGGCATCACTGAGTCAAAAGGCATATGTTTTTTACTGCCTGTGGAAATGGAAGGATTTCCTCTCAGAGACCAATGAAACAAACATATATTCTCACTGGCATGGTTACAACGTGGTGATAGTACAGCAATAAAGCACTTTGATCCATATCCTTATCAACTTCCTAATTTGTCAATATTCACCTTTGCCAACCAACGTGAGATAAATAATGCTATGGTTTAAAATGTAAAAAAGACTTTATTTAAAACAACAACAACTATTACTACTACTACTACTAACCCTATGATGGCCCCTTAGCAGCCACAGTCTTAATGTCTACAAAGGACTCCAAGGCCCTTCGTGAACTGGCCTCTGGTCTACCTTAACCCAGTTTCATCTCCATTACAGGTTCCGTCATTCCTTAACCCACCATGTCCCAGCATTCCATATACAAGACACCTATACCAACTTAAGCAACAAACATATATGTTACTCTTTTACTCAATTATTCCATAGGTGTCCTATATATGGGACACTGGGACATGATGGATTAAAGAACTCACTGGCATTTTTTGTGCACACATCTTAGCACATGTTGGTCCTCTACATCCTCTACACAAAATGCTGTTCCCTCTCTGAAATGACCACAGCTGGTTCTCATCTGCCTGGGAATCCATCTCCCCACAAGCAAGCACAGAGCAGGGTTTCATTAGGTCTTTCTCTTCTCCCTTCCCACTCAGGAATGCACACATCTTTTAAGATCTTTGTTCTGCAGCAGCCTGTGCCTTCATCCCTCCTCCTGGGGTATTTGAGGACAAAGGTCTCAGCCTCTTTGGGCCCTCATTAACAATGAGTCCAACCACCTTAATGGACAGAAAATATCTGCTGAATCCTCTGGATACAGGCTAACAGACACACCAATATAAGCACATATTCAATTACAACACATTACCTAGGCATTTAACCATAAGAGTTCAGAATACATTAGGAAAAAAAGAATACAGTGCCAACTTTACAGACACATCGTGGGTAATAAGTAGAAGGATTTGAATTTTCTCTTACATAAAATATATTATTTCCCATCACAAAACCTAATGGAAACATAAAAATCATTTATGCTAACAAGTTTTGGACAGGTATTAAATTCACAATTTCTTGTGTATTAATCATTTATACATCTTGCTAAATAGTTGGACCTTAATATGATGACTAGTCTCCATAAAACTGAAACATCTGATGGAATGAATGGCCAAATCACATTTTTAATATTCTTCCATTGTTAATCTTTTTTTCATTTTTATTCCAAGGAATAGCAATCAATTAATAAAAATTCTTAGTCTCACATCATATCCAATTGCTATAAAAACAACTTATTACTAAAAGGGCTGGGAAGAAAAGGAACAATATATAAAAAAATTTTAGTACATGCTTGAAAAGAAGAAGCTAGCTTTTGCCATGAATTTTTCAATTCTGTTCATTTCCACAGTATAACATGTAGTAAAAGTAGTTAATGTCCATTCAGTAAGACATGCCCCCACCTGTACTCTTGTCGTTCTCGTGCACTATTTTATTTAGTATGTCCAACCCCGTGAAGCTAAGTAATTTCATTATTTACATTTCAGAGCTGAAAAACTTAGCTCAAAGTTTAATACAAGAACGTATTATTCCTCAGCTGTCTATGTAGACGTGAACACTTATCTATCGGGTTCCATGGGTCAAGCAAATAAAACAAATGTTATCTGTAATTTATGTGTAACATTAAACTCTTCATCAAGCCATTAACTGGCACCGTACCTACTAAAGGGCAGCCGCATCCTTAAGGGGACACAGCATGGTAGCAAAAGGAAATTTAATATTTGCATTGATATATTATTCATTGTTTAGCACTGGAATGTACTCAAAAAATAACAACATGCAAATACAGGGTGGAATACTCATTCTATTTACCTTATCTAATCTTCACAACCTAAGATGCACTCATCTGTGATATCAATATCCCTTTCTGTCCCCCCATCAGTTAAGTTCATTATGAATCGGGGATTCAAACATAAGCCCTCTTTACTTAATGTGACTCTATTGTACTTGCCAGATCTTGGTAAAACCCACATGCTTTCCAAAGTATTACCGTTTTACTGAAATACTTGATGCTACCATCTGCTCTTGATAAGAACCAGAATGGTAGCCTCAGGTAAGGTACTGTCTGTGTTATTAACCTTGCTGGGAGACTTTCCAGAATTTGTATATCTGAGATATATAAATATTGCCTATTGTGAGAGATTAAGACAATACAGAGGTTTTTAAGCAAAACACAGTGATCAACCTCTGTGCCCTTCTAGCCACTGCTGCCCCATACCCCTGAGGGAACACAGTTTTTTCATATTTTTTGTCAAATTTAAAAAATAAATATGCAAACATAAGGCGGGCGTGGTGGCGCACGCCTGTAATCCAAGTGACTTGGGAGGCTGAGTCAGGAGGATCACGAGTTCAAAGCCAGCCTCAGCAACTTAGCGAGGCCCTAAGCAACTCAGTGAGACCCTGTCTCTAAATAAAATACAAAATAGGGCTGGGGATGTGGCTCAGTGGCCAAGTGTCCCTGAGTTCAATCCCTGGTTCCAAAAAAAAAAAAAAGCAAACATACACAGAGATATGCATATCTATTTAGGCGGGTCCTGAAATTCATTTGTAAGGCACAAATAGGATCAACTCTGCTCAACAACTCTGCCACTTACTTCTATCCCCCAACAACACATCAGACATTTTTTCTATGTCATTATACACACTTACGACATAGGGTACCTAATATTCCATATTTTGGGCATGCCATATTTTATTCAACCATTCCTCCACTGATAGATTATATGATTCTACTTTGTCTATATAAAAACACAGCAGTTCCTTCCATAAATCAATCATCCCCTAAGCAGTTTCATCTGAGAGATGTAAAGACACAATAATGTGCCTTTCGAGGAAGACAGCTCGGAGATCTAAAACTGTTTGGCATTCAATGTATCATCTATTAATTTCCTTGAAAAAAAATCACTCTCCAGCAAAAGCCTGACACATGCTCAAAAGCCAATAGAGGGTTGCTGTTATTCAAAGAGCTTTGTTTCTGGCCAAATACTTAGAAGGACTTTTCAAAGAGAACAGGAACTATCAGAAACTATGTGAGCCAATAGTTTTCTCTTAGGATATAGAATCTATAAATGCACATCACTGGTGGCCTTGATGCATGATAATAGGGAAGGAGGATAAATTTATCCCTTGGTGAACCTCCAGGGTTTTAGGGACCAAGCTTTACCTAATTTTGTGCATGTTTATCCAACCTGTCCTTTACCCTTTCCCACTTACCTCCACTTTGTGTGGACCAGATATTCAGGAGAGGAAAAACAAGGCAGAGAGGGTCCTGAAACAGCTGCTATGTATAACACATGTGCCCACTGAGCTCAGAGACAACCAGGCACTTACCTTTTGTCCTGAAAGTAATCTGACACTCCCCCTTTGGGAGTCTGCACCCACCCTCTCTCCCTTTTTGCATTTAGTGGCCTTGAAGAACCTGGAGGTCTCTGAACTTCCAAGAAGAGACAGTAACCACAGGAATCACTGCCTTTGCATTCCAAGCCAGGTGCTTGCCTACAGTGAGAGCCGGTGACACTGTCACAACAAGTAAGGCCCACTGCTTGGTTGGAGCTAATGCCAGAATGAAGTCTGGCAAAGTCTGGCTCATCACCTAACCCAGGAGAGTGCTTGGATGGCACCCAGAAGAAGCACAGAAATGGAAGCAGACAGTAAATGGGAAGAACAATGAGACTAGCAAGAAGATGTGCCCCTTGCCTGATAGTCGTCCAACGCTCTAATTCCTCCAGTATTAGATAAATGAAAGTTGACGGAGACTTGAGGCTCTCTGATCCACTCATTTCTGTGATAGGGATAATCATGCTCTAAATGAGACAGACTTCTAGTTCTCATCATCACTGCAATTATTCTGCTAGTTTGTCCTCTTCCTTCTTAGGAGAATTATTCACCAATGATATAAAGATTAGAATTCCTAATGGTACTACACCTGGGCTACAGAAAGGCACCTGAAAGAAGCAAATCAATGTCCACAATCCACAATTTCCCTTGCTACTTCCAGGTCTGGTTCCCCAACTGCCAAAGACACCATGGTCCTCAGCACCCAACAGCAGAGATTAGATCTTCTCAGTTGGGAAGCCACATGAGCCTCTTACTACATCACAGTTTCAGTTGCTCTACAGGAGAATTCCTTCCTTCATCCCTCTTCATTTGTTCATCTATTTGAAGTGCTCTCCCAGGGTTCTTGGTATGGTTTAGATATGAGATGTCTCCAGAAAAGATGATGAGATGAAATGAGTATAAGAGCTATAACCTCATCAGTGGACTAATATATTTGATAGATTAATAATCAGACTAAAGCTCAGCAGAAGGATCAAGAGTTCAAAACAAGCCTCAGCAACTTAGTGATGTACTAAGCAACTCAGTGGGACTCTGTCTCTAAATAAAATACAAAAAAGGGCTGGGGGTGTGGCTCAGTGGTTAACTGCCCCTGAGTTCAATCCCCAGTACCAAAAATAAATACATACATACATACATACATACATACACACACACACACACACAGAATAGGTGTAGACTACTGGGTGAAGGAAATATGACACTGAGGGTAGGGGGATGTCCTAAGGGATTATTTCTTGTCCCTGGATCTTTCTGCTTCCCAGCTGCCATGAGCTGGGCTATTTTCCTCCACCACGTCTTTCCACTATGATGTTCTGCTTCATCTTGGGTCCACAGCAATGGAGTTGGACATCCATGAACTGAACCTCTGAGACAGTGGGCCTAAATTAAACTTTTCTTCTTCTCAGTTATTGATGTTAGGTATTTTGGTCATAACAACAAAAAGACTAACACAACTCCCAAATTTCATACATGCCACACAGTCTACGTTTTAAGTCAGACCATCATAAATATGTATCCACATTTCATTGAAAATCCTTCTAGAATTTTTGTTAAGACCTAGTTAAAAAAAATAGTATGTGTTTATACACATGTGTGTATGCATACATATAGTGTTATCTCTTGATGACAGATGATGATAGAGAAGCCAGTGTATAAATTGTTGCGAAAAAATTGGTAATTCCAATCCCAAATCACTTCTGGATGGTGTTAGAGATCTTTGTGATTAGAGGCCCCAAATATGAATTGCCAAAAATGTGTTTCTGTTTTTTTATTTTGGTACCAGGGATTGAACTCACTTGACCACTGAACCTGATCCCCAGTCCTATTTTGTATTTTATTTAGAGACAGGATCTCACCAAGTTGCTTAGTGCCTTGCTTTTGCTGAGGCTGGCTTTGAATTTGCAATCCTCCTGTGGAGCCTCCTGAGCCACTAGGATTATAGGCCTGCACCAATGCGCCTGGGTCAAAACTATTTTTCTTGGGCTAATAGTAAATACAATTTTCATTCCTAGAACATAAAGTCAGGAGTGATTAAATATTACAATAAGAACAGTCCTCCAAGAGAAGATGTGATTCATGGATGCCAGCTCCTTAACCCAGGGCAGACCTATTGCCAAACTTCCTCAACCTCTGCCCTCTCTGTCAGGTTAAAGGTCACACTAGACATGTTCAGATATTTCTCTTGGTGTGCTGAGAAGACAGACAGGACAAATATGAATATGGCAGACATGTCAAGGTCAAGGCACCCTATCTAAGCTTCTGCTACTGACGAGGCTCACACAGAGTAACCCAGAAAAAGAAAGTTGGAATATGGAAATGTTTACCATTGATTAGGCAGTGACCCACAAACAAGGAAAGGACACAGAATTTAAAGCAGAAACTGACAAGGGCACTAACAATTGAATTTTGCAAACACAAATGCTAAGTCCTTTGGTATGGAAAACACAAGGGGGTTGTGGGATATCTGCTCCTTTCTCTTCCTCTGAGTTGCCTGCATCCTGCTCAGTGAGGGGCCAGATTAGACTGCTCCAATCCACCAAAGAGCTCCAGAACAGAGGGAAACAGGAGAGCCTTCCCTGGTGTGCAGCTAATCACTGACAAAGCTGAGACCTGCTGCCACTGCTGGTGGCCTCTGAGTCTCAGGAAAGATGGAGGGGAAGAGAAAAAAGAGATCCTTGATGAGCGTGGGCTTTATCAGCTCCAACTCCTCAAAGATCCCTGGCAGGGATGACAAATGCCTGGGCACAGTCTGTGCAGCCTCTTGGGGACCCAGACTTCCTCAGTTGCTTCAGCACAAAGCCCTTTTTGGCTTGAGGACAGAAAATGATTTTCCAGGTAACACCTGCCTAAATCCTGGTCCCTTCCTAACTCCTGTAAACAGAAGAAATGTTGCTGGAAACACAGATTAGCCCAGGGGAAGTCAGTTTGTCTGCCTGTCTCTCTCCCTCTCTGGAAATAAAGCCCTTACTTGGCAAACCATCTTCCCTAACAACCACCTAACAGACCTGCGGTGGCCAAAGTGATATCAACCACAGTTTGGGAAAGCCAAATACCTTTAGAAGACAGAACTGAGTGGGCACGTACCTAAACCATGTAATTAATTACCGACCTCTGCCAAGAAGCAACTAGCAAAAGCTGGGTACCCAATTCCTCTCTTGGAGGCATGTCTGAGCTTCCCACACCCTTATCAACATAATGGCATGTGATTAAACTGTCTTATTCTGTTAGCCCTATAGCAGACATGGAAACAAAAAAAATCATAATCCTACCACAAAGCTGTCATATTCTCAGGGCTATTTAACAAATTGATTTCCCAAGTAGGAGCAGGTATTTCTGCACATTTATATACCACCCCCACAAATGTTTCTCTAAGTGAATGCAAATTGGCCTCTACAGAATTTGTCTAATGTGTTAATAAAAAGATTTCTATGACCAGCAAAGCTACAAAGTCCTACTTTAAAAATAATACATGCTTTCCTAACTGCTCATTCTTTCCCTTACTTTTTGTATAAATTTAAAAGTTAACAGTTTCACTTTCTTTTCATGGCAATCACTTGCTTTCGAAGGAAGAAAGAATATCAACCAGTTAACTTCCAAGAGGGTCCCAAAGCCACATTTAGTCAGGTAAAGCCAGGTACCCTGATGTCTGGACCCAGGGTCCATTTATGGCCTTGACAAATCCATCTGGAAGGCAAGCTCCCCAGCAGCACTTTCCAGAATAATCACCAATCATAGTTAACCTGAATATATGATGGTTTTTACCCTGAATAGGGCTAACAGAGTGCTGTCCCTACCACTGCACATCTGGGTCTGTAGGTACCAGGCAAGTGGAGGGTTTCACTGAAAGGCCTAAAGGAAATTCCAGATAAGACTTTCAAGTCAAACCATTTCCCACATTTCTTCCAAATTTGGAGGCAAATCTCTTAGGTGTCTTCCTCTTAATTGGAAAGAAACAAATACTGGTAAACTATGAAAATCTTTTTCCTGGTCCTAATTTGTTTTTGGTTAGTGGGTTTCAGAGATTTGTTAACTGAATTTATTGTTTTGAACTGATAATGCATGCATATATTACAAAACTCAACATCACAGGTAGAAAAGGATGGATGGTACAAACTACACCGTCTTCCCTCATCTTTTCCAATACTATGAGTAAAACCCATATGTGGATTCCATACAAATTTACCCTCATCTAGATCCTGTTTTATGCTTTTCTCCCCACCCCCATTAATAAGATATCTCAGGGAAATAGATATGGATAGATATTTGGGTAAACATATGTATGTTCATAGGGAAATGCTTTGCTAATTATAACAGCTGCACATATGCTGCTCTTTAGCAGAGCATAATTTATTAAAACTGCCCCAATTAATGGGCTGTCAGGTTACTTTCAATTTTTTCCAAATCCAAACGCTGCTACAATGAACAACCTTGACATTAGTCGTTTTGCACTTGTGGACAAGTTTATCCATAGGGTAAGCACCTGGGGGACAGAGTTGCCAGATCAAAGGGTATATCGCTTAACTGTAATGGACACAGCCTAGTCCCTTCACAGACGCCATACCAGTTTGAAGCCCACTAGTGACATCTAAGATGACTCATCTTCCCTTAGCCTCACCGACTATTAATGGCACAGGCCAGTTTTAAAAGGCCATTAACTCTGGCACAGAGAACAATGAGAAGTATCAGAGGGCAGGTGTGGGTCAAATTCTCCTTCTATTCACTCACTAACTCCCACTCCCATCTGGCAACCGAGAGCACAGCAATTTAGATAGCAGGCTTGGTGGGCTTCTGCAGAGAGCAGATGTCTTATCTCTGCCATTCCTGAAGTGAGTGTTCCTGGAGAGTCTTAAACGTGAAAGCTCTCTCAAGGTTCGTTTCTTCAATCTTCAAGTGGAAATGTATGCATGCATCCTTTCACTAAACAAATAAAAGCCAGTCCCTTCCCAGGGTATACTGCAGGAATGAGAAATCATACACTAGTCACTCACCAAAATACACAGCCCTGGCCAAAGCTTAGCAAATGCTTATAATGATTGCATTCACACTTACAATCCAACACATGGTAACTTATCTTTCCAAGCCCAAATGAGAGGTGGTGGGAATAAGAGACCTGACACATTGTATGCTAGGCTGCCAAGAAATGCCCACCTCTAAAGCCCCATCCATGTGCCTCAGTGAGCAAGTATTTGAGAATGACAAACACCACACTCCGGGGACAGAAATGAACTATACAAATGTGTTATTACAACTGATAAAATACTATAAAGACAATAAACATGGGAAAGTAATAGAAGTGATAGGATAGGAGCCCCAGCTTACATGCAGCCCTGGAGGGAGAGCACTTGCTACTCCCTTTCAAAAGAGAACCTGTTGCTCAACTGTAAGGAGCCTGCAGGATCCAAGCAACCTTTGGAGTCACAGCAAAGTTTGTCCCCAGCCCAAGGCTGCCCAGGTGGACACGTAGGAGTGATCTATCAGGGAACCGTGGCTCCTGAGTTTCTCACTGCAGGACTGAGACCCTGTGCATCCCTTTCTGAGGTTCTCCCTGCCTAATCCTGTCTCCCTACCCCATCTTCTGCCTCAGACATTAACCTCCAACAAATACCCTGCACCACTTAGTGTCTGCATCCCTAAATTGGTTTAATGACATAGATGGGGAACCATCAAGCACTCCTAATTTTAATCAAACCTTCTCCTGGTCAGACCTCCCCAGGCCTTGCTTTCTTTCTCTTTCTCTTTTGTATGTGCACATATGCACACACATCCCACACATCCTGGGAAATAAACTCAGGACCTTATGCATGCTAAGCACTCACCACCATGAACTGCACCCCCAGACCTGGACCTTCCTTTCTAGCCAAGCTAACCTCTCCTCCACAAAAGGGCACTGGGTGGAATCCTTCCTTGTCAGTGTACCTGCCTGCATATGCCAGTCTCCCTCTCTGGTATACCTCCTGTACCCACTGATAATTTAAAAGTGTTCTCAATGTAGTAAATGCAAGCATTTTTGTCCAATTCTTCACATCCACTATCTAACTGAATTCTGACAATGTGATAATATGGGTAGGAGCTCTTGTGTTAAGAAAGAAAGAAAGAAAGAAAGAAAGAAAGAAAGAAAGAAAGAAAGGGACAGAGAGAGAGAGAGAGAGAGAGAAGGAAGGAAGGAAGGAAGGAAGGAAGGAAGGAAGGAAGGAAGGAAGGAAGGAAGGGGAGAGAGAGAAAGAGAGAAAGAGAGAGAAAGAGAGAGAGAGAGAGAGAGAGAGAGAGAGAGAAAGAAAAGAGGGCACATCAGGGGAGGTAGATTCAGCTCCAGGAGACTAGACTAGAGCTAACTAATTTGTCCCAAGGTCAGTCAGAGGCAGGGAAAGGACTAACACCTAGGTGCTTCTGGAGATCATGGTCATCTTCACCACCCTCTGTTGCTTCTTCAAAAACCTGATTCCCCCAACCTAACTACTTTAGAACTCCAAGTTGCTTGGAATCTTACAGGCAAGTTTTAATCATGACTTGTCACTATTGCTTATTCTCAGTTTTGAAACTACTCTTAGCTGTTACACAAAGTTCAATGTTTTGGCTCCCGAATGAAGTTGCAAACACCCCAGGATCAGAGGCCACAGCTTTTCCAACTTCGTGGATTCCACCAGCACTGGGTGATAGACTTCCCACAATAACAACCATGCCAGGTTTGGGAGCTCCTATCACCCGTTGAGACATAGCCCTCCAGGCTTGGACTCACTCCCTTTGTTTCTCCCAATAACACTGGAGTATGGCAAATACTGGCTCTGAGAAAACCCACACCAAATGACTGCCTTTTTTTTTTAAGGGCCACAAATGCTCCATTCAAAATACCCAAAGTGAAAAACTAAATGTAAGCTCACCTACAAAGAACAGTCAACTGTCATCCTGGAGATCCTCACTATTGGCACGGGCTATGGGGTTACAGTGGTGAGCAAGCAGACTGTTCCCATAGAAAACAGTGACCAATGGGAGCATGACTTTCTCTTGGTTGTTTTGCCTGGAGGGAACCTCAAACTAGAGGCAACTGCAAGACCACATTCATGCCCTGCTGCCGGTACCACAGAGCTGCTTTATCTAAGCCACAGGATAAAGTTACACATTTCTAAATGTTACCAATATAGCAACACATTCTAATCACAGCCCCAGATAATAATCACATAATTTCTACTCTGTGCATAAAGGCTATTATTAAATGCCTAGACTCAAATGGGAAGTCTCCTTTATAACTCAATTTACCATGTTTTTCAAATGTGGGTTTAGTTTTTCCACTGCTAATGCCAGACTGGAGCCCCAAGTCTTTCACTGATTTTTTTTTTTTGGGGGGGGGGTTGTTTTGTTTTTGATTTTGTTTGGTACTGGTGATTGAACTCTAAGGGCACTCAAACACTGAACCACATCCCCAGCCCTATTTTGTATTTTATTTAGAGACAGGGTCTCACTGAGTTGCTTAGCACCTTGCCATTGCTGAGGCTGGCTTTGAACTTTGGATCCTCCTGCCTCAGCTTCCTGAGCTGCTGGTATTACAGGCATGTGCCTCCATGCCCGGCTTCACTGATGTTTTTCATGGCTCAAATCAAGGGTTAAATCATAATTCAGGAGAGCGAGAGAAAGAACTAAATATAATGGACAGAACAAGGGAACACTATGTCCGAGGAAGAGGAAAACAATTCAAAGGGGTTTTCAATTTAGTTGCCTACTGAAACCATGGTTTTCGAAAAGGCCACAAACTCAAGAGTACTCCTGAGACCGCCAAATAACCCCCAGGGATAAAGGAGCTGTTAAATGTCACTTGCAGAGGAGAATTTGGATCCTTGGTTAACTGAAGAGTATGGGAACCACATATTTCCTAAAACAGGGAGAAAATGCATCCTTCAACTTGGAATTGAAAATTATAGTTCCATGGAGAATTGACTACTAATTCTAGTTCAATCCATAGCAACAGCTGTTAGCAGTGCTTCATTTACATGTAACCCATTCAGAAAACTGTCCTGAGCCCCTATTGCCATTCTGGCGCTGCTGGCCTCACCAATGTTTCCAGGTTGGGACTGCTGTCAATTATCAGCCCAGCTGTCTGCAGCCATCATGCTCATCTTTACTGCCTCACTTCTGCCATGCTGACTACAAAGAGCAATTCAACTTTATGGAAAATAAAAGCATCCAATGGCTCCGTGATGACCCACTTTTCAGCCCAGGTGTGACATCCCTATAATTAGCCAGCAAGACACCTTGAGCTTTGTTAGACCTAAAAACAAATCCATTTATCTACCATCAAGGAGTTATTCGTGCCACAGAAAAATTAAGTTAAAAGGAAGTGGGGCAGGGAGCGGGGAGGAGGGTTCCACTTAAACACAATTTGGCTAATAGATCACATATGTTCGCCTTTGTCTTCTTCCTCTTGCCTTTTTCTGTTATAAATTTTATTACCCTGGGGCATTTGCACCAAACAGAATCTTCCTCCTCGTTGCTTAGGAATTAATCTGCCCCTGCTGTTTATTCCTCATTTGAGTCATAATCCTCCGTTTGTGACATCACAATTAGCCACTTGTGGTGATGATTATAATGTTGTGAACAAAGGATTATGACTGGGAATTGGAAACGAAAACAGCAGGGGCACTAACTGTGGTGAGGAAGTTCCTCTTGTCAAATAACCACCTCCAGGAATGGAGAACCGCAGGTTTGGGGAAAGAGCAGAATGGGGAGAATAACTGAGAGAAATTCACCTTCTGATAGAAAGTTCTATGAGAACTGAACCAGCAGTTTTACCTGGTAAAGAAACCCAAAACACTTACCAGCTAAAATTTCCCTCGCCAGCCTGCTTTATCCAAAGCTTTTTTAAACATTAAATATTACAACAAATCCAAATCCTTCATCCATACCCACTATGGTCAACTTTTAGCAGCATCTGCTTTAAAATTTCTGTGCACATACCTTTTCTTCAACCATTTGAGAATATGCTGCAGATATCAGGTCCCTTCCATGCCAAATGCTTGAGTGAATTTCTTAAAACATTACACGCTCTGATGAAATGATAATAATGAAACTCAGGAAATCGAACCTTAAGATAATGTGATTTAATTTATAGTCCATATTTGCATTTCACCAATTATTCCCAAAATTTCATTCCATGCCATTTGTTTTCCTGACCAGCTCACTTTCCAATAATCATTAAAAGAAACCAACATCTTTTGTCAACTTTCCTCCAGAGCTGATAACATTACTAATCCAAAATTTAGTACCTTAAAAAATTAAAATCCAGGGCAAAAAAATAAACAAAACTCATAACAGCTCCTATTTCTTTGGAGCTTACTATGTGCCTGTAGCAAGCACTTTACAGGAGTTATCCCAACCCCATGAAGCTTCCATGGGACATGAGTCTTTCCAATCCACATTCTGCAGAAGAATGAAGCATATATTGGAAAACATAACAAGGTGAAAGGAACAGCCTCATCTTCTCCCTGTGACAATGCTTCCTCTAAAGAGCTGACTTCAAGTTGGTCCCCATAGGCATGAATAGATCTCTGAGATCCTATCAACCTCCAGGACAAATTAAAAGCAGATCAATACCCCACTGTAAATGAAGACTGCAATTAACCATGCAGATTGCAGGATCACGGCTGATTGTAATGTTTCAGCCTCTGATCATTAAAGGACATTCCAAACATGTCTTGCCCTCTGAGCAGGTTTTATGGTTAGGTGTGCAGTGGGCAGCTTCGATGGCATTATTAACTGCCTATTTTACAGATCCAGGATTGCCATTTATTCTAAACACAGAGTAAAGGTTTTAAAAGCAAAAAAGAAGCATGGCACAAACTAAAAGCTTTTAGGATGGGATGGACCTTAAATTGCCTATTTCACAGAGACAGAAATGGCTCCAGGGAAGCTTGGACATTATTACATTTTTTTAGAAGAACATAAAGACTAAGATTAATTCAACTTGACTCAAAACCAAAGCTGTTCGTCTAAACTGTGGAAATGCACAAAAATTCACAGCCTAAAAGCTATGACCACATTTGAAAATGATGATTTCTGTATTGCTCATTTCCCACATACTAAATACATCCCACAGAGCACATGGAATGTACTACATACAGATTTTCATTTTCCCCAAGTTACACTGGTAGACATCAAACCCAACCCAGGGTCAACAGGGTCAACAGGGTCAACCACATTCTTCACCATGCTATACCCTGATCCACAACCCCACAATCAGAAAGGGTTATATAAGGGCCAGGCAGGATAGCAGCTCATAAGGCTGAGGCAGGAGGATCATGAGTTCAAAGCCAGCCTCAGCAACTTAGTGAGGCCCTAAGTAACTGAGACCTTGTCTCTAAATAAATATTTTAAAAGGGCTGGGGATGTGGCTCAGTGGTTAAGTGCCACTGGGTTCAATCCCTAGTACCCATGCACCCCCCAAAAAAGACTATAGGAACAGTCTGCTCACTCACCACTCTGCCACAGCCCATTCCCTAGATCGCCATGACATTCTTTTTCCCCCTTCATCTCCTGGTTTCTCCTTTTTTTTAAAAAAAAGGAATGAGTGGAAAGTTTCATTCAAATCAGTCAAATACCATAGACATATTTTGCCAATGTTTTTATAAAGCTGGGTAATTGCCAACATTTTTTTTTTTAATCAGGATATTCACCTAAAAATCCAGACTTCTGGTCTCTCTTAAAACTCATCTGGGGCAACAGTGGTGCCCATTCACCAGTGACAATGACGCTGGAGCAGGCTGCCAGCTGCCCCTGTAAAATGAGGGCCTCTCCTACTCAACCACCCTGCTCCATGCACTGATGCTGGCCCCTATGATGGCCTCATAATTAACCGTCCATACCAGGGCACTTCTGACAGTGGAAAGAGGAGCTGTTAATAATTGCACTCAGACAAGCTGGAACTCACAGGACATCGGCCACCCTGCCTAGGTTACCCGTTCTGGCTCTGGTTTTCATTCTTTGTATACCATACCTGCCTTCGTTCTGTTTTAGCTCAACTGGTTTGGTTTGCTGTGCTCATTAGCTTGGCATTGAGATTGAGAGGATAGAAGGTTTATGTCTAATTAGTAAATTGCTGAAGGAGATAATCAAAAATGAAAAAAGAGAAAAATGTTCCAGTAACTGGGCAGGTCAGGAGAAAGTGGGACACACAGAAGCAGGCAAGGTGTCGCAGGTTTTACTTCTCCTGAGGATCACCCTTGACTTCCCATCAAATTCCACCCTATACCTCCGCTGGAATCTAATCAGGAGACCTTAACACCATAATGGTAAGGGTCTTGATGTTCTTACCAGGGTCACTTTGTGATATATAGGCCTGGCTCTGGAAGGACGGGGTGCTAAATTTCTGGAACCTTTCAAGGAAGAAATGCAAACTTCCAAAACTGAGCAAGTACTCAGAAACCTAGCATGCATTCTGTCCTCCTGATGGGCTGTCAAGATTTCCTTTTATAATGAACCCCGCGCGCAGTTGGGCTCCTCGCCAAATGCAGCAGCCATTAGTTTGAAAACAGTTTGAAATGCTCCAGCTTTGGAATCAGTCATATAATCAAAATCAATTAATGTACCATTTGGGAGTTTGTATGTACATCCATCCCTAAGGCAGCAAGATTTGCGAACTATCCAATCTCACCATGCACAGGCTTGCAGCATCTCTATCCATGTCTGCGATCCCACGGACTAGGGCCCTCCCTGAATATTCTCTCCCCTTCCACCTCAGATAAACTTAACTTAGGGTGATTGTCTTCACTGTACGGGGGGGAAAATTACTTTATTTCAGGGAAGCCTTCAGGAAAGGAAAAAAAGAAAAATGAGTGTATTTAATAAAAACTTTCAAGAGGGGTAGGCATTTGAAGTACTCCAAAATTAGTGGGTGGGTGTGAAAAAGGACACTGGCTATTACAATGGACATCTACTTTAGGAAAACAAAAACTTTCAGTCAACAACCAAAAGAAAATGGGTGAGTCTGGGATAATGACCAAAATGGGACATGGTTTATAATAGGACTGTAACTCTTTCTACAAATGGAGGATGCCAAGTTGAGAAATCTTGAAGCCAGGATGGGAAATTCACTTTGGGCTTTCAGCCAAAGAATCTCTGGTTGGTGTTTGCTCGTTTGCTGGTTTGTTGCCTTGCTAAGTTGGACTTGAACTCACCACCCTCCTGCCTCAGCCTCCAGAACAGCTGAGATGATAAACTTGCACCACCTTGTCTGGCACCAGAAAACTTTTTACCAGGTAGCAAGCTTGTTTGGAGAAACTTTGAGCTGGAATAATTAAAGATACAAAGACAGAAGAGAAAATCTACTGTGAAGTACACTTCTTTCTGTTGGCATCAGATCTGCCATTTTGCTGCCGCCAGTATTCCTCCCCATGCCATCTTACGACCCAGATTGTCAGCCTGCAAACATCCTAGCCAGCCATTGGTCCGTTCAGCAGCCTGCGGACATTCTCGGCAGTCATTGGCCTGATCCCTAGCCCGAGAAATTCCACTGCTTAGGAGAAGCTCCCCTGCCATATGAAGCTCCCCTGCCATATTTTTTTTTCTTT